>LUCM01006395.1:0-54149 GCA_008360955.1 Fasciolopsis buskii
GAGGAGAGAGCCAGGTACGGGTGCATCGACCAGATATGATCACTCTTCGACAGAATACATCGAAAATGCGCAACACACGCAACCAACGCCGTAGATACGTGGTCTTCTAATGACTGAAAAGGTGCTTTACGACTCCGATGAGAATCGAACCGAGACACATAATTCAAGACTGACTCCACCAACGCAAAGGAGTATGCACGACAGTTACCTAGAAACCTGTGATGCAAGAAGCATAGTGAGCATCAGCAATACGCCTATGGTCGCGGTGAGGGTATACGGTGAACTATCAAAGTTATTCGAACGGAGCTCAGGATGGCGTTCGAACACAAGGGTGTCGCATCTCTCCATTCCTGGTGTCGTAAATTCGTCCATCACACAAAAGACGAGGTGATGAGAAGGATGCCTATAACCATTTAGGCAGGTGATTATGGCGGAATGTTAGCGCAGTTGAAACTGGGAAAATGGAGGGAATCAATATGAGAACTAGACTAACGCAAGATGACGTAGATATGGCGTTTTCGAGTCTAGACGGAACCCCACTGCCACTAGACGGGCGACTAGATAGAGACTGTCGGAGATCGAAAGGCTCGTTATCGCAGTGGTTTTGCACATTCAAAGTGCAAAGTTGGTGGGTTTGTTTGGGGCACCCAAAGCAAAACAACTACAGAAAAAACAACGGCGTGCGAACTATGGATTTGCTTGTTGTGTGTCTGTCGTAAGGACTTGGAGAAGAGTGGGTGACAACTTGGTGGCTGGAGCGGAGAGGAGTCTCACGATGTTGATAGGAATTCAGCGTTTTCCCCTACCTAACTTAGCGTACAATGTCAAAGCGATGGTAAGTTTGCGCCAGTAGAGAGGCAACCCACGCGCGAATCATCCATGGCTTCTAGTAGCTAAGTGGACTGAGAAGCACTTGTGGCGTTGGCGCTGGATAATTCACTGGAAAGTGAAAGGTCGTGGGTTGCACTGGTGGTCGCAGTGGGGCTTGCCAGTTCTGCTGTAGCGGTTGGCGAGACGTGGAGTATTTGCGTGTGGTGCGAATGTTTGGTGCGGTTAGAGTTTTCGAACACCGATTTCCTACATAATTATGGGCTAGGATGGATGGAGTGACCGGGGTGAGGTAATATTGAGGTTAGTAATTCTCGGTGTTGGTGCTACTTTCTGAGACACGAGGCTTGGTTCTAGCCGTATGAAAAACTGTCTGAAGAGTAAGCGCTGGTTGCGTAGGGCGAACACTCGTGGACATACCATACTTGTGCCGCTATTTTGTGTTTCCTGCCTAAGGAATGGATAGAATGCCATGTGAGGACCCCACAGGAGGCCAACAGATGACGTGGCAACGTGGGAAGAGAAGATGCACAGCGGACTTAGGTAAAGTAGGTGTCTCACGTTCTCGTGGTTGGGGTCCGAACAACTCGTCAACTAGCTGGCTGGAGACAGTGAAGGATATGGCAGTGAACCGTGAACAGTGACGATCGTTCTGTCATTTCCTATCGAATCAGAATGATTGAAGGAGTGCGGTTGTTCAGTTACACTGTGTTTCGTGTGTCCGTTGCAGCAGCATCTTATCTTTTCCCGCCTGTGTAGATCCACTCCCTGTTCCCATTGGATATTCACTCTTTTTATATAAACGTGTAACTATGGGGAAAGGCAGCGGTCAGTGAGGCTTGCCTTGCTGTTTAACGCTGAACGATGATGATGATGATGATGAAACCTAAGAACATATTAGTCTCTATTTTGATGACCCCAGCAGTCCCAACTCATTGGAAGTTGACCTTTCCCTGCAATATGTTATGGGCTTCCGTGCATGACGCAGGGATAACCGTAGGTGGGCCCGAAAAACAGGTACTTTCTATTCGCAAGTGTACTTTATTCGACTCATTTCGCACTTAGTTGCACCGAATACACACGTGCCCACGGGTTTCGATTTGCATCGGTTGATGTACCTGAATTACGTTCAAGCTTCCCCATAGTCCATAAAGATCACTCCACATTTTACCTGGCAGTTGATCCCCCGGATGTTGAAGCAGGATAATTGTGAGCAAATCAGTTTTCCTCACCGATTCCGTCATGATGCCGGCTTCGGATATTCTATTGCACATAGTCTTATCGCAATTTTTTCCAAATTCGTTCGCTCGCACCTCATCTGCGTTCCAGAGAACTTTGACGGTGATAACACTAAAAACGATAAAATTAGCATGGGCATAACGAGGAGGCATCCGCGCAGACCCATTCCTCAAGAAGGATATGTCCTATGGAATCGAGGAGATAAAATTCTAGAGCTGAGAATGAGATCTTTCTAAGTAATTTCGAAAACTTCATTGTGAAACGAATTGTAACCTAAGACCGAACTTTGAATTCCGTCTAACAACGGTTGAAACAAAATTTCTCGGCATTTTTCGCAAATAATTTATTACCACTATCATTCCGATAAGGAAACATAAGTGACCGTTCTTTCTCAACAAAACCAGAAGGCTTTGTCTAGACAGACAAAAACCCTCGAAAGAACCGAAACCAGTCCATACTTTGCTTTGGTATTTCGAGTCATAGCGCTTTGCACTATGGAAATTTCTAAAAATCGACTACATTAATAGAAACAAGAAATCAGAAAGTGCATTTTGTATGACTAAGAGTCACAAATTACCGATGAAAATTATCAAAGCATCATGTACGCAGAGTTGCACGTATTCCAAGCGCATATACAGAACAGCGGAGTAGTGAAAAATTGATCAAGTGAATCCATAGCCTTTGTTGCAGACACCGATAACACCACAGTATCCTCACAAATACTCCCGGAGACGGATACATGGACTAAACCTATTTAGCCTTATTTGATATTCAATATTTGAAGCCCCATCTATCTAACTTCTCCCTATTTTTAACTGTTGACCTATTGTAGGGAAGTAGTCAGACCCGCATATGTCCGGATGACTGCGAATGAACGCCAAAATCATTTCTCATGCGGTGGATTTAAAAGGACGCTTCTCAACAGAGATCAGTTTGACAAAATCGACATTAAGTGCCACTGAGACCTCACGGTATTTTATTTACACAAATAAAATTAGAGATACCGCAGCAAAGGAAGCACGCTAAGAACGGAGACCAGTAGGAAGGAACGGTAAAGAAAAACATATGTAGGATTCACCATACCCCTAAACTCTCCTAGACTCCTACTTCACGTCTTCGATTGCCCATGGGCTCCGAGGTTTCTCTGTTGATGGATGGACAAACTGAAATAGAGAGTTCATTTAGGATGCCCCCTCCGAACCTTTCGTTAACGGACGTAATCTACATAGCGGTAGACCAAAAAAATTCTCTCAAACCGTTGAGGCGGTGACCAATAGTCCAAATAACACGCTTTTTGGTCACTTCAGATCACGAGCCCAACGCTCCCCAGGGTTTAGAGCAGAACAGGTGATCGCAAAATTCGAATCGCACGCCTCCGCTATTGTGCAACGTCTTGAAGGGTGACATTGGCCTGTGACGTTGTTGAATGGCGGGTCATACTCGCCAAGTCACGGTGTCATCAAGATTTATAGCTAGCAGGAATCGAGAAATTTTTCAGAACGGGAATGAAAAAGTAGTCATTGCGATTGTACTGTCGGTTGAGGTCCACATGGACATCACCATTCCAATTTTAGGTGATTGGGTTCCTTTAGCCATTGCAAACGGCAACCACATACGTTCACTCCAGCTACCCAGCACTGCTAGAATTTCTAGATTTATACATTGCGAAGGATTTTTCCATTCGAATCTTTTCGTGTCCCAGTGTAGAAAATTCAAAACACTGTAAGCAAGTATATGGGTTGAAACTTATCGGTTTTCTCCACTTTCAGCAACTAAGGGAAAGAAATTCGAACAACAACTGCCGATTTTCTCTGCTGAGTCTTCTGTCAAGTCGTCGTGGGTCAAACAGAGATGACTAATCCAAACGGAATCAAGAACTTCAAACTCGTATCAAATGAACCCTATGATCCGATGGTCAGCATGGCTTCCCTGTCGTTCATCAGACAACCCACGAACATGATTGCACCCACAACTGTAACTTTCAAAAACTCCACATATCCGCACGATTCTTGCCAAGCGCATTCACACACCCTTCTTGAACTGTATTATGATCTTTGTTTCGTTTATGGTCCTCTGGTGTGATAGATATTACATGATTCCTTGTCAGCAAAATACACGATTCAATTGTATTGAGCAGTTTAATTACAAATGAAAATATGCAACCAGTGGTTCCATTGTCCAAAAGATAGAAATTAATGAAGCTGAAAAATCAAACAAATCCACGTTGTTTTGTTTATATAAAAGCATGAATAGAAACCAAGAAATGTGTCGATGTTTATAAATAACCAAAATTCGGTTTAGTTTTAGTGAACGCGCTCTTGATAGCCTCAGCCACATCTTCTGATTGCAGCATAAGCTGATTCAAATCAGCCTGCGGATAGAACAAAATGCAGTGGACGATATGACGTTTTCAACAATTTTGAGTGGCCATGTAAAGCATAGCGAACAAATTAGATGCGCAGGCGATAAACGTTCGTCTACCGGAATCCATAAAACGAGAACCACAGGAGAAATTGTGTTGCTCATAGGACAATACTGATATTATATCGTGACTAGTTTGCCTGATGATTACGACGGACTGGTTATCCAGGTACCTGAACCTCGCTTACCGACACATTCACAACTTTTATATCTTTTTTACCGTAGACACCACAAAATACATAGCACTTAGAAAGAGGACGACAATCATCGAAACACTGCGGAAAATAGAAAAATGACCAATAAAGAGAGGATCTGAACCCAAGAGATTTATCCCCACGATGCTAAACATCTGGCTATCGCCCATCACTTTCACGCTGATATTATCTGTCTCCTGGTAATGTTAATACAATACTAACAACCTTCGGTGAATTATACCCAGTCTAAAGATCATGAAGGAACAAAGATAAACAAGAAAACCTACCATCGGTAGCATCATCATCGTCCAGCGTTAGATATCAAGGCAATTCCTACCGTCTTTTTCATCGTTACACGTTCAAATAGAAAGAACGAACAAGCAAAGTGGACAGGGAGTGTATCTGGAGGAGTAGGAATAAAGAATGTTGATTTAACTAACGCACGGAATACAGTCTAAGTGTACAAAAGCACTTTCTCAATCATTCTGACTCGACAGGAAGTAAAAACAAGATCATCACTGTTCACGGTTCCTTATCATATCCATCAAGTTCTCCAGCTAGTTGACCCACGGAGACGTGAGACATCCACTGTTTTAAAACCTCGATTATTGCGGTCGCTAACATCTTTAGTCGGTCGTCTCGATTCTAGTTCAATCCCACTCCACCTAATCAAGTGAGAACGATAAAATGGGGTCTGATCACTCTGCATGACAGTTTGTCGTCTTATCATGATAATCAAATGGTGACCCAACCAATGGAGTTTATGAAATAGGACATACCGTAATAGAGTAGCCCTCAAGGAACGAGTACCCAACACTCGAATCATCACCTTGGCGTTAGTTGCGCGGTCACTTCACCCAGTCCTGACGACGTAACTCTGACAATAACGATTAAAAAGCATCTAGGCAACGAACATCTTTAGCCTGCAAACTTCAAGTCTCGCAAACACAACAAAACAGCCCACTGCGGCAGGGTACACATGACATTTCAACTTTAAC
Source organism: Fasciolopsis buskii (assembly GCA_008360955.1). Lineage (NCBI taxonomy): Eukaryota > Metazoa > Platyhelminthes > Trematoda > Plagiorchiida > Fasciolidae > Fasciolopsis > Fasciolopsis buskii. The sequence goes on from LUCM01006395.1 coordinate 5,681, forward strand.
GATGCATATGGTCGAAGCAACGTGGGATTCAATCCAGCGTACGCTGCTCAAGCTTTGGGATATACGTGTCTTCACCTCCGCTATTGTGGTATAAGCCTTCACAGTGCAGCTCCCGAGATTATTGAAACGATCGACAACTGTTAGTTCCTACACAATGAGTATCATGCTCAAATCCACTGCCTTTCAACCTGCTAACACCAACTTATGCTTTCAAAGTGCCACATTTTGAATGGATCTGCAGCTCTTGCGAATCTGTTCGGTGTACGTCGTACATGTACTATAAGTTACATATAAGAAGGGGTGGTCGTCCCCGTAGACACAATTTAATGGTGTGCTAGGTGGCGTACAGCTCCGTCTTGAGTCCCAAAGGGGATTTACGTCGGGTAACGATAGCTTACTGCGATATGATCAATCTGAATCAGAGCACCCGTGGAATTAAACTGCCACGTTGCTGTGTGACCTAAGCTGTGCCAAAAATTCGTATTAGACAGGGATAACCGACAGTCTGCTTAAAACTGGAGACTCCTAACGTGGATCGACTAATCTCCTATTGAATTTGCTGATTGAAATGCTATCCTAAATCAAGCCCAACTGGGAAGATCGGAAAGTTATCTTGTTGGGGCTTTACCCAGCGACCTTCCATGCATGACTGAATATTCGGCTAAGAGCAAGCCATCCTGTCTGGTTAGTTGGGGTCATGAAGGCGCACAAACCATTACATCACGTCAATGTGGTCTTACTGTGATTGATACATCCTCCATAGCTCCCCCTAGGATTCCAGGATGGATCGGTAGCTTGGTCGTGGAGGTAAACACACGTATATCGAAGGCCCCAGCAACTCACGCTGGACTGAAGCACTTGTGGCGTCGGCTTGATATTTCACCGAATTTGAGAGGCCGTGTGTACTGTGCCGCAGTGCGCTCAGTTCCGTTGTACCGTTGCGAGACATGGAATATTCGTGTGGGAGATGCTCGTTGGTTGGAGGTTTTCGACCACCGATATCTACGAAGTATCGCTAACATTGGTTGTAGTGACCGGGTGAGTAATGTGGAGGTGAGGAATCTAGTACTAGGTGCAAATGCTGAGAATACCTTATTTCATCGTATGAAACTTAGTAGAGTACGCTGGTTGAGACACGTTGCGTATGGCAAACGCTTGTCTGTCATATCGTGCCCTATTTTGTGCTCCTTCCAAGGAATAGAAGAAGCCATGTGGAGGGCAACAGATGACGTGGCAACGTGGGAAGAGAAGATGCACAGCGGACTTAGGTAAAGTAGGTGTCTCACGTCTTCGTGGTTGGGGTCCGAACAACTCGTCAACTAGCTGGCTGGAGACACTGAAGGATATGATAGTGAGCCGTGAACATTGGCAATCGTGCTGTCATTTTCTATCGAATCAGAATGATTAAAAGAGTGTGTTCGTGCAGTCATATTGTTCCGTGTGTTGACTGCGGCAGCGTCTTATATTTTCGCATCTGTGTGGGTCCACTCTCTGTTCCCCTTGGACATTCACTCTTTTTATGGAAACGTGTAATTCTGGGGAAAAGGCAGCGGTCAGTGAGGCTTGCCTTGTTGTTTAGCGTTGAACGATGATGATAATGAGGAGGAGGAGGAGGACTAAGATTGATCGGTTTGGTGTACTGTCTAACATAGGACAACCAGATATCATCAATATGACCCAAGTCCGAAATTTCCTGTTCATGAGATACCAACGAATTTCATTGAAGCATGTCCATCCAAAAACTAGGCTAGACGCTGAACGGGGAAATTGGAAGAAACGACAGAAACGGTTGTCATAACAGGGAGGAAAGGGGTAACAAAAATAACTTCACCCATGAGGAATGAATGCTACTTCACTGCGTCTACTTGAGTGAAAAACCGCAATTCATAATCCCCCAGCTCATTATTGCGTCTACCGAAACATCGTTTGAGTTGGCGTCGCTCAGGGCCGTTTGTTGATTTCATTCCCTTCTCCTATTAATGCAGCAGATCTCAGAAACTATCTGGTATGCTGCTCTCATTGCATTCCAAATTACAGCGTGCAGAAAGAGACATCACGGAGTACCGAAGATGTCCACATAAGTAAACGTGATCGAAAGTTTATTATATGACTGCTTACTATATGCCTAAGTCCCTCCATGACACCATGATCCCTTGAATAGATCAGCGACCGTTTTGACGTTTGAACAGCGACTGGACTAAGTTGAGCGATTCGCTGTGCAGTTTCTACGGCTGCCTCAACAACTTCGCCATGGGTGCCTAGGACGCGACTGAAAACAAAATGAAACAAAAGAAAACTGTTGAAGTGATCAGGGAATATACATAATATCAGGAAGTAGAGGACCACAACAAACCATTTTCCCGGAAGATATTCTTGACTTTAAGAGCTAAACTGGTTTTGGGGAAAAATTCACATCCGAAATTGTAAGCAAACGACGATGACATACTACACGCCTTAGCCAAAAACAGCGTTTTCAGTGAAAGTAATAATGAGATGACGTTTTGGTTATCAGGATTGTTTCGTAAGGCAGAAAATGTGATGAGACGCCTGCCCTAATTCGGTCGGAAATCATCAATCGATTCTTTTTTCGCGGCCGCTATCTCCGACTCCCACCAACTCTAATGAGAAAGTCGAGCAGACAAAAAGCCCGTTTATTAATCAAAACTAAATAGCTCATATTAGTCTTTGATGGGCAATATTATTGATTATCCTGCCGGCTAATTCAATCCCTCGGCGCTCATCGACTTTCTCGTGCGGCGTTACTGCTTCGCCTATCGACTGGCATAATCAGCGCGAAGTCGCTGCAGCTGTGTTGATCTCTGATCCGGGAAGAGGGTATGATGAGTCAATACCCACTACCCTTACAATGGGCGAATTTCCTGAAGGTAGTTTCCAAATCACTTACGTTGGTAAAAAAAAAACCCACCTTGGGAGAAACGGCCCGTAATGATTGAAGCTCCCGGCTCCTCGTTACTCTCACGGAAAACGCTTTCTTCCAGCAAATATCTTTATATCACACGGCATATAATCTTTTCGAGCGGACGTCGTACATCATCAGGATTTGATAATTTAAAGACGTAAATCTTCATACGCTCACCTGATAAACCCACAAGTAAGCGCTTCAGCAGCGTTGAAACGTCTCCCGGTGAAAATCAATTCGCGAGCCAAGCTTTCGCTGCCTACTAGATGAGGAAGACGTTGTATGGTACCAACATCCGCAGCGATTCCAAACTCTAGTTCCTGAGTAGGAAAAACAACAGTAAACCTGAAAGCTAAAATACGGCCATTTCATTCATGACACCATTTTATTACACGGTTCACGTATAAGTGCAATGGAAAAGCCGTACCCCACAGCCGCTAGGGCCCACTACGGAAAGGAGTGGACGACTATGGCCCTAAAACTCGGGTTGGTAGAGCCGAATAAAGCAGCGAATTATCGTCCATTAAGAGTTCACAAGTATGACAACTTTCAAATCTTCATGCATAACACCGATGACCCAAGAACATCAAAGCCTAATGGTTTCAGAAACGATTAAAAAATAGGGATAATTCTGCCAACACCTATTTATCCACTAATAGGAAAAATTCCCCGCCATGTCAAAAGGAATACTTAACTCCATGAAATAAGAGCGCAACCTGATAATTATCAAGATAACATCTTGAAGCCAAATGAATAGGCCCAATGAGCAGAGGCAATTTACCGAGTACGCTCTCAGATCACTGACATGAGAAATACTACCGATCAGATAAATACCCGGAGTCCTTGATACACCAGGACGGCACATTGGCGGAGCACAACCTGCCCGCTACACGCTAACGGTTTGGAGCGGGCGCTCCATTCCGCAGATAAAAGTGTCATATTCTTATCGGGCGGCCAAGGAATGACTGCCACCATCCACGAAGGATTTCATGATGACCGACTGCGATTGTCCGCAAGACCGTTTACACACCAGCACGAAAAATTACCTCGCAAGCAGAATTACGTCTTCCCATATATATATATATATATATATATATATATATATATATATATATATATATATATATATATATATATATATGGGATTATAAGGCGTACACTTAGTTATAACGTTTATTGTGACGTTTCGATCCAAACTAGGACTCGTTGTCAAATGTGAATGAGTGATTGAATGGGATCACTAGTTCCGTTCGTTTTGGTGCGCTACCCGTCTGTTTGTCTTTCTATTCTACATCGTGGGTCTTGTTAAGATGACGTAATGTTTATCAACCTCAACATGTCGATTGAATGAGTTATTCAAGAGGAAGGCCTCGCAAATAACTCGCTTAACCTTTCTGTTTGCCCGACTAACTACCTTTGCATTGTTGATGTTGACCTCATGGCCTGTTTGTGCACAGTGGTTCCATATCTGTAAGTGTGGGTCAATGCGTCGTAGGGCTAAGCTATGTTCGTGCAAGCGTGCGCGTAATTGTTTGCTTGTCTCACCGACATACTGTTTGTCACATCCGAAGCACGGAATGGCATAAGCTACTCCTGACTGGTCGTGCTGGTCGACGCGATCTTTTCCGTTGAATAGAACGGATCTCAGGGAGCCGGTCGGTTTGTAGGCGATTGTGATATCTAGTGGACGCAGGATGCGTTCGACCGCTTCGGATACTCCCCGTATGTATGGAAGTACCACGATCGATCTGGTCCTCTTAGTGTTTGCCCTCTGCTTTCTGCGAATACTGGCGTTGATGAAAGACTTTGGATATCCAAAAGCCGCAAATAACTCGAACAACCTAGATTGTTCATGTTTCCATGGGTGCTGTGTACTGCATTATGTGTTGGCTCGATGGAACAGGGTATGTACACAGCTCTTTAAGTGGAAGGTTGGGTGATTGTTTTGAAATTGAGTATGCGGTCTGTCGTCGTCGGCCTTCTGTAGACGGATGTTTCTATGATTCCGTTTGGTCGCCTCATAATTAGTACGTCGAGAAACGGTATATATACATATATATATGCCATTGGTTTGTTCGCTGAGGTGGGCAATTTGACTGTAAACGTCTCATCCCTAGCCGAGGTGACATTGTCAGTGCTATGATATTGTGGCGAGCGTCTGATTGCTATCGCCCACCTAAGTGGGTCACCCTGTCTTTAGTCCGTGCTGATTGCTTGCTCTTGGTGTAGCGGCTGGTGATAAGACGCTTGCAATCGTATTTCCCAGCTCAGCGAACAAACCAATACCATCCTGAAATGATTCACCACGTGACATCATTGTTCAACTCACCATTAAGAAATCATGGAAGCGCTGTACAGCTGTTTCATCCTCGTTAGGAATAACCAGCAGTGCATATCCATTGCGCCTGAATTGGGATGCGAACTCGTGAACAATTCTGAGTCGAATGCCCTAGCCATTATGCTACTGGATAGGCTCTCAAAGGTTTTTTGAGGGGAGAGAAAACTAGTATCTTATAGAAGAGTGTCATCTCTGATACAAGTCGAGAAAAAAATCAGTTAGGCTAATTTCAGGCTCAATGTTTTGTCAAGAACGGCACTATGTAAAGAGAGACAGATGAAGTCAAAATGGGAAATGAAAAGAATAGCTAAGACTTACCATATGGATGAAAAACAGGTAAACAGAAAACCGAAGAACAGCTGAGTTATGATGGAAACCTTAAGAGAAGAGCCGAAAAACTGCGATTCATTTGGCAGATTCCCTAAACCTTTTGACGCTCGACGAAGCGTTGGTCAGGAGCAAAATCGCTGTGCTACGAAGTGACTTTTGACCATGCGACTAGTTCACGGATTCCCAGGTAGCCGTTCAGTTTAACTTCACCTTTTACAACCATTAAGCTTGAAGCAATGTATTCCGGTCTTGGGTGCCACCTCAAGAAACCATCTATACAGAAGAAAACGAGGTCAAGTGAAAGACTAACTGGGAGGTAGTAGACAGAAGTACCACAGATAAGAGGAAAGATTTGTAACGCAATAACGCCACTGACAACGATACTAAGCCACCTCACTTACTGTCTCGAATCAACGCTTGGGCCATCTAGTGGGCCCGACCAAATGGTACAAACTGACCTGCACCAGTCCGTTTACTGGTTAAGGTTTTTATAACGCTTTGCCATGTAATCGAATGGCCATCGCAACTTGTCTTCTAGTCACTACCTAAGTCAAAGGACAGCGTTCAAAGAGTGGTAGGCGGCAAACTACTGTTACCCAAGTGGCAATCACAACTGACTTATTAAGATCTCATGTAGTTTCTACGAGACTCCAAGTTTTAGGGTCACGGTTGCCGGCTTTTCTTATCCCCTGTGTAGTTGGTCTTAGCAGCTACGAGGAAATCCCGTTCCTCCACACACGCTTCTAGCACGCCATAAACAGACGTTCTGTGGGCATGCACAAGACATGTCCCAGCTACCTCATTCTGTTCACGGTAAGTGTTTTCTCTAAAGACTGAAACTGAAGGCTAATTATCTATAAGTTGCTGAAAAAGTTCTCCAACTGTATTGCGAGAATACCACGAAGAAAACAGTATTCAAATACCGGAAGTCTTTACACATCTGTTATCAACGTTCATGTGTATGACAGTGAATTCAAAGGGTACTGAGCCACGATACAACAAAACAGAACAACAGATGACTAAATTTTCACATAACTTACTTTTACTTGAAACCAAGCATCTTGCGAACAGTAGCGAACATCTGCAGCAGCAACCATACTAACCCCCGCCCCGATACAGCCACCCTGAATAGCAGTGATAATCGGCTTGGCACACTGCCATTAGAAAATACGAATAAACAGAAACGGATAAACATACAGATTCCAAGGAACTGAATACCTCCTGCATTTCTTCAATGAAACGACGTAATTTTAAACCACAGCGTGAACTATCGCGATGTGCCACCTCAGCCATGACTCTAGGGAATTCATCGAGGTCCATACCTGAGAAAGGAAATAGAGGAGTAACACTCCTACCCGAGGAGAATGTTTCACCTCGGCCAGAAAGCACAACTGCTCGAACAACCGGATCTGCCTGAATTGATTTGAAAACCTCTTTTGTCTCGCTGTCGCAAAACGGGATGGAAATCGGAGAAGAAACGCTCACTTCCAGAATGCCATGCCCATAGCATTATGTTTTTCTGGGCGATTAAGCTGAACTTGCAACACATGATCACCCAATAGACTAAGTTCATATGTGTCCCATTTTTTATCGTACAGAAAACGCTTAACTCTTAATAACGGAGTCAACCTGGAGGAAGACAATCGTAATCGAGGGAACATAGGATACCTGAAGAAAGTTGAAATCAGTTTGGACAGTAGCGGTCACGTTACAAATTCGGGTCATTATTAATTGTTAAGAAAGTCATTATGAGCTAGATTTTGATGTTTTTAACATTTGCAGTCCACTTACTATCATTACCATTATCACCGACGTTCAGCGATAAATAAAAAGGTAATTTCCACCGTCTTTTTCATCGTTACACATCCCTAAAGAAAAAACGAACACAAAAGATGGACTGGAAGAGGATCTGGAGGAGTAGGAATAGAGAACGCCATATCAGCGAACGAATAAGTGTACAAAAGCACTCACTCTGATTCGACAGAAAATGACAACACGATCGCCAATGTTCACGGCTCACTATCATATCCTTCAGTGTCTCCAGCCAGCTAGTTGACGAGTTGTTCGGACCCCAACCACGAAGACGTGAGACACCTACTTTACCTAAGTCCGCTGTGCATCTTCTCTTCCCACGTTGCCACGTCATCTGTTGCCCTCCACATGGCTTCTTCTATTCCTTGGAAGGAGCACAAAATAGGGCACGATATGACAGACAAGCGTTTGCCATACGCAACGTGTCTCAACCAGCGTACTCTACTAAGTTTCATACGATGAAATAAGGTATTCTCAGCATTTGCACCTAGTACTAGATTCCTCACCTCCACATTACTCACCCGGTCACTACAACCAATGTTAGCGATACTTCGTAGATATCGGTGGTCGAAAACCTCCAACCAACGAGCATCTCCCACACGAATATTCCATGTCTCGCAACGGTACAACGGAACTGAGCGCACTGCGGCACAGTACACACGGCCTCTCAAATTCGGTGAAATATCAAGCCGACGCCACAAGTGCTTCAGTCCAGCGTGAGTTGCTGGGGCCTTCGATATACGTGTGTTTACCTCCACTGACGAGCTGCCATTATTCGACACGCAACTACCAAAATAAGTGAAACGGACCAAAATCGTTAGTTCCTCCTCATTCAGCATCAAGTTCGGCATTCCTGCCGTTCAGTCCTGTAACAGTATTTTATACATTGAGGATGTAAAACACATGCGAAACCGAGCTACAGACCCCGAGAGTCTTTCCTGTGAACGTTGTGCAGGGTCCGCAGATTCGAAGAACCAGACAACATTATGTGCGCAATCTGTATCACACAACTTCCCTCCATTTCCCAGTTCGACTCCCACATCCTGGGGACCTCCTAAAACATATTCCATCACCTCGTCCATGACGAATTTGAACAGGAATGGGGAGATGGAACACCCTTGTCGAACGCCGCTATTCTTTTCGAATGAACTTGACAGTTCACCGTATACCGTCACGCGACTATAGGTATGCGAGTACAATGCCCGCAACAGGTTTAAGAACTTTGCTTTCATACCCTTCCGGTGGAGAGCACCGATTTGAACGCGCCTTTCGGGTCGAGAATGACTACGATCGGTGTGTGGTGCGTTTTGAGTAACTCGACCTGGACGAAATCCGGCCTGTTGTTCGCGGATGTCATTCCCACGAATTGGCATCATACGGCACAGGATTGTCGAAACTGACACCTTAGTAACAATGACTTAAACAAGTCTTACGATGACTGCTACTGCAGGTGGGTACCATGAGTGACTCATTCCATAATACCGGAACATGTTCCTCTTCGCAAATATCACCAAGCAAGGAGGTAAGTGCTTTTGCCAGGGTTTCTCTATCCAATTTGAAAAGAACGGAATTCATCGAAACCGGCCGCTTTTCCCCCTTCGGCAGTTAAATGTTCGACTCTACTTCCACTTACGTTGCGGGGTCAAGAAACACCTCACGGCAGTCTAGCCTTTGTTGTCTACCATTGATGAGCTCTCCATTTCTATCGCGCACATTTTCACTAACCGAAATTAGCCGCTCAACATTGTCGCGGATAAGCTTGAACAGTATCTGACTGTTACCTGAAGCGGCTCCATTTTTTTCCTTGGCTACCTTGACCCACCAGTTTTCGCGGTCTTTTTAATGCTTATCATCAATTGATCCTGCACCTATCGACACATCTTATTCACCTCCTTGCAGTTAGGGAGCTGGCGCTTTTGATCCATTAGGCTCAGCGACCCTTGTGAAATCCAGTTTCCTTGATGAACGCTAGACCCAAGACCACAGGCGAACTCCGCTGCCAAATGCACAGCCTACTTAATTTGATATCACTGCTCATCTATAACGTTGCTCGTCGGAGTTCTTTGTCCCTCGGATAATTTCTGTTCATAGCTGTTGCGAACAACCGAATCAGACAGATATTCGACGGTCAATCGGGTTTCTTGTCTACGTCGGTGGCCGTTGAACTGAAGCAAGAATTGCACTGAAACTAATGCATGGTCCAAATCGACGTACGTGGTACAGTATGATCTACAGTTCTGGACAGAATCGCGTCAACGGTAACTTACTGCAATATGGTCGATCTGACTCAAATTACCCGTCGAGTTAGAACGCCATATCGCCGTGCCACGAGAACTGTGTCGGAAATTCGCACTAAAGATTGTCCACAGGAAACTGGAGAAACTTTTCCCGTTATCTGCTGGCTGAGCAGACAAGGCGCAGTTCCCATCTAAACAGGCTTCCGATACACTCAGTTTCCAGCTTGTGCATTAAGATCACATGCTAAAACTACGATTTCACAACCTGTGCCCTTTCGAAAAACAGTGAAGAATCCGTCGTAAAACTCGTCTTTCTGTGGCAGCGTTGCAGTCTGTTGGGGCGTATTCCGGTGACAAATAAACTGCGCCTAACAGTATTATCCTTTCGGATGCCAACTGGTTCTTGCAATCTCACGGCGACCGTTAATTGAGATCCAGTCAAAAAGGACCGATTCAGCCTGCTCACTTAGGACTATTTCCACCCCACATTGATCCGCAGCTTGAGCTGCTTCGTCTCCTGAAATGTGCAGTAAATACCTTGACGAGGCATTTGGCGCGGCTAGTTGAATCACTCTACTCAAATCCTGGATTCGAGTTTTACTGACGCAGCAGGCATAAACCGAAAGTGAGCACTGTCAGAGCTAAACACGCCTGTTAGTCAGCCTGCATTAAAGTGCGCACATTGAACGAGCCGAGATTCGGATGCTGACGAGGCTTGAGAAAATGTGGGCTAGCAGATCAAAAACCACCTACTACACTATCTGTCAATGAACCGTTGCGAATATCGGTGGGACGATTAGGAGTAGGTGGAGGGTATAAGGAAATTTGGTTGGGGACAGCAGAGACAAGTCAAAAAATGAGACGGAACTCTGAGCAGTGGCATACTCATCATTACCCACCCCACTCGAGGCAATGGGCTGCGCGGCCCTGATTATCCTGCGCGACGACCGATGCGGTATGGAATTATTTGCAGACGTGTAAACCATGGGGATTGATAGAGGCGTACTGCCACGGAGTCCAGCCGCTAATCAGAACTATCTGGGTTCTCAACCAAAACCTTTGGTTCTGACAAGGACCTGACCGCAAAGCAGCAGGATATAGTTGAGTGGAAGCCCATCTACTTGGATCAATTATTCTTCCACCCGTTTGTCTGACTGGGTTGCCAACTCAGAACAAACCCGACTTGGAGGATCAGGAGACTACTTCGTCAGGCTTCTACTCGCTATCGTTGAACTTTCATGCATGAGTGAATCTACAGCTTGAGATAAGCTAACCTGTACAGATCACTAGGTCATGGAAGCACGCAAGCCATCCCACCACGTCGAAGTACAGTCTCGTTGTGACCGTCAGATAATCTTGGTGCCTTGTCGGTTAGACCATCCGATCAAAGGCTCTGGTTAGGGTTCCCTAAGTCAACAATTTACTTCGGTTTGTTCTCTGAAGGGTAGTTTTTGGAACGGTATCATGCCTATACACACAGGCATAGTTGCTCCGACGGAGAATACCATACTCTAGAGTAAACCTAGGGTCCGTTCGAAAGCCTTCACTGACATGCAGCAAACAGCACTCTCGGGCAATCCCGAGAGCGACAAAACCCGGTTTGTAATAAAACCCAAACAACATGCCCAGTGGAGCACACATGCGAACAGCTTGGGGCTGGCCCTAACCTCACAATGGAATAACGTGGGGCAGCTATACTGGTGCAGCAAACCCATGGGGCCACCTCGGGGCTAGCGACAAGTTTGCCCCTAGGCTGGGGAAAGCCCCAGCTAAGTAAAAACCTGCTAAAGTCGCAAGACCTCCCAAGTGCAACCTACTTTCCCACTAGCGCCCAGTCCCTAAGGAATGTTTTCATTCTAATTTATGCAGCAACACCGAACAGAACAACTTTTTCGAACAGGTGGTATGGGACAGCAAGAACTATGTTCGGTAAACTGTTTTTACAAATCACGGAACTAATTTACAAAAGTGCATAGTGTGCCTACTCTTCGGATATGGATTGGAGGATGCTAGTTTGGCGGCATCTGCAGACAGAGAAGTGAAAATTGAACCTAAACAGGATATTGGCCAGTGAGCAAACTTTAAGCATGTACCTTTTAGAAGCACCTGCACACGGGTTATCGACGTGTCACAAGCTGAGTAACATATCCCAAATCGTGTACACACAAGAAAGCTGAATTGCAGCCATCACGAACTATTTTCAATAGGAGGGTAATGCGATTGCTGCGAAAGTAGCACTCAAACATGAATCCATTAACGGTGTATGTCAGGAGCAACTGGAGTTATTTTGTGTACGCACCTGTTACGCCTACTCCCAAGGCAGCGGTTGCGAGCGTTGTGGGACCAATTACGCACCCATCCGTTAGCGTCATGCGTCGGCTTAATCGCGATCAGAGGACTGCTTCTGTGAAACAGTAAAGCGTTTAATTAAGTGGCTCAATTTTAATGGCTTTTACCAACCAGTACTCGTTGTGAGCTACCAAGCCAGCAGCATCTTACAACCAGCTCGTCATCCACAACCGCTGCTAGCATTGTTTAACGGTAACTCAAAGATCTCGGGACATAACGCCCAAGCCATGCGACCTAACACACTTGCTGAAAGTAAAAGCAAACTACTATACCGCAGAACACTTCCGGTGCTCTGAGAGTTCCGTTCAGGAGGCTTAGTTTTTCAGCCGTTTTGACACCTGTTATGTGCTCCGGTGCCCATCAAGCACTTGAACATTCTTAGGACACAGCCATGGAGTCCAGGGAGGCAACAAGGATGTCGATGCTTATTCCTAGCCGTTCAATGGAATCCAGCATTCTGTTAATTTACCGCAACCATGCTTAGGAGACTTTGGTGCATACATACATAGTAGCTGGTCCTAAGTTGACTTGTGAACAGTCATTACGCGGGCGGCAACAAAATCATAAAGACAGTTGCGTCAAGAGAACAATGTTCCAAAGTTACCGAGAGGATGTAACCTGCAGTTCGTCACCCGTGGTTACTACGAAAGTAGATTGAGAAGAATATGATGGTGTAGGCGAGCTGCAATGAGCTGCGCTGACGAAAATAGCGTGCTGGCCTTCGTGTATGAATGCTAGATTCCACAACTGGTGGCTAGAGTCGCAGTTGTAACGCTACCGGCTTATCCACTGAACGTTCTCCTGGGAGACTCCCATCCGACGAAAATACAACGAGTGCCCTGTACTATTGGAATCTGAATAACTGAATACTGTTTCGCGTTCCGTAGTTTTGTGAGAAATAACCCTTCAATTCTCTGAGGCCGCCGTGGACTCAGCTACTACTTGGTGCTCGAAGCCCATAGCATAGGAGAGCCATAGCGATGCGCCATATTGGCGCTTCACTGTACTCAGTACAAGGCGGGGCAAGCAAAGCCCGCTCCGACGACGAAAGTTTCGCCACTTATGGGAACCGTCTATATCGTCAACACGCTGCGGGAACCATTACAGTAAACATTCCTAAATGATACACAAAACGATATATTTAACACGCACTAACTAATCTAATTTCTCAAAAATACACTTGGTTACCACCACAATGGTGCCTATAGACACAATCATAATTACTTGAGAGCCGCAGTGCACTGCGGTGTTTGATAATGCACATGGAACGTGTGCAGAACACTCACGGAAACTAAACTTATTACCACCCCAGTTAGATATCAAAGGCAGTGCTCTCGACATTTCAATGAAGATGCTGGAAAAATCACCGAACGACAACAGAGAGCAGCGCCCCACGCATGTCCAAGGTCACCACGGACATTGGACCAGACATTGGACCAGACGGGTAAAATAAGCATTACTATTATTTCACATTTCATGATAATAAGTCTGTGAGCCAAAGCATTCGGTTAACAGTCATCCAATTATCTCCACGAAACGATGATATGGGGCCAGACCAAGCCGTGCCCATTACTGTGGGGTAACGTGTGGCTTGGAGACTGTGCCCTTAAGTCTAGTCCGCAGTGGCTCCTTTGTAACTTCAGGTCATGCCCCCCAGCGTCATACGGGGAGGCAAATTCAAAAGGATTGCTGGCCGTTTCTCCTGTTAGGCCCATCACAATCTCAAAGGTTTGTATTAAACCTGCCATTTGCGGTCTAATTTCCACCGAGTAGAGGCCCAGGTCCTAAAGTCCTTGTGCGTAATCCTCTCCCCTCTATCCAGCCATCATTGTCGTTGTTGGGCGTTATACCTTCCTTATACAATCCTCATCCTTGAGGCAGAATGGGTTCCAGGATTATACAGGATACTCGAACACAGGAATCAATAATACCTTTACAAATGCTGGAACACTGCTCTTTGTTTGCATGTTATTGCCGCGCGATGTCTTGTTGGCCACCACCTGACACTGTCTAGACAGCTGAAAGTCATACTTAACGATAACCCCTAAATCCTTGATTTCTGGCAAGCATCGCATCGGTCTGTTGCTGACTCGGACTACGTTTGCGGTCAGCAGCAGATATTTGTCAAGGCTTGTTGGTTGATCCCAACGATTTGATCATCACTGATTGGCTCTAACCCCTGAAGCCCATCCCGTCCTGCTATTCTGATACCATCTGCAACGACGAAGCATGCGTTGGCCAGCTGCTGCTTTTTCGCTTACAAATAAGAGGAACAGAATAGGTCCAAGCACAAAGCGCTGCTGTACTATGCTGATTCCTACTGGGAGTAATCCAAATAACCGTAAAGCTGGAAAGCTGCATCATCCATTGCCTGCTTGGGTCAGTCATACCGAAGGCTGCAGAAAATGACTTAGAGTCGGAGGCTTTACTAAAGTCTGGGTAACGGAACGCGACTGCTTCACCTCCAACCTCGCGGCCAATTATCTCGTCAAGAAACTTCAATGGAATTGTCAGGCACGGCCTTTTCTTCAGGAACTCGTGCTGTGCCAAGGGGAAAAGTCATTTTCAAGCTACAAGCCTAGCTGGTTTCCAGTTATTCTAAGCAATTACACAATACTAAAAACAAACTTGCCGGCCTGGGGTGTCATCCTTTCTACTAGAACCTGAATTGTGCGTTGCCATCACCGTAGCCAATATTCAGTGTGCCCGAGGGATGCCCTGAAGAGCTCCGTTAAAGGCTTGCTAAGTGAAATTCAACATAGGATGATTGCTGCGTGGATTTTCTCTGGTCCCATCGACTCAAGTCTGCGGGACACGATCATGCTTGTTTGGTATCCTTAAAATCCGGAGCACCTCGTATTCATTTGCATTTAAACTACCGAGTTTATGTGCCGTTCTGGTCCACTGGTAAGCCTCAGAAAGGAGCTGTGCCTGAAAATATACGCTCTTAAAGACTAGGTGAGCATTATCAGGTTTATGTATAAATGTAAGAGACAAAGTGCCATCAACCAACTCTAAGATTCCTACGCATTTACTTGTGGCTTTCTTGGGCTGCAAAATAGTGCAGAACCTTTTAAGATTTATCTCCACTTAACGGGCTAATTTCATTTTGTCTTGTACGTGGCCTTCCGTTCCTAACATTGGATCAGGCGCCATAGAATTTCTAGCTACTGTAATGAACCGATAACCCCCTTTGGAACTTACGTGTTTTTTCTATCCTAGGCTTCCAGCTAGGCAATGCAAGGGACATTCGGTTTTCCTTTTCAGTCCAAAAAAGGGACACTTAAACAATTTTCCTCCCCGATAACTCCCACACATGGACTGGGCCTAAAATTCCATTCAAAGGCAGAACGTCCCCAAAAATTGTTTATGAACATATATGACTCGAGGCTATCCAAAGACGGCTTACTTTAGGATTCGGCTACCAGAAACCATGGGCTTTTCAGTTGAGGAATTAAATAAACAGTATTTACCAAGAAGTTTTGATATTGCGGCCATCCAAATTATGTAGTTACCATGGCTTCAGATTGAAGGGGCCGTAAGTTTGGCCTCAGTGCCACATCGTTTCACTTACCGAAATCCTTACAGAGCAGTTAAAATCAGTGGTGAATAAATTGTTTCACCCCGTGTACTTGGTCTTTTTCAGCACTTACATTCACAAAATTCATTAGAGTCCATCTGCGCAGATTCTCACGTTCCGCGAAGTGGACGCGTATGGAAGCAGTGGCGAGGCAAATAGTTGCGGACGGAATGCTGGCAACTTCTGAAGATACATCTTTGTAGGGAACATGTAACTTTGGAAACTGGCACTAGCAACTTTATTCGCTATTCGATTGCATTGTTTTTATGTCATACATCCGAGAATTGGTGAGGCCTCTTACTCTTTATTTGTTGGTATAGGTAAACAGATAAGCCTTAAAGGTGACAATCATTTTAATAGAATAGACAACGGTGACGGTTCAGCGTATGAATGCAAGCTAAGTTTCCGCGAAATATTTTTTTCGGATGCGCTAAAGTGAACATGGATTCTTTGTTATAGAGACCGCATGTAGCAAGATATGTGGCACGGCCGCTAGCTGTTCAAGGAAACCCGTCAATGAGAACAAAGGCCATAATGTTACGCGGCTTGTGCAAGCTGATTTAATGTGTTCATGCTATCCTGGAGTGATTTTAGGACACTATGTGTTAACCTCATCTTTCTTATTTCAGTGGAATGTACACTCGCTTTGGTTCAGAAGAAGGCCTGCAGCGGGTTTTGGAGAACACCGTGGGGCCCGCTCATGGTATCATCGAGTTGCGATTTCTCGCCACATTTCTGCCCGTTCACGGGCTCGCAGCAGCAACTGTGGCCGATTTCCGGTCACAACATAAGACCAACTTAGTCAGCATTTTTGACGTGGCTTTTAGTAGAAACTCGGAGTCTGTTGATGTGCATGAATTCGGGGATCCAAGTGCTACATAGCTGGCTGAATTAAAATTGCTCGCCTTACCTGTGAATGTTGACTTAATTTTTACCTAATGACACATCAACCGCTTTTAATTAGTTTAGGGTGTTTTCGCCGTACATTTCACCGTTGATAACATTCTGGCTGCCTTTCATCACAGTTGGATTATCAGTCAATAAAAGCGTCATCCAATAATTTCATCAAGACGGTTAAACTGGAGGTTTAGTCCGCGCAACACAAGACTAAGGAAAATGTTCCGAAAAACACCTTTTGAATCAGTATTCATGAAAGCACTATCACACAATTGAATCTGATGTCTCCTCTGACGCATGCTTTTTTCTGCTTGAAAATTTGCTGGTTCGCAGTCGCCGCGCGATCTTGATACTCACTGTTCGGGACCCATGTGAACCGGTTGCATATTTCAGCACAGTGGCATTAGCAAATTTTGAATTTTGTGATGGCATATATGAGGTTTGTTTGTGCTCGAGCGTTGATTGGTTTTATAATCCAGTATCGTTTAAGTTACGAATCAGCTGTATTTTGAATCTGGTATGCCACTACAGATGCACACCGTTCAAAGGCCGCTTACAATTCACCGTCCGATTGGTCGGCATTCCAAATCAGACAAGTTGGTCTGTGACTTCCTTTTAGATAACATTTTTGAAAACCTTTTTAAAGCACACAAATGTCAAGATTTTCTACAACAAACGACTGAAATTCCACCAACTGATACCAAATGGCTTGTGGAAAGACGGTGGAAAAAATTGGCTTAGAGAGATAGCTCAGCTTATAAGACAGATCTAGTGACGGTGAACCGGTGTTTAGGACTGTGCCCAAGTTTTGACGTTGAGCAATCTCTACCGCAGCCCTTAGAAGGCGTATCTCAGCTCATCGCTGTTGAGAATACCCTTAGCTTTTCAACGATAGCCTAACAATGGGTCGTCCACCTCCTAATAAATTACTTTTCCCTCAAATGGCACGCCTAAACTACATAGGGCGAGTCATGAGACGCGATCGTGCTTTGCAGCGGCTTCGTTCGTACCCCCGGAACTTGCTGCACAACAGCAGTTATACTTCTCCGTCCGATTGCTCATCTAGTTTTTCAGTTTCCGCAGCCCTGTGCAATGAAACCCCCGTTGCAACATGAGGAGAATTAGGGCTTCAGAACGTGAGGAAAACAAACCATCCTCATCAGTTGCGAAAAATTACGACCAGCGGAAAATTATGACCAGGTGGGGGGAGCCATGAAAGTTCTTATATGGGCTAAACTACTCCTGTGTTGGGCAAAATAAAATCTAAATTTGGAACCGGGCTCTGAAGGAAATGGTCCGCCATCAGAATGGGTTCTGTCTTTCATCGGCGCAGATCCGATCCTACAGGGAGAGAAACCCCGCAATGCCAGTGTTCCCCCGTTATGCCACTGGTTCTTACGCTGTAGACTTGGTGGGCATCGGCCCACTAAGCTTTCCGCATGAATCTGTGGTCCCGCCCATCTAGGTCCTGACCTTACCCCCCTGGCTCTCATATGCAAGCCGGGCACTTATGCTCACGTCCTCTACAACGGTCGTCTTATTATCACAATTAAACTCATGAACGCTGGTTTCGCTCCCTTTTTCTTTCAAAATTGCACACTTACTATAAAACATCTAAAATTTAAAGACGCCGTTGTTTTATCAATACTGAGGGCAAATACTCCTATTTAATCTCTAATCGATTTTGCTTTGAGTCAATGATAACGGACATTTCTCTGTGCTTTCCATCTTTTTTGATACTGTCCTATCGAATAATTTATTTTTACTTTCCTTTTCACTTTCTGTCACCCAGTTAACCCTTGCGTTCTCCAGAGCCCCAATGTTCGGGGCCCTTCCTGTCAGCCTCTTGGATTCAGTCTCAGGAATATGGGGCCGGCTACCACAGGAAGCCTTTTCTCATCTCATAAGCACTGCTGCGCTCGTCCCTCATTGTCCTGCGACGTCAGATTCACGTTGTTTCTCGGACTAGGGTGATGGAGGTAACCGAATCGCGAGGTCGAACCGGACCCGAAGTTCCTCTTGCTTCTCCGCTCTAATTGTCCAGATCCACTTCGAGCTTTTCAGGTCATTGAAGACACGAACTCGGTTAGCCAAGCAAACCTCGGTTATTTTGCATTCTGGTTTAGTCGGTCTAAGTTCTCTTCCCATTTTGATTACAAGGAATATGGCGCTTGCTTCACCATCTGACCAAGCTTGGCAAGAGAATTAATTAATGTATGCTTCTCATCTTCCGAGATATGCGCCGGGAAAGACCAAATCTGTACAAGGAATTCGCAGTGGAACCATGGAAAACGAAAACGAGCAATGAAATCTGAATGTATATTTGTTCCCATCATCATAACCTCCAGTGTGATATGCTAGGCATGCGTCTTCGAGTTTTAAAGCACATTTATTATCAGTCGTGCGCTGCGATTCATTCCATGATGAATACATCAAAGGTACGTATCGCAGGTTGAAATCGAGGTCTGGTGTTTCCATATGGCCGGGCTTCTCTAAAATCTTGAGGGTTAAAGTTTGAGTATGAAGATTGCTGTGAATTAATATGGGTTAATATGAAAGCCACATGAGACGGATAGGAGACTGGAACCTAACAATAATGACAGGCCAATATAATGCTGAATATGAGTCAGCTGGAAACGCTAATGTTTGCACCGACCTGTGTAAAGGATGAAATTACATGAAGAAATGTGGACGGGGAGACAATGGAACTCACGGGAATATCAACTGAACTCATGCGCCCGGAATCGGACTAGATTGAGGTGTGATGGGAAAAAGCGTCTTCGAGTGAAAAGTATAATCAATTCTTAAATTCGCCTGCCATGAATGACTCGTGCTTTGTCCATCTTTGATGTTGGAGATTTTGGTGTTTTTTGGCAGTAGGGGTCTGGAATTTCTGGGCGCGGGGTTACACTCCATGCCGTCGGTGCTAATAACGGAGCATTGACCTGTCACAATGGTCCGTCAGGAAAGACGGCGTTCAGTGGCGTGGTTGGGTCTGTCTTCGAGCTAAGCGGGTTGGTGCTGAAGCACCAGATCTGGATAGCAGCCCCCTAGAAAAAATCGCTAACCACCGCATGGCACGAGGTGGAGCTTTCAGCGGCAAGGTCTCGATTGCGTGTGCACTTTATGTTAGCCGACGGATGGATGCTATTGGCACTGACGAGCCGGAATAAGAGCCGGAAGGAGGGCGGCCACTTGAAAGCCGCCAATTTGGACTGGTTTGTTGTGCAAGCGAATCAGGTCAACTGTGTGACGTGAAAGGGTTTTTAAATAAAACTAGACTGGGCACTCAAGGGAATTGAGTCTGCTGAATTCCAGTAAGCGGGTGAGAACCAAGAAAGGCAGATAAGAACATTAAAAGTAGCCTAGAACAAGTCCAATGATGAAATGTTCGCGAGGAAAGAAACTAGTTCTGGTAATGCCTGAGAGAGATAAGATCATTCATAATGTCACAAAAGTCAGACGGCTGAGAAGCTGCGAGAAAAAATTCAGGGGTAGGAGAGAAAATGTAGGGAGGATTAACCGCGGTTAAACCTGCCATAAAATCCAGCATCCTTCTGTTATCACGGATCGTAGTTTTATGTGGTGTTTTGGCCAAAACCTAAGCTTTGAGACATAGCTGCAGTAATTGCTAATATCTCAAACCAACCTCGCAACCCCGAGCGTCTAAGAGATACGGGTCGCATATACAAATAAAGCTTGGTACAGTCACTAGTCTCCGGACTTTGGTTTTGAGGTCAATGTTAGACGATGATAGGAGACGTAACTATAGGGGCAATGAATTTCACGAGGAAGAACATCTAACAATAAATATTTTCTCTAATGCGTGTTCTCGCTCTCAGTTGTGACGATGGGTTTAGCGTTTCAAAGGGAGTAGGTAGTATGATTTCTGAACTGGGAGGCTAAAATGAAACGGTTGCTTTTGATGAGACAATTGAAGAACATTAGTTTGCATCCGCACACCGAAGCCACGGAGGTTCAAGATTCGCTTTAAACTAGGTTTGATGAAATGCCAACTGGCCGCTTCGTAAATTCACGCTGAACATTTTTGATTGAAAGTCTGTCGCATTGCCTCATGCGTGAGCAGATTAGGGAACAACACTCCAGAATGGGTCTGGCGTCTCTCTCACTTCACTCCTGGTCGACCAAATGGTCCTGTGTAGAAACCCAACTATTTTGTCGGCTTTCGCAAATTGAATGAGTGCCTATTCCGAAAAGTTGTAGGCAAAGGGGCAAAATGCATCCAAGTTTCGAGTCATGTTGCCAATGGGGATGATTGGAATTCCAATCTTTAGCCTTCCTGTGGATAAAGTGCACTTGGTGCTCATGGCGCAGCTTTTTCGTCTGAAAACTTCATCGTCCATTCGTTGGCTGAATTGTTGGGGGATATTATGTCTTGGGTTATTCCGGCGACATTAGAGCCTTGAAGTATAAAAAGGGAACACCGTTCCGGAGAACGTTGAAGGCATCATTTAGGTACAAAGTAAACATCAAGAGGCCCAACAACTCGTCTTTCATTAAGCCACTAGTTACTAGTCTAGGGTGGAATGTGAAACCATTTTCCTGCACCAATTGAGTTCTGGAAAAAAGATTTGGCGCGAACCATGACAGTTTATGGTCGGTGATCCCATATGATTTGATCTCGTTCATCAGTCTACGGTGGGATACTCTACCAAATTCTTTTGTCGTATACAAAAGCACTACTATCACCGACTCTCCGGCTTTGTCAGCCGTTGTGGTTGCATTTAGGCAATCAGTCATATACATAGCGGAAGATGTATTTTATGTAAAACCACGTTGGCCAGTGAGCTGCCCTTTAACCAAGCTCTCCATGATTCTAGAGACAATCGGGGTATGGTTGATGGGATCGTAATTGACTGGGTCAATTCGTGTGCCTTTCATATTTATGGGGATTATGACAGACCTTTTCCAGTGGGAGAAAAAAGTGCCGCATTGGACAGAGTGGTTGAGTATATTTTCCAACAGAATTGAAATATCCCCCCACCCAGTGTGAAGATAGCTGTAGGCAGCCCGTCTGGTCCAAGGTGGTAGCACACTTTTGTTTTTCTTCCAGCAACGGAGTTGTCTCTGTCAGTAACAGAGAAATTGTTGAGAATTATTCCGAGGTCACGCATGGTGGACATGAGGTCGGAAGTTTACTGTCACATATTAAGAAAAGCATCTGCCGAATGCCTCACAGATTTCTCGAGGGTTGTCGAGATAAGTTTTATCGTGGATGTGGTGGTGGACAGGATTAGCCGAGAGCCTGACGTGGTTGGCTCATATATTAATTAGTTGTGACAAAGCTGTTTGTGGGTTGGGCCGGTTGATAGCACGTAATTTTTGTATTTTCTGCGGGAGTCTATCTTTTCTGGTCGTCTCCACAGGCAATTGAGCCACAGAAACAAAAAAGAGTTACTGGTTATGAGAAAGATTTTCCAGACCAGAGAGGACATCAGCACCTAACTGATTCTTTTTGATTCCTTCAAGCAGCTCACCTAGCAGCAACCGGGCAACTTTGTGCGGGCACTTAAAGCGATCATACCATATCCGAACGTGAACTAGTGGGTAGCGTTGACAACAGTGGATTTCTATTGATGTGATGCCTTGATGAATATATTGGTGATAGAAGGCCTGTTTTGTGAGATGCCCGATTCTAATGTACATTGCATTGTTTATCGGTTGCAAACCGCTCATGCTCCGGTCATATGAAGTGTGTGCAATGATTCCAGTCTAACAGTGTGAGTTGTCCGCTGACATCTCAGGAATACTCAAGTGATCAAAATCGGAAACGACATGTTGGTTGATAATCAATAATAGCTAAGGAATTTTTGATTGCAATTGCGACATGAAACGACGGCTATGACACCAGCTTGGAAGCGAAGAATGCTCCGAATTAAAAACTATAACATGGCATCAGAATTTTCAATCAATTTCTTACTGTAACACCCTTTCCACACTCGTGTGCCTGTTGCTACCGCTGCAAATTATCATTATCATTCAAATCCCTTATTCTAGCCCTTTAATTTTCAAACTCTGCGGCCCATATATTTCATCCAAAATTATCAACTCTTGGAGTATGTCCCCTTGCTAGCTCCACTATTTGTCAATTTTCTGGGCTGCCCAGGATAACGAGTGTATTCAACTACCCCGTGGATATCCCAGAGGGCTCTCCTGTAAATTTAAATCATAGATCCTCCAACATACTTCCAGTTGGCCGCATCTGAGAACCGACGCCCATTACCAACTAACCGTCCCCGTCGCCCTAACGACCTACGGCAGCTTTTTGGTTAATCATTCACTATCAGCTAGACTAATCTCCCTCTCATTAGCATCAGCCGCCGGTCTCTTTCCAACAAACGCCGCTACCTACGCAATCATGTCCTGGAATCTAATTTGAACAATGTCTTCCACACTGGCAGCGGGTATCTTAACCATCTCCCTCCTCTTCGTGCTCTTTGTTTGACTACAAATTGCATCGTAGGTGTGGGCCTATCCGAGGCGGAGTCTGCTTGATATATGTCAAGATTATCCTCGTCATACCAGCAGATGACAAGGAAATTCGTTGAGAACTCTGCATGGATTG
The DNA here is from genome assembly GCA_008360955.1 of Fasciolopsis buskii. Taxonomy (NCBI): domain Eukaryota; kingdom Metazoa; phylum Platyhelminthes; class Trematoda; order Plagiorchiida; family Fasciolidae; genus Fasciolopsis; species Fasciolopsis buskii. The sequence goes on from LUCM01006395.1 coordinate 28,730, forward strand.
TGGTGTAGGTGAAAAGCTCACCCCTCTGCCTTAGTTTATGATGCACACAGCCCAGTTCCCTTGCTTCGGATCCTCCTGCTATTGACGCGCTCAGTCACTTTTTCCAGTCACTCCCTGGGCCTACGCTCAAAGATGGAAACCTCAGTACCCCTGAAATTATCCGAAATTCTGTCACTGGCATCAGGTGCCAGTAGGCATCTGTCTCACGTTGGGTACAAGAGCATGGGCATGGCAAAATAATGCCATTGCTAAATCGAACACGTCAGAAGGGATGCAAAAAACTGCCTTTTAAAGGCAATGATAAAATGCGCAGTTGCCAAGGAAGATTTTCCACAAAAAGCGATTGTTTTGTAGCAAAAATTCGCCCTGATATCTTTCCAGAATGCCGGAGGAAGAGCAGTGTATCACGCATTTTGGACAGCCTAAACAGTTGGGAGGTAAAGAGGTGCGGCTGTCGCCCCTACTATAAACGAAGGTCGTCAGGTCTCTCTTGCAATTAGGATCAGTGAAGCATCAGGATAGAGTTAAATCTAGTTCGGATTATGAGGAGTGGCCTCTCAGCTATTTGGTAGAAGCGTACAAATTGTATTCTGCCGCAAATGTTATGTTGCATCACGTCTTCCTAGATTTACGATGACCGTGTAGCCCTGGATTCTGCAGAGAATTCTGCCTTCTGCTTATTTGCTCGAGAATCGAGTAGTGCTACGTCATGCCGTGTGCAAAAAATAAATTCTAAAGAGTCGGGGCAAAAATAGTGAGAGACTCCAGTGACACTGTTGAATAAAAAATGTGCCAGGTTGTACATAACGTCAGAGACATCGCTGAAAAACAAATGGCAATGTGACGGGCCTCGCCCATTGCCTTGGATAACACCAATGTTCACTGAGCCAAGCACAGGCAGAAGGCACCCAAATGGACATTTAGGTTTCAGACAACAGATAAGCTTTAAACTACTGCATTACTGAATCGGCGTTTCCGTGAAATTTGACATTATCAGCCAACCGACTGTCAGCCCTAGAGTATATGACCATCACATTGACGAAAGTAATACATTTGGCTTTCAGTTGTTTACGGTTATTGCAATAAGATGTAAATTGTCAGCAGCTAAGCTATGCGGCAGTCTGCAGATGCACAAAGATAGCTTACCTTGATCCAAAAAATGGTATACAACAGACTGATCTTTAGTCAGCACTGCATCCTAATCGTTGTCCGCATGCACACTGACGACAGATATTTTGCCACGCATCCCATGATTTCAGACTCGACCAATTATTTGAAACCATTAAAGTGTAGTCAATTATCATTTAACCACATCATCTAAGACGGTTTGACAGATATTTCAAACTTATACTTTCGTGTGTTTGAAAATCGCGGTTCAGAGGCTCTATTTCCTTTCGATATCCGCGTTTGTCAGGAAAACGTTTTCAGTCGTTCTGTGGTCTCATTAGAATCTTCCCTAGAGTGAGATAGGAATTATAAATCTTTAAGTGACCCTAACAGCCTACACCCGCCACAAAGCCCACCTACGCATACGACATTCCAAAAATCATACGAGCTCGGAATACATCTTTTTGTCAACTAGACCAATGGATTCCCTGAACACCCAGAAAGTGGATGTGGGGAACCGCCAAATGGGACATTTGATGGAAACCAGGGAATTTTATCACGCGAACGACGAGATTTGGATGGAGGTGCGTCATGTCAATGCCGAAAACACAGAAAATTTGATCAGTGATGTTTATTCGGGGATGTGACGGGGATCCCATGATGAAAAGCAAACTAGTGTTGGGAAAACTGGCCTAAGTAAATTATCTGTAAGCACCGATGTAGTCTCCGTGTGTGACGTACGGCGTGGTCTTCCAATGTGTCCTACAGAGTGATTTGTTAGTCGTGGGGATAAATGTGAAGATTTGTCACTGCCAAGTTACCACATGAGAAAGTGGCGGGAATCCTCGCATATGAGCACCATCCTTAGTGAAGAGCTAGTCCTCTCAATGGGCCAAACCCCGCCAGGCGGTCGGAGAGGTACGTGGATGTGAGTGAATGCGAAATGGTTTGGATGTCAGGGTACTTTTACAGCGTGTTGGTGTTATCTGAAAAATGGTGAATGGTTCAACTTCATAAGCGGTGCCAATTTCAGGCAAATTATGGGTATCGACAACGTCTCCTATTTTATCGTGGGGATTTGTCCATTATGAACGATAGGGATGGAGAGTTCCGCATGTACGTTCAGTAGGATGTGTTCCGTTGTGCACTCTGGCCAGTTGTGGCGATCCGTCGGGGTACCGATTTCCGGTAAGCCGCTGGTAGGTTTATAGCATATCATGCGTTGAACGGAACCGGTGATAGCGCTTAAGGCCTGAGTGCAAGATGTGAAACGTAGCAGGGAATAACCAACTGAGATCTGACATAGAGGAGTGAATATTTCAGGTGGGCTACACGCATTCTCTGTTTGGTTAGCTGGGCCTTTTTATGGGCTCGAAACTTTTATTCTTCTCATCTTCCGCCAGGAAGTCCACTTCATCAGCATTCATTTGTGCCTGAAAAACGGGTAAAATTTACAAAAACTTAGTGTGAGCAAACAAGCAAACTGTTGCTTTGGGAATACTGGCCTAAGTAAATTATGAGTGAGCAAAGTTGTGGTCTCTGTATGTGACGCACTGCGAGGTGTTCCGAATTTAAAAATACCGTTATTCTCCGAATTCTCAGCTGTCTAGAAATCTGACTCGGCCCTTCATAGATTCTTACAGTAATGCATAATTTCCCAGGCAGAACTCGTCGCACTTATTAAGTGCGCGTTGCTTAGGACGGATAATTAAATGTTTGTCATTTATTATTGCTGTTATTATTATCCGCTCTATTCAAGAAGATATGTTTCAATGATCACACTCCGGAAAGTCACACGGCCACTCCCGGTTATAGGTCCTGCAAAAAATGCCGCCTATCCGAGCGCGGAGGTAGCCGCGTTGTCTGTGTGAGAAAACCACTACCAGCAGCAGTGTGTTACGATCCTATGACCAAAAAATCCAAAAACCCTAATGATGATGGCAAAGGCTTTCTGAACAACTACGCCACCAAAATCTTGGTCGCTACCGACATAATTTTTTTCTCGATGACTGGACCGGTAACTATTGCTTCCAGTCTATTAGGACCACAAATGATTGTTGGAGAATTAAATGCACCCCGCTTCTGTTGTTTTCTGCTTCTGCTCAAAGGTACTTGCTCCACTTCCTCGCAATTATTCCGTAACTCGATTGTATCCACAACGCAAGCGATCTAATTGTGGATTGCAATCGTCTCCATCTGACGCTCACGATGGGATTTATATACGTTGCGCCTTTGTTGCAACTGGTTCAGTCAGATATGGTCGCAGCAGCTCATTCACAATGCCTCGTTTAGGTGGCAACTGTCATCAACTAGTGGGCTGTATTTTACGCTGAACAAACATATTAGTTATTTGACTTCATGCCTTCAATGCCATCTTCATTTTTCTGCCAAGGAAAATACATGTGGTCACTGGCGCGCCATATTGCAACTTGCAAAAATGTTCAGATGATAATACTCGGTCTGAGGCCCTCAACACTACAACTAAAATAAATTTCCATGAAATAACTCGCCATGTGATATTGCTGCTGAACTCACCATAAAGAAACCATGGAAGCACTGTGCAGCTGTTCCATCTTTGTCAGGAATCATGAACAGTGCATATCCACCGCGCAGGAGCTGGGACGCGAACCGGGTACGAGCGATTCTGAGTCGAACGCCTTAGCCATTACGCTACCGGGCAGGCCCTGAACGGTTTGTTGAACTTCACCACATGATGTTTCACCTATCCGTGACTGATTTGCACGGTTACTGTCTGCTAGGATGAAACAGCTGTGCAATGCTCCCATGGTTTCTTTATGGTGAGTTCAGTGCTAATATCACATGGTGAATTATTTCAAGAATACGCTCAACCTTCTACTACTAAACTGTATAAAAGTAATTTCTGCAACCTGCTTCAGCTGCAAACCCATCAAACTTCATAAAGGTTTTCTAAAGACCCTACATTCTCTGATGATTCTGCGAATACGTTGTCCAACACGAAATTGGCAAACGATGTTGAAAAACAAAATCCAAACTACTAACCGCCAGACCAAAACCAGCCCGATCAAACGGCAGCATCAGGAAAATTAATTAAGCTTAGGGCCACCGCAACCAGGTTCCCAGTTTCTGCAGTTTACCACAGATGATAGTAGCTTGTACGACTCGGTTCATAATGTTCTGTAAATCCCATTACTTTGGTCGTATCAGAGGAAGTGTATGAAATTTCTTTCTCAGGTTCCTTCTGAATCCGATTTTTCCATCTATGGATGCGTTGCACCGAACCTGGGAACTTTCTGTGAAGTGTTGTTTACTTTCTGACTGTGTACTCCACCATATTTTTTCGTGTTTCTTTAGAGAGTGCGTTTGAACAGGAGCTAATAAAAACAGATTCACAACTGGACAGCCGTGTTTGCGCATCGTCACTCTGAGTGTAGACATTTTTTGTCACTGATGCCTATGTGCAGCATGGTGGAGAACATAAAATAATGGCGCTGCGATACTCATTCTTATGACACAAAGGGGAATGATTATTATGGAGTGGTGCGCTGAACCTTGCAGCTGGCCTGTACGATGGGCATGAAGGCCATGAACTGGGTACCTCAAGCCTACAGGCTCTAGAAGTCACCACTGTAACTGGTGACTCTAGGATCTCATTCGCGGCTGTGTACCGAAGTCCGCACACGACGCCAGCTAATGAGCTGAAATGTTTCATCTTTCCGTGAGGTCGTAGGAACGATGGGGAAACATTTCGTTCCTGGTATTTTGATGTCCTTGAGATTGGAAGGGCCTACGAGACTGCTGCAGAATTTACTTTTAGGCAATTATTTCTGGAGTTCGTGCACGCAGGTGGGATGATTCAAAACGTTGCCTAAGCGTCAAGATGAAGGTAAGGCCAAGGATCTTCAGTCCATGATTTACTGATAACAGGAGCATCGAAATTTACGAAGGGCCATGAAATAGAAAAACCAACAGGCAGGAGCGACCGTGCCGTAATCGGCATGCGACGACCTCTGCAGAGACTGGTAGTCCTCGATAAATGGAGCAAGAACTTCTTATGGATGCATAGTAGCAGATTTATGTATTCGGGTCTTCAGACACAGTAGGAAGAGGAAAGTGTTGGCAGCTTCATGAGGCATCAATGTGGGTCAATTAGCAGAAGCAAGTTAACAATGAGAGACTTTGTTGTATCACACCGCAGAATCAAACTAGATGGGCTATCATCATGGTGGAGGGGTGGAACCACTAACGCCAGAAAGCGAAAGCAAAGGGTCCTCATGTGATGTAAGGGCACTGTTGTTATAATGGGCTCGCCGAAAGTACGCGGTGGAGAGAAAAAGGATGTTGCACGTACGGCGACAATGCCAGACTGCCAACGAGGAACCTAAAGCTAGGGTGCCAATAGCAACCCCAAAGCCTATATTCATAATGTGCTATCAGAGGCAGCTCTACGAAAGACTGTGGTTGGAGGGCAAGACCACCGAGGACTTCGATAAGCCAACAGCCAGAAGAAAGCCTACCGTCAGTTGAAATTTTTCCAAATAACAAGCAAATGAGATGAAGGAGGAAAAGGACAAAAACATGGCCACGTCCTCCTAACAGTAAAGGCGCCGAAAAAGACGAGCACGGCGAAAAAATTGTGGGATGGCCTGGAGCAAATGCATTAGCCGGAAGCGGCTGGACTTCAAGAACCCAGAAAGCGACATTAAAGCTGCTTGCGGAAATCCTGTTGACACCTTTCGACCAGCTTTTCAGTGCACTGCCGAAGAAGGGCGGCTTTTCACGGACCGCTTGACGGCGATTTTCTTACCAGTGCATGAGGGCGGGGAGAGAAATACATTGTGGCAGATATAGACCGGCGACTATAAAATCCATCGTTGAAAGGTTCCTAAGTGCCAGGATATTCAGTCGCCTGAAGCAACTAAGCTAGTGGTGGTGGGATGGTACGGTTTTTGGCGAAAACTTTCGTGTCCGACCAACTTGTTTGACTTCCTGAAGCAAGCAACAAGTATGATGGCAGGTGTCTCACCTAGATTTCCAGGGGCCTTTGATTCCGTAAATCACAGGCTTGTTGACCAGAAAGTGAACTTCTTCGAGAGGGATACTAGTGTAAAGGACTGGATAGCACAGAGTCTGACAGGCACCTTTTTAAGGGGAGTCAAGATGTGTGTGTATGAGGCAAAAGACTACTGCACAACGTCGTGCTTCAGTCTGCCTTAAGACTAGTGCTCTTCTCGATACATGCTAACGAAGTAACTGATGGATTGGAAAATTTCATGCCTAAAGTTTGCAAATGACTTTGGATTACAATGGACAGCAAGCGGTGGGGCTATGGAGGGGTATCTCGATAATGTTTGCCAGTGTTAGGTAAGATGGCATCCTCCGCCGAACTTAAGCAAGCACATCGGACTCAGGGAATGCGAAGATGATTCCGCTCAATACATGGGTCCACCCGAACATCAGATTACGATGGACCAAACACCAAGCAAGGGACTCCAGGATACTTATGTGTGCGGACTTTAATTCTAGTCTGGGACGTCAGAAGTGGTCAAGAAATTATGATGAGTCTCACACCAACTTGGTAGGTTCACTATTCTACCGTCGCTTTTCAGGACGTTTGTCCAACTGCATTCAGCGTATTTTGTTCAGGCGTACAGACCGTATTTGTTAGAGATATAAAAATGCGGGAATGTGTTCAGCGTAAATTTGCATTCTGGTTTGTATAGATACAGGATATGAACGGCGGCTAAAAACATTCGACATTTACTCTCCGAAACGATGTAGGGAAACGGATATTTTTGTACAGGCCTTTAACATTGCTGGGTAACTTGTCGAGGTATGGGTTCACCGTGGAGCCTCAGTTCAGAAAAGGGGAATGAAACACCATGAAGCAGCGGATAAGTGATTGTGAGAGACAGCTTGTAACCACGGAGCTGACAGGCAGATCGTTCGTTGTACCCGAGGTAATTGACTGGATCAAGCTGCCAGAAGAAGTAGTTGGAGCGAGATCAGTGGAGAAGTTCGAAGGCGGAGTAGACAAGGCATTGTTTTCTGTGTTCGGGGACGACATCGTGTGACTGCGAGGCTGATGGGATGGTCTATCCTCTGGTCACCCGAGTATGAAAATCGAACAATGGAAGAAAGTTGAACATTCGTTAGAAGATGGGCAATCAGTTTGACGGAGAAGTATTTCTCTCTTGAGATCATTTAGGGCAACCTTCAGGCACCATATTGGTGCCTAAACATAGGGCGAGAATTGAGAACTGGAAAGACTAGATGGGCAGTGTACAAAATGTGTTGTACTTATGAGACCTACGAGGGCTACTGGCAGGCTCGCAATGAGCAAGGGCTCCAAAGGAAAGACAAGTATTTGTTCCTGCGTAACTTACCAAGGATTATTAAAATAACCCTTAAAATGCACTACGCGTTTGCACAGTCTAAGCAAAAATTCAAAGGCAGAGTCGCCACACTAGATAGACCGAACGGGAACCTAGCGCCGACTGAATTATAAACGGTAAATATCTTATTGGAAACTTTCGAAGGGTTTTTCGGGTCCCTGGATAAATCCCTTGTCAACCTAGGAATCATGGGAACTGCACAGATCCCGGAAATTCCCGAAGAAGAGGAACACATTGCGACAGATTTGAACAAGCCTAATAAGTTTAAAGCTGCCGCTGCGGATGGAATACACACGGTGATCGTTCAGCTGCCGGTGAAACTCCTTGCCTTGTCAGTCAAGCGGATTTACAATGCCTCATTCAGTGAGAGGAGCGTTTTTGAAGAATGGAGAACTGCAGCAGTTTTGGGGATATACAAGGGCGAACCTAGACACAAGCTGAAAAACTGCAGGTTTGTGAGCATAGCTTGCGATTTATGCCAGTGCCTGGGGAGGGTCTTCAGAAGGCAGATAGAACAGCGCCTAGCTAATCACAGTAACATTTCAGCAACACGGACAGGATTCTCGGCAAGTTAAATTTCCTTTACGGAACGCTTGCTTTTACTGGGTCAGTTACCAAAGCATCTAGACGGAGGCCACCAAGACACAGTCTGCAAAATGTACCTAACAGGGCAGTCTTTTGGATCATGGAATTAAATTTCCAGGAAAAAATAATGGGGGCTAGTATTTTGGTAACGAGCCTATTAAGTAGAAGAGTGTCTGGCTTTAGGTTTAAAGAATGCACGACGGTCCCCAACAAGGCGCAGATGGTGTTCCCCAGGAATCGGTAATAAGACCCAGATTCTCCCTCATATTCAACCACCCAGCAAAGGCCGTCTGGACCCCGCGCATTCTTTCAGCTGACGACGTTAGGGTAGAGGGTGTGGAACTAGATAAAGACATCTAGGCAACCAAAGCCCGGTTAAGTAAGTGGAATCCTTGATTGAACCTAGTCACGTTTCAAAGAGTGAATTCTTTGAGTAGAATTTCAATAACAACGAAATGGGCGCACATATTAAGGGTACAGTCAAACCCTCCAAGCAGCCGGAAAGCACACAGAATATTTCCAGACGGCAGCATTCTAGGCTGAAGTCAATAATATATTTTAGAAATCCCGAGGTGTTTTAGCATCTGTACGCTAATGTGGCAAGACCTCACCTAGAGCATCGTGTTCAGGCCTGAGCTCTGTACCTACGAAAGGATGCAAACCACTGAGAAAAGATGGATAAGCATACCCCCAACATGGTGGCTGTGACGAAAGACTTGACGAGCTTGGCAGGTAGTGTGGTTCCGCATGAAATCGACTGCCAGAATGTGTGGTTATTATTAATAATGTTGACGGATTTAAAAAAACTCTGGATGTCTGCTTGATGGAAGTATGTTAAGTGGTAGAACAGTATTTTTCAGAAGAGAACACGAAAAGTATTTGTTGGATCTAACACCCAGTAACTTACCTCTCAGGAACATTATGACATACACAATGTTAAGAGCTACGGATACTGGCTGACGAAATACCTACCTGGACACTCGGTTGAAGGCAAAATTTTCGTCTTGTGCACGCCGAACTAAAGTGATTGCGTACCATTGGTTTCCCACTTTCAAACTCAGTGGGGATGACAGGCCGGCGGTGGCCAAAAGGATAGGTTCGTGGGGTTTGGACGTGAAGGTGGCGGGTTCGAATCCTCCCACCGCAAGACAACCTCCCCACCTGGAAGCCCTCTGTTGGCAGCGGCTCCCTTCCTGAAAAATGATGTACATTGTTATTTCATCAACAGAGGAAGAGAAGGATAAATGTTCAAACACGTTGGAGTCACATACAAGATTCGCAATTGCGTGCGGAGAGTTTTCACCTTCTTTTTATTGAAGTATCGTCTAATCCAAGGAGCTCTCGGTGCAAGAATCTGGACGGTCGGAAATCTCGCCGTAAATTCCTGCAATCTAACTGGGACCGGACCCATTGAAACCAGCGTAAAACTATATCGAGCTTAACTGACCTTGACGTGAGGGCGGTGTGTTTAAGAGGTTTCAATGCGCTGAAATGAGGGTCAATGAAGTCCAAAGGTAGGTCTCACGGAGGTGTGGAACACATAATTCGTTTCCCTTTGGATTCTGAATTTTTTCTGGGCACTCAGATGTTGCAATGTCGGTTGGAGTTTTCAGTTTTTGTAGTTCATTCCCATGCGAGTAAGATGATCATTTCTACGAGATGTGCTTGTGCAGATTTTCACCTGGGTCTTATCTCCGGGAGCATGCGGAGGGTCTCTCGTCGTTCGATTGCGAGCCATAACATGCTCTTTGTGGGAGAATTCATGCCTGACCGTCTCCGAGGCGCACAAGTTTGACATGAAAGACAGGATCTCTAGACATCCGTGTACGCCGATGAAATCAACAATACGGAGAAGAAATGAAAGCAATCTAGTGAAAGACTTCATCACAATCATCAATTGAATCTACTCACTTGGGATGTCTTATTCGGATTCTATCTGTTGTGCCTCATTGGAAGAGCATTTTAAATCGATTCCCCCCACGGTCCCAATCTTTGGTGCTTCCCTTAAACGAAAAGCTAAAGGCACTGGCCAAACGAAACTAACTGAGGGCGAGCTACTGCTAGATAACCGTCGCTGTCCGACCCCCGAGAGTGAGAAATTCGGTAATGGGGTGTGACAAGGAAGAATTAAGTTAACCTAGGGAAGCATGCTTCAGGTAATCAACCGTTTGCTGGGTTGATGCTTGTTCCGATTAGTTAATTTAGAGCTAACGGTCTTCACGGGTAAGTATGATCTACGAAGTATGTTGTGGCGTGATTCATGGTAGTCACTCTAGTGACTTACGCACCGCGTGATGTAGCTTCTCATGATTGCTTTGTCTTGTGCTTTCCACACTCTGAAAATGGATGGCGCTGGAGCGTTGAACCTATACTTGACTGCCATTATCTTTTTCCGTCTTTGGATTCAAAGCCAATAAAAAGGAAAGCCGGATCTAAAATTAGTTAGTCTGATTGTCGCTATTATAGTTGAACCACAAGCCATTGTTTGGGGTATGCCGGACTTGCGTGCATTAAAACGTGCATTTCCCATAGGTGCTAGGGCCTACCAGACGAGAAAAAGTGGAACCGCCAACCTCGACCTTGAGATCCATTAGGTTAGGCGTGCCAACGGACCGGGCGACTGTGCATTACCACTTAACACCAGATTGACCAGAAGGTTTGGGCTTCGAATCTTACCTTTGGGATTGGGAGATGTTCGAACTATTTACCGCCGTCGCTGGTGTCCGTCTGGGGACTGCCTTGTGCTGCAACCGCATTAATTCCTGAGAAGCAGCTATTCACGTGCTGATTGACCTACTTAGGAACGATCGCGCGTAAATATGCCTAACCAAGCTTTCGTTTAAAAGTTGTTTCTAGTGATTTTGATCTCCGAAACAGCCGCTACATCTAGGAGGACGACCAACGACCCAATGAAGCGTAGGTTGAGCCAAAAAAGACTAAATACACGTGAAATGTTTATGCTCCGCACTTCTACGACGCATATATATATATATATGTATATATATATATATAGTGAGTAGTATTTTGGAAAACTCGGTCCGGAAGCACGTGATCGGTTTCACGATTATTGTCGCTCGTGCCCGGTACTCTGTTGCCCAATTCTCATTGTACTTATACACCCCGAATTGGATGTTTCACCAGAATCTGATTTGTACCGTGAGGGGTGTGCATGGGAGCTCTCCTCCGAAGAGTCCACAGAAGAACCATAACTGTGAATCGTTGATAATTCTTTGTCGGTTGAGCTGAGCCAGCCTTAGGAACGGGGGCAGAATGCCACCAGGATATACGTATGTACATGTGGAAATTGCAAGTATAATGTCCTTCGTGCCATTGACTTCGGTTCTGAGCCATATCTCCCAGTCTCCAACCATCAACAATCCTCATCTGTTGGGCCGGAACCAGAAAGGCACCAATTGAGGCCAAATTTAAAGCTTTCTTCATACTTCTGCGCCAAGTCATTACCTGACTGCTGCATCGCTTCTTCCATCTTTATCCAGCACGTACGAAAAGAGCATAGAAAGTTAGACGGCGAGCTGGAATATGCCGTGCGTGTCCAAGCCACCGAAAGCGATGTAGGTCGATTAATTCCGGCAGAGGACGACTATCTGCACTTAGTCCACGACGATGCATCTCGTCATTGCTCACCCGATGTTCTCACCAAAATCGGGTAATAAACACAAAAAGACGCCGGAGATCCTCGACGCGGCTAGGCTAGACCCCACAAACATGATTAAAATCACTGCGGTGCCACAAGTGTCAGGTTCGCGATTACGTAATTCGTGATTTGACCTCTTCCCCAACGCCGCCAGGCTCCCGAACTGCTTGAAGCTGTTGAGTTCGTCTAAGGGGACAAAGGGTGAGTACAGTCACAGGCACCTGCCACTCTGGAAGAAGTACCTTGTAGAGATACGGCAGTCTCCAAGCCGTCTAGTGCGCGATATCACTGAAATACTCTAAGACAAAAACTGTTCTCTCGGAGGAGTTCAACTTCACCGTCTAAAAGACCAGATAAACATTCTGTAGAACGTTCTCTATGAAATCGTTGGGTGGCAATAGGGATTAAGGCCATCCCTGGCGTACCCTACTGGAAACGGCGAAGAGTGGCGAAACATGGCCGCAAGCCATTTATCGACCCGAGGTATGCCAGTACAACTCTTTTAAGACCGACGCGTACTTCTCAGGTACTCCATTTCTTAACAAGCGTGCCATAGTGCAGACCTATCAGCAGAGTAGGATGCTGCTCGAATATCCAAGAACCCGATTATCGTTAAACCTTTGGAAAGTAAAACGGTGCTCTAACACCTGTCGGAGGGTGAAGATTTAATCGATATATCTACGATCGGAGCGAAACCCAGCCTCACGAGTTTAACCCTTATGTGTTGTACAAACTGCGAAGAATGATAGGCGAAGGCAGCTTTAACGCTTTTGGGAGTAGGCTAGTACCCCTGTGGTCAGCGCAGTCACTACGCAAGTCTTTTTGAAGATGAGGACAACGATCGATCTCCCTGCGAGGAGGGGACTTTCTTAGAATACCAGATCTTCGAGAACAAAACTCGGAATTGTGACTAGTTCCATTCCCTCATCTTTATATAGAGCCCATCGGAGCCCGGTGCTTTGACGTACTAAGGCTCGGATTTCCCTGAGGATCTCCGCTCCATTTGGTGGATCTATTGTGACACCACCGGACGCTTGCCGAAATAACTTTAGGAGGGACTGACGCTGAGAGCCAGCTAATTGTGCTTGAAAGTGCCCCGCTCAGTGTACAAGACCTAATGCCTTCTTACCAGCAGCTCGGATGAAGTGGAACAACTTGCAGGAATTATCCCTGGCGGTAGCACGTTCCCTCTACAAAGCTCGTTAAGACCATCAGATTTGGCGATCTCTACGCAAGCTGGCATTGAGTTTACGTCTCGTTACGAGCCGTACTTCATTATACTCGTTACCGGCTGGGATGGACTGGCATCAAGAAGGCGCCGAGGCTTAGCAAAAGCCCAGGGTACTGGCGATTGGAACTCCTGAAGCTCGTACTGGAGAGGAACAATCAATAATCTGAACGTATAGCCAACAACCATTCCCCGTTTTCAGCACGACGGGAATCGAGACCAAAGGGGCCTCTAAATGCGCCTCATTTGATGACATCCGACTTATTCGAGCATTCCTCTCGTTCCAAGGTCACGATGTCACTCCATCATGCTTCGCACGAAAAGTCGTGCAGCTTTTGATAGAAAGTATTCTTGACTGCATCTGGGCTGCGGTCTGTTCACTGAGACGACAAACACTTTGCATCTATCAAAGCGACGACTGCTTACTTTGTAGCAACCTCTAAGTCTCACTGTGCATAACCGGCTGTCGACTGCGATCTAGTCAAGCAGTGCAACCTCAGCCCTCCTACTGAGTGCCACACCAACGGCAGCAACACCAGAAACTGCAGCCTCAAGATCCTCACAAAGGCGCAGATTAAACTTCACAGAAGGACTAGATGGGAATGCCGGTCGGATGACAGAGCCGGATTCTTGAGTGAGAGTCACTTGGATACAATACATATCGATGGATGGGGTTTTCACTGCACGGGCTAAACACTCCTGTTGACCTACACGCATCAATGTTCGGGCACACTCGAAGGAACATCGAGGACGAAGTGCATCAGCCAGCAGAAATGGGTTCGGTGGGATTTGAACGTTATGTGAGGGAGAACGTGGGAGAACAGAAACAGAACTTATCCCAGTGGCACTACCACTACCATGGCCAACTGCAGTTCCGGAAGAATTTGAGGAAATCGGATGGGGTGAGTAACGAGCCATTAGAGGAACAAACAGTTGTATATGGTGCGAGATGGTTTGTGCAACCGAGAAAAGAGCTAAAGGCGTTCATGCGAAGGTCAGTCATACTCATGGTTGTATGCATTGTGGGCTGTTGTACTACTCGGTTGCCCAGTTCACAATTGGTCTTCCTATTGCAGCATGCAATTCTAGCCGAATGTAAGAAAATCGGGTAGGAAGAGGAACCACATGCTTTTGTGTTCTGTCCACGTTTAGTTTTGTGAATGATATATGAGTGCAAAGCGTCCATATTTTTATGCATTGTGAGCTATTGTGCCACTCGGCCACTGTCCGTGGTATGCCTTTCTGCCTTTGTGCAATCTCCAAGATAGCGTTTATTTCAGACGGGTTAGGAGCCGGTTGATTGGTTCATGCTGTTCTTCTGGAAGACATTGTTGAGTTTGTAAACATTGACAAGAGGCCATGGCCCTATTTAGTTGACAAGCCACGCTTGCCACGCCATAGTGCTAGTAGGGGACTTTTTTGGTAATTTTAGAGAGATTTTGCCAGGCGAGAACCCGCCACGTCCTCCACATTGTTGATGCTTGTTCGCGGCCGCTTATTCGGCGAGCTTGGGTTCTCTTTACTCATGATGTCAGCTCCTTTATATGCAGCCCAGGGATACGCCCAGTAAGATCTAGCCCTGTCGTGGGTTTATAAACCGGTGCGAATGCACTGCTTTCCGACCATTCGGAGAAAGTTCTGGATCAGGGCAGAATCATTCTGCGCCTGTCGACCGGCAGTGGTCATTTTTGGACATCCGAAGTGAAATATGTACTGCTGCATGAATGTGTGGACGACGGTTAACTGGAAACGTGTGTTCTTTGGCCAACGCAGTTGGAACTTTAGTCCATACCAGGTAATGGCAGTGAATGTCTAACAATGTGCCGTTAGATGTGAGCGTATCGTCGTTCGGCGTTTGAAAGCAGCCAGGTGGTTTAAAGTTGGAGCAGTGAACCTTGGCTTGTTGTTATATGATGTATCTACAATCCCACGGTAGTCCGTATCCTGCTGGTCAAAGGAATCTTTAATCAGTTTGTTTGAACTTAGTTGTCGAGTGCGAAAGACTGTGCAGCATGTTTAAACGTCGCATCGATGAACATAGGTAGAGTCGATTTGAGGCTGTCTAAGATTGAGTCATACGGAGCTGTATGACTGTGAGACTGCTGCTTGATGTGCTGTGACGGCTTGCGTGCCTCCATTACCCAACGAGCTGTAAGGTTACTGGGTAAAGGCCCGAGGTGGTCGATTGGTCCCCCCCGACTAGGGTTTGATTTGAGCTGGCATCTCAGTGAAAAAAATGAGTGCGAGAATAATTGATCGGAGTTGATGGGCTTCCACTAAGCTATACCCCACTCCCTTGCGGTCAGGTTCTTGTTAGAACCAAAGGCTTTGGTTGAGAACGTTAATCGTTCTTCTGCTTAGCGGCTGGACTCCCTAGCAAAATTCGTCGGAAAAACTCAAAGTCAATAGATTTGTTACTGCATCGACAGGGTACTCAGGACCGCTTTGCTTATTCGATCGAGCAGAGTGGGTAGTGATGTGCACAGGCCTGCCCCGAGTTCCTTTGCTAGGTTAACGCCCCACTGTCTTAGGTGAGAATTTGGAGTCACAGGCTCCTATTTGGATTCCAAAAGAAAGATCCCTTCTGGAGTGTGGGTGGCCTCAAGGTATGGATCTCCTGACTATCTCCGGCAACTTTTCTTCAAGGGACGTTTCTAATTTCCGTTCTCTTAAGGTAGGGACTGCACCAGATGCTATGAACAGTTGCGACTCGATGACTTTAGGTGATGGTAGCGTTAGTGGAAAAGGAAGCAATAGTTTAGACGCGTCGCTTAAACCTAATTGTTTACTTTCCTCAGCTGTCTTCAATGTTTCCACCCCCAACCACATAGTGCAACAAGCTCCCCTAGCTAGAACTCTTGTAACTTAAGCTGATGTATGCTGGTGTCTCACGTCTTCGTGGTTGGGGTCCGAACAACTCGTCAACTAGCTGGCTGGAGACACTGAAGGATATGATGGTGAACCGTGAACATTGGCGATCGTGTTGTCATTTTCTATCGAATCAGAATGATTAAAAGAGTGTTTGTGCAGTCATATTGTTCCGTGTGTTGACTGCGGCATCGTCTTATATTTTCGCATCTGTGTGGGTCCACTCTCTGTTCCCCTTGGACATTCACTCTTTTTATGGAAACGTGTAACTCTGGGGAAAAGGCAGCGGTCAGTGAGGCTTGCCTTGTTGTTTAACGCTGAACAATGATGATGATGTATGCTCTCTTCGACACGCGTATATTCAATCCCACTTCGGTGGTTAGTCGTCATAGCTCAGATACAGCCTTATTCTCTTCGCTCTCCACGTGCTGGTGGCTAGGCTTGCTTTGGGATCGCTCTGAGCGCGTGGGAAGCGTGGACTGCTAGACTGGATTCCAATCAACAGTCGTGTGTGCAGTGCGGTTTGACGGTTCTGTACGTGTCAGTGACGGTTGATTGAACGGTCGTTTGGTAACCGTGCTTCCCTGAGGCAAAAAAGGTGTTCCATCGGGAATCACTTCGATTATTCTGAAGTACGGATGATCTGAGTCCACTGGTTTGTACCATAATTTTCGTAACTTTCCGAAATTTTTAACCCACTGGTGGCTTGTGACTGAGCATTTTTCGTCCAGTGCGAGGGAAAGTGGCGGGTTAGTCGATGTTGATCCTTGTGGCAAAAGTTGGTGTTCACTGGAAGCATTTTGTGCTCGGAACAAATTTTATGATACGGTTACTATTTTCGGTAAGATCAGATCAATAAAGAACGACTGTTCAACGTACCCTTTTGACTCTGTCAAGTTGCCGAATTGAGCCTTCAAATCACCTGAAATGACTACAAAATCCATTGAGGAATTCGAGGCAGTCGGGAGGAATCTCGGTAGAACGTGTTTTATCTCAGGGGAACTGATATCAGTACTTAAAAATTTGGTCGATAAACCGACGAACGGTGCGAAACCCAGTCTGCTCCTCTCGAGCGTGTTTTCTCAGACACCGATACAGAACGCAAAAAGCTTGCGTCGCGCTAACGGTGTGATTAGCCCGAACTCGACGTGAGTCAACTGCGTTACTGCGTGACAAATATTCTAGTGCCTAAACATGTAGAGTAATGTCCAGGAGGCGTTCAGACAGGCGCCCATTCATAACAAAACTACTGAGATAACTGCCTAACAAATTCACCCAATCTTCCAGCCAATCCGGTCCTACAACAGCGTTTTACGCATTGAACATAAAACACGTCCCAAACACACCTACACTATAGTTAGACGTGGAGTTAAAAGCCTGCAGTTTATTTGAATCCCCGCTCACGACGCCGTTTACATATTCCTAGTCAGACTGTTGTCTTTCTGTTTCGCACAGTTCTGAATACACTTAAATTAGCTTAAGGATTTTGGTGGTGGATGTAGACAGTGGTTGAGGAAAACGATATAGATGGTAAACCGTGATCAGTTTTCCACATGTAGGATTTCTTCGGTTCCCTGTCTCTACATCGTCGGCGTTCCATCGGCATCCTTCGTTCTATCCTGTTCCTCAAACCGATTTTGAGGTTTGAACAGCTATTAGCGCTATTATTCTCACGTTACGATGGGCGATTTCCACCATCATTTGGGTTACAGAATATAAGAGAAACAAGTGAAGAGTCAACATTTGGGGTATTTTGCTTCTCGTAAACTCATGTGACAGATTGCTGAAAGCGCGAACTCGGATTCAGCTTCTGAAATGCAGAGATTCAATCTGTGTAATGAATTTCGCTGGCGTACCCTCCTCCACAGACCTACGCTATCGGCTGGGTCAAACGCTACTTTTATTTAGAGGACGACATAGGTCGTTCATCTAGGGAAGTTATGCGTGTTCTTAACTTTGTTGTAGCGTCGAGATTTCGTGAATACCATTCCGGCCGGGTCGGAAACCGACTTGATATATACGCATGCGCTTCTCAAGGGCACCGGATAATCGGCGGCGAACTGTGTGGATACGATGTTTGCCGAAATAATATCTCTGATTTTCACGTGAATACCAGTCACATTTCCCTTAAGTCGAATTCGCACAATTTCTTGGTACTTTGTACTCCTGTCCCGAATGATTCAAGGAGTTTTATGAGTCTCGATGCCATTATTTTGTCATCCTCCATTTAGGGGACAGAGGCAGCCCTTCTGGTCCATCAGCCTCGTGGCTTTTTAGAAAGCAGATATAAGAAGCTTTGCACTCGTTGGCAATCGCCGTGCAGGACTCCAGTCTGGGTTGGCCTCAGAAAAATTGATATCTTTGACTTTAGTTTGTCTGTTTGATGGGGAAACTTCCGGATGCTTCAAACAATAAGATGCCCAAACCCCTGAGACGTCA
Source organism: Fasciolopsis buskii (assembly GCA_008360955.1). Taxonomy (NCBI): domain Eukaryota; kingdom Metazoa; phylum Platyhelminthes; class Trematoda; order Plagiorchiida; family Fasciolidae; genus Fasciolopsis; species Fasciolopsis buskii. The sequence goes on from LUCM01006395.1 coordinate 46,986, forward strand.
CCCGACAGTTTAAAAATGGTCACGAGCAATGGTGGATAGGGAACCGTAGCGGAATAGAAAGGGTGAGGCTATGGACAATAGTTACATCGTTTGCAGATAGATTGTGAGCTTTGGTCCACGAAAGCCAATTGTAAGCGAAGTGATCAAGGGATTCGAGGGCTCGTTTGTTTACTCTCATGAGCGTTGGCTGAACATTTCAGAGTTTTTTAGTCGGCTCACTTTCACAGTAGACCTTTCACTTATTCCTGCAGGTCCATCAGGGAAATAGGGTTCAATTTTGTAATTGAGATGATTATGGCAACTGCCCTATTCCCGTGTAAGAATAAAGGTGCTGATATTTGGTGAGACAGCAAGTTGTTTGATTCAGACTATGCAGATGATGCTCTACCGCTTAGGAAAGATCCAGGTAATTTGCATATTTTCCTCGATCATCTCTACAACACCGTCACGGTAAGACAGCATCTGGGCGTGGTGTAACGAATTAGATGCCTCCTTAACTGAACGAGCTATACAAGCCGAAGATTTAATCGTGTCTGGAAGGTCAGTGCGTAGAAGGCTACCGAAGTAGGTTGGGTGTTGATTTGAGCCGGCAACTCAGTCTAAAATAATGAATGGAAGAATAATTGATCCAAGCAGATAAGTTCTCCTCCCTACAATGCAACCAAATTCTTGCCAAAACCAAAGGCCTTGGTTGGGAACGGTAATCGTTCTGCTTAGCATCTAGACTGTCTGGCAGCAATTGCCGAACATTTCAATGAATTACACATTAAGTTACGTACTGCGTCGGTCATTGCCCAGTATATTCAAGACCGGGCTACCCATTGCTTCGAACGGGGTAGGTAGTGATAAGCTTGCTGCTGCTCGGAACTCCCGTGCTGGATTAGCGCCTCATTGCATTGTGGATGAGACCTTTCAGCCAAAGGCGTCGACTGATGACCCAAAAGAAGAAGAACCCTTTTCTGTGATCGAAACAATCGTAAAGTATCCCTCACTCTAAATGCCTCCTAGCCTATACGGTAACTATGTTCAGGATACGTTTTGCAACCTCCGACTGGAAAATGCTGTTGCAGGACTGGATTGACTCGAAGCAAAGATAACAATATTTGTGGTTTCCAGTTCAAGTGTCGTCTGAATCTTGCTGTCCATTTAAAAAGTGGATGAATTTTCAGATATGAAAATTGATTTTTTTGCCTATGTTCAATTTCTGTTCTCTTGTTCTTGCTGATGGAGATGATTATTTCTTCCTTCCAAGATGATCCTGGGAATACAGTAATATCCATTGTTTAATGAATTTCAGCGTCGATAAAATATTGGTTCTTAGGTGAATGCCTATGCGACATTTTTCCGGTAATCTTGCTGTTTGGACAGAACGGCTAGAAGGGAGAATGCGGATCGATGAGCAACGTGGTCGTTCGGCCGGTAATCGAATGGCTCAAGCGTATGCCACCCTCAAATGAGCTAGATGTTCAGCGAACTTAAGTGAATTAGGTGCCCTCACGTTTCTGTGGTTTGTCCCAAAAGATCCCTCGACCACTTGGCTAGAGGCAATGAGGGCTATGGCAGTGAACCATGGGCATTGGCGATTGTGTTGTCACTTTTGTCAAAACAGAGTGGCTGAGAACGTGCGTTTGTACAATTAGGCTGCAACCCAGGTGTCAGCCACTGCGGGACTTTCTTTCCCCACTCCCAAGGATGTCCTTATATATTCATCCTTTCTGTTACAGCGTCAATTGTGATGAAAAAGACCGGTTAATGGAGCTTTCCCTATTGTTTAATGCCGGGAGATAGTGTGATTACGAGGTCCGGCTCTTGTTTTAGTCACCGTCCGCTAAAAGAGCATTAAACGTTTCGCTTTCAGATGTCACTGTAATATAGTCAGAGTGCAGAAGAGGGGCAAAATACATCAGTTTTGGCGGTTGATCATAGTGTAGTCCACTATTACGATTGGTTTATTGCTACCAGGATTAGTTCATCACTTGGTATTATCGGGACTGTTTCCGTCACTTTGTTAATCGTGTGGTATCCCCTTCCTCAATATGTCGTGTTTACCTGTTTCTTTAAAATCTTGTTTTTCAGTGAAATAAAAATATTTTACGTCACCAGGTGTCTTTTTAAGCGAACCAAGTTCGGTTATTGTCCGAAACTATACGACATGGTCTGGTAGTTACCTAGTTAACAATTGTGCGGTTTCAGTTCTGTTGAACCTGAAAACATCTGGGACATTAAGCAACTCTTCAACTTAGTAATCATCAAAACCTAGTTACCAATCTGCCTCTCCGTCCATAATCATTTTTCGTTTCTGTGTATAGGATTTGTGGACCACATTTCTGCTCTGTTGGATAACAAATAAGCGTTTTGTCTGTTTAGTGCAAAGCATTTTGAGTCTTATTAATAGGACAATGAAGTTCATTTTGATAGTGCGAATCCTAACCCTGTTGTCCTGATCACGATTTATTGGTCATCGATAATCTTGCGATAGGTCAAAACGAAAGACGCGTGGAGAAGACGATGATAAATGGGAATGTAGTGTATGTACCTACATTAATCCCAGTGAATCGTACAAATGCGAAATTTGTTTTATGCGGAAAGGCACATCTACCCGGTGAGACCAGTGTTTGCTCTTGTACTGACACGAATCTGATGTGTAGAAAACCTCGGTTAAATCCACAAGTAGTCGAACAACAGCAACTGATTGCACAAGCCATTCTCAAGGAGAAGGATGACGAGACCCGCAAAAAAAGGGATCGCTTCACGGACAAGCAAACTACATCTGGAAGGTACGTAGTGAAGTCCTGCTTTGGTTCACTATTCGCTTTAACTTTTTAGCAGTTTGAAACTGAAGAACTTTGATCGTAATGCTCCTTTACTCTTTGAAATCTTCGCAAATGGCTACAGCGTCGTAATTACGGAATTCCAACTAAAATCCAAGGTTCATTTATCTCACTTTCCGGATAGTCCTGCACCTTCCACATGTTCCTCTCTGCAGGTGAGTATCGATGCAACAAGATTTGCACGGTTTGGTTCGCTTTGCAATCTCGTTTCCTCACCTGGAGTTACACAACTGTAAAACTTGCCAATTTATATACTAACGGACAAATCGTCGGTGAAATCGGTCTGCGTCTGTCCCAAAACTTCGTGCATACGAAAAAGAGTTATTATTTGGATTGATTGGTCGATTAGTAATCGCCAAACTTTTGGAAATTGCTTGGAAAAAATGTGAAAGAAAGTCTGGATAGTTGAGAATTACTGGTTTCCATTTTCTAGTCGAATGGTCACGGGAAGTGATTTCAGTCTGTCTTTGAAACGGTCGTTTCGAAAACATTGTAAGGAGCGAGACGGCGCAAATCTCTGTTGCGCACGTAACGCCGGGTGGAATAATATTATGACCACTGTTTCTTCCTCGGGGTGATGGTCAGTGTCTGCTAAGTGTGCATAAGTTATATTCGAAATTATCTGTACCTTCCGTGCCCCTAGTCAGATTGGTTTATATTTGTTGGTCCTTTGAGGTTGCTTCTCCCGAATTACCTGTCTTCTGTGAGCACCATAAGTAAGTTCACATTATTGAATTAGACCCCAGTTGTGTCGGTAGCTGTAGGCCGAGCCATGGGCTTTGGTCCATCCTGTCCGTATCTGTGTCCACTAACAGAAGTTTTGAAGTCTACGATTAATCTTGCGGGCTTTCTCCGCTGCTCTGAGACGTGTTCTGCAAACGATTGATTGTTGTTGATAGCAGTCAAATTGACGCTTTTGGGAGGGCTACCAGATGTTTTAGCAATCACGATTGAATCGGCAGTAGCGATCACCACATCCCACAAGCGTGCACTGCGTAAAAGTTGGGATAGGCCCACTGGATGTCCGATATCTTTAGTAGTAGTGGCTCATTTATCTACAAATAGCACAGATCTTCTAATCGTTATGTCTTTATTCGCACCGTGGCGTTTATTTACAATAATTTTTCACTATACCGTTTATCGGGAATTCAAATCCACCACCACGACCGATTGATTTGCCATTAAACGACATTCCGCTTTCACCAGGTTTATCACCATGCGTGAACTACTACTGACGGCAACTAAACCGTACTCATGATAGTGGCAGCTTTGGTGGACGCCGCAGTCGAGTGCAGACTTCGGGAACCCTTATAATCAGGAAGTATACCTGCTCGTACTGCTTGAAAATGGCACCTTCAAATTTTCCCATAGTTTTTCAATCTTTTGTTGGTTCCCAACTGACGGTGCACTTTTGTTGTAGACTTAACAGATAGCTGACTCCGAACGGTTGACGAATGTCCATTCTCGTGCTGGTACCGTGTGAACCAACTACTCTAACCTTGCCGTGTATTTCCCTCCCCCAACGAGACAACCGTCTACTTCAGTTTGGGCTGCCGAGAAATGCCAGGATCAAGAACGAACTGCGGGTTGTGGTCGCCTCATCTTCATTAGATAGGAGCGTTTGTTCAGTGGACCCTCAGGCTGTTGCGATTTCCTTATCCATGTTGATTATTTAGAGAAAACAGAGAGGCGCACCCGAGGCTTCTAAAAAATCCGTTTCCCAAAAGATGCAAATAGTGAATTGCTGCAGTGTGCAAAAAAGAAATCTTGCTCTGTGATTTATAAATTTAATGTACCACTTGAGCACCAGATAACCTCTCGGGGCCTGTAGCTCGGTTTGGCCTGTGCTTTGCACCTTCAAAGTGCAAAGTGCTGTTACAGGACTGGACGACAGTAATGCCGAACTTGATGCTGAGTGGAGAGGAACTAATGAATGTGGACTGTTTCACCTATCTTGGTAGTTGCGTGTCGAACGATGGTAGCTCAGCAGTAGAGGTAAACATGCGTATATCGAAGGCTCGATCAGCTTACGCTGGACTGAAGAACTTGTGGCGTCGGCCTGATACTTCACTGAAGTTGATTGGTCCCGTGTGCTGTTCCGCAGTGCGCTCAATTCTGTCGTACGGCTGCGAGACATGGAGTATGCGTGTGGGGGATGTTCGTCGGTTAGAGGTTTTCGACCACCGATGTCTACGAAGTATCGCTAACATTAGCTGTAGTGACCGGGTGAGTAATGTGAATGTGAGGAATCTAGTACTAGGTGCCAATGCTGAGAATACCTTATTTCATCGTATGAAACTTAGTAGAGTACGCTGGTTGGGTCACGTGTTGCGTATGAGGATCACTCGTTTACCATACTGTACTCTATTTTGGGTTCCTCCCAAGGAATGGAAGAAGCCATGTGGAGGGCAACAGATAACGTGACAACGTGGGATAAGAAAACGTACCGCGAACTTAGGTAAAATAGATGTCTCACGTTTTGTTGGTTGGGGTCCGAAAAACCCGTCAACTAGCTGGCTGGAGACACTGAAGGATATGATGGTGAACCGTGAACATTGGCGATCGTGTTGTCATTTTCTATCGAATCAGAATGATTAAAAGAGTGTGTTTGTACAGTCATATTGTTCCGTGTGTTGACCTCGGCAGCGTCTTATATTTTCGCATCTGTGTGGGTCCACTCTCTGTTCCCCTTGGACATTCACTCTTTTTATGGAAACGTGTAACTCTGGGGAAAAGGCAGCGGTCAGTGAGGCTTGCCTTGTTGTTTAACGCTGAATGATGTGAATGATGATGAGTGCGACATCCAACGGTACTCATGTATGAACGATGTAGCAAACGGAAAGTGACATTGCCTCTTTTCGAATTTCTTATGGGACCACACGCTCATCCCCAAAGAATCGGTTCATGTTCTGTCCTAGGCGCATCGCAGAATTTCATGTAAGGTGAAATTTCTGCTGATGGTGTTCTTTTTCCTCTGTCAAACCTTGGATGATAGCCCTTTGCAGAGACTGAACGCGTGGATCCTTAACAGTGGGATTCTGTAATGTAGATTCTGTCAAGGCACTGCACTATTTACTGTCTCGTCTAGATACCCGACCTCGTTATTTGGTATTATGGCTTGAGGCATTTTGTCGGCCACGGACATTTACTCGCCTCGTTGCCGGTGCTGCTCGTAATTATGCTTTCGCGGACTTATTAGAATCGGCTTTAACTTTAATGCTGGATAGATTTGCTTACGTACGGTCATGCTCGGTGGTTTGTGGGCCGAGTGTATATGCGCAAGTTGTCCAGACATTAACGTCGGACTGTTCGAAGGTATACGCACTTTTTGGCAGCCCCTCGATTTTTGCGAATCTCTACTTACAAGCAGTCAGCATTCTATTGCGTCCATTAATGGGTTGGCCGCTTTGCAAGTGGAAGTGCATGCATAGATGGTTCATAATATGTGATTGCAAAGAGCCCTCACACCAAGGTTTTTTATACGATCGGAGGTTGATTGCTGTTTTTCTTTCAGAATGTGCGTTTCTTTTGTGTTAGGTGTGGATTTCATCAGTTCTGCTAACTCTTAAAAGCTCCCGAGGTAGTTGATCATTCCATCAAAATATGGAGCCCTTCGTGTTGGGTGATGCAAGCATGTTCATGGTGACATACCTTCTCCGATTGGAGTGTCACCATGACTCTTGATTGTTGTTGTGCAAAATTTTAACTAGCCTCGCTTTAAGTTAATTCCATTTCAGATACTTCATTCTAGAGAAAAATTAAAACTTTAGTTGTGTTCTTAAATAATCTCGTAAAAATTCAGAACGTTATCTGTCACGCCAAGCATTCCAGACAAATGGTCTGATGCATGTAGAATCTTCCTTAATCCAAACGGCACTTGCTTCCAGTGGTAACGGGGGTTCGATGCACCAAACATCGGCACCTGACTTGAGGCTTCATCCGGCTCAGTTAACTAAAACTCTCTGGTTCAATCAACTCTTGCGAAATTCCGGGTAACGTAGTGTTCGCACCTGGATGGTTTGCTTAGTAGTTTGGGACTGAAACGAATGCTTGGTCTCGTGGATTTTCTTAACGCTGTCTTTGCGTCATCCGGTTTGTCTGTCCATTGACTTTAGGCAGGATATCCTTTATCGTGAGCATTTTCAGCTTCCATTCAAGTCGTCCTCTATGAGCGTATGTGACACGTCTTGCTGGGCTGATCAGACTCATTTATATTTTATATCCTCATTCATGATAGCTTCCCTTGTTTATCAGCGGAAGCAGAGATTTACTTTTTGTTGTGTTGCCGAGTTTGGTTGGTCTATGCACACACTGAAGCACAAGACACAAGTAC
>LUCM01006396.1:0-10434 GCA_008360955.1 Fasciolopsis buskii
GAAGCTACGGATTGCCGCTGCCAACACAACGTTGTGGACGCTTGAGCAAACGACAGGCGGATTTCGTTGACCTTACTGTGCAGAACATAAATAACTACTTCATGAGAAGTTGGTGGATGTTCATTAAGCGTTGGGTGATTTCAATCGGTACCATGTGTGCAGGCTTTTTCTCCCTTCTTCAGAACGTCCGACGCTTGCCCTTAACAGGTTTAGCCGTTACCTTCGATGGTGGGTGGACGCAATTTGGACAATAATACAGTCAAATGGTCCAGGAACTGGATCGCTTCTCGCTGGACAAAAGACACCTAAGGAACATGATGGGGATCTTAAATATCGCAACTGGTTTGACGCGTCTTAGCTCAGAGGACTTTTTCGAGCAAGAACTAGATTCTCCCACAGGAGGTCGTGAGATGAGGCTTCCAAAAACACAATCTAGACTGTCGGTCAGTACTCCCTTCATCGGAAATGGAGTAGCAAATGTACGGAAACCGACTGCATGATGATTTGTTAACTAAATGCTACGTGGTTCCTTTAAGGCATGCGGTGGATCAAGACTGAAATGAAGCGTGTCCTGAGGTGAGGCCACAAACGAGAAGTCTTGGTGAGCTTCATTTGCCTTTTCTCACTTATTTTCATAAAACGTTGACGCTTGGTATTCGAAATATCTTTAGCCATTAAGGGGATATGAGGCATTTTGTTTCCCGTTTATTTCGGCTAAACAACTGATTGAATCTGGCGATGGATTCCCAACCGAAATGTATTTCAGGGAAAGAATTCTGGGCAAACGTGCACTGTGAAAAATGAGCGGAACTGAAATGAACTTATGTCGAAGCATCGTATGGTCCAGTGACCTCTCGGTGCAAGAACCTAGACGATCAGCCATCTCGCCGCCTCGTCCTGTAACCTACCTGGAACTGGAACTGGATTCAGGGACCACAGTCGGGACGTCCTCCGAGCTTATCCGAGTCTATGAACGCACCGGCTTCGTTCGAGCCTTTTCTTTTGGCCGACGGGGAAAAGAAGTAAACTGACTGTTTATTTACTTTAAGGATATCTTTCGAGAAAGATACCCAGGTGCCCAATGCTGCTATATTTACCCTTAACAGGGAGGATCATACAGTGGGTAACATGATTACATGGTAAGTTGATGTCTTCTCATGATGCATACGACAGTGACAATTGCAAGTAATTCATAAATAATGGCTCTTAGTACTCAAGTGCGCTGCGTTTAGCGTATTTGACTTTTGGGGTATCAGAAACATTATCCACTGTAGTTTGTGGTTGGATCGCATCAATTCTGGATTTTTTCGGTTTGTTAGTTCAGTTGATGAACTAGTGTGAAACTGATTTTTAGTTGATCGAAAAAAGTTTATGGTTTTTATGAAGTGGTTATTTATGTTCTGCACAGTAAGGTCAACGAAATCCGCCTGTCGTTTGCTCAAGCGTCCACAACGTTGTGTTGGCAGCGGCAATCCGTAGCTTCTCATGCAATTTTTCTGGAAGTCAGTATTCATTAGGTGAAGTTCGCACTTGCAACTGAACTCTGGATGTATCTTCAACCATGAGATGTCCAGGTCTTTAATGAGTTCGTCCAGTTTACCACATCCGATCCTTTTTGGGACTTACTCAAAATGGCACCACTCTGCCACCCAAAAGCCGAATTTTCCCATGAAGTCATCTGTGGATTTTCCAAAGATTTGAGCACTGCCGTCTGGCGCCTCGGTCGTTTTGAGCTTAGCCAATTTCTCGTGCTTCATGCTCCAGGGGTTTCCACGTTTTCGGCCGCTTCAGTCAATGTATCGCGTGCTTCGTCATCAGAGAGAAAAATGTGTCTTGAATTCTTCCTTTGTAGCTTCCCCCGGCTGGCTAACCGTCATCTTGATGACCAGACTCTTCCAGGAATTGGTGTCCTGTAAGTGCGGCACCCGTGCTTGCACAAAATTTTCGTTTAGTAGCCTGACCGTATCTAGTTCCGTACAGGATAGCTTCCGAATTTCTTCATTTGCTCGGTCTACTCACTGTTAGAAAGGTTTGAGTCCCTTGACACCGCTGTGCCCAGGTCATTCGCATGGATAACCTCCGTAAGGTTTAGGGTTTTACCCGCCCGGTCTTTGTTGCTAGATGCTAGCTTCTGGAATTCGGCTACCCAGTAAGGAGTCCGATTTATGTGAACGCACTGGGATTGCTTCAGTGTCCTCCTCGGTCCTGCTTGTTTCGTTCACATCATCAAAAAGGTAGCATGAAAACGTGGACTGCATACTAAACCGTTGATAAATTTGTAGAAGAAATGTGGCCACGATATGGATCATTGAAGAGCGCCAGTTGGCATGCCATCCGAGAATGTTGTTTAACTACAACGTCTTACGTCAAAATTTCTTCCCATAGAGACGCTGTTTACCCAGCGATTTCCATTACTACAGTTTGTTTTTACAATCATCAATTTGGTTGCTGCCTTGCAGCACCGTCTACTCAAAAGATGGCAAAACGCAGTGGTGAAAAATCGACTGCAAAGTAATGGGTTGAGGAACTGCATATAAAAGGAAATATTTCGAGTTCAAGAACGTCGTCGACTGCGGCATCAAGTTGTATTACTTGTTTTCTTCAACCAATTGGAGGGGATCTCGTGGTCACCAAACCCAATAGATCCAGCCTGGACCTTGCCGGGGACCATCCACTTGTGATATTCTCTTCGTGTATTGGGTTTGTTGTGATCTGGTCACCTTTACCACCCCCAGCCCATACCGGGGACTCCTAGAACAAGCGTACAGATAGGTGTGCGCTGCCTCACGATACCCGTCTTCTGGATGGCGGGTCGACTCTAAACGGTTTTTGTAGGTTAAATTTTAGATAGTTGGGCATGTATTCTGCTGCTGGGCGGTAGGGTCTGTCAGATCTAACCCAGTCAAAGACCTTGCTGAAGTCTGGGAGCCAAAAATGTGATTGTTGATCATTTAGTCATCCGTTATCCATATCATTCGGGAGGCCATTCAGGAATGCTAACGAGCCAGAATTGCCGACCAACAGGTTCCGCTGTTGCGGTTCACCACATTCGTCATCATCGGTTCACCATCAAACAGCAGCCGAAAGGTCCCAAATGGCGACGCGCCTTGCCCCGCCGGATTACACGTTACTAGCGAGAAGAGATTGAACAAGAAGCAGAGTAAGGAGTGGGGCCGTGTGCAGACGGAGAAAGAAGGAAAGATGCCGTAGCTAGCCAACCAGACGTAATACGTGCTAATTGATGTAACTCCACATCGCGCAAGTCTTTCTGTTTCGAGTAGGAATGACATGCGATCGGCCACTGATCATGTTTGTCGCTGGCCACACGCATTTGCGAAGTTCCAGCCAGTTGGGGCTAAGTTGAGAGTTTGAGGCCCCGCGGGAACCCCCCGCCACCGGATGACAGACACTAGATACGCATATGATAGCTCACAGACTAAGCATGTTCATCGGAACGGGACTAGATACTAGATGTCCGAATCTTCATCGTTGCTCACCCACGTCACTTTCAACTCAATCCTAATGAATTAATCTAGACATCGTTTGATCGAAAACATCAAAACGACGAACACCTTTTAGCATGGAACTCCATTCTTCGCAACCATTGCACACGAATCTGAGTGCGCTGCGGGCTCAGAGTATACACAGCATTCTCAACTTCAGTGAAATATCAGGCGCGAAAACCACGGTGCCGTCAGTCCAGTGTACGGGGCGTTGGCGAAGCCTGGACGATACGCGTGTCAGCCTCGCATTTCGCGTTACTTCACCATTTTTCTTTTCAACGAATGCCGAGGGTGGGTGAAGAACGATCCCATCTGTTGGCTCTTCTCCAACAGATTCAAGAGGATCAAGTTGCGATAGTTATACTGCCTTTACAGTTCCCGTAACAACGTATTACCCTATGAAGGTACAAAAACATGCCGAATGGAGCTACAGCCCTCGAGAATCTGTCTGGTGGCACGTTGGACATGTTTTGATTAATTCGAACACAGACGAACGATTGTCGTCTGCGTAGCTAGGACTCACACCAGTCTCTACGCCAGTTTCCCAGTCCAAAGGGCGGTAACAAGAAAAAATTTCCCCCTGGGGGGGGAAAGGGGGGGAAACCTTTTCCCCCCCAAGCGTCCTTATTTACCTCGTCCATGACCGATGTTAAACAAAACTTGGGGAACATCGCTAGCCGGTTTGAATGAATTGGAACGTTCACCGTATACCCGCGCACAACGTCACTGGCCATTGCAAAGTACATGCTCGCACGCAGGTCCCACGAACTCCTCTGCATCCCTTCGGGTTGAAGAAGTACCGAATAGCGCTCGTGCAATCGGCCTGATTCGAGGTGCCTGCATGTGAGAACTCCGATTTTCGGTAGTGGTTGTGTTGCACGTTTGAGTAAGTAGCCCGAATGAGTAAGAGTCTGGTCACGCAACCTCAACGTGGACGAAATCCGACCTGGGTGTCCCGGATGTTTACTCTCGCACACGGGTATCAGACGGCGCAACATGGTCGGGCTGAAGTCTGTCTAACTGGGAGAGCCAACTGATCCCACGATGATGGCTGCAGTCACAGCGGTGCCACCTTGAAGACGGATAGAGCCAGTGAGTTTTACCCGGGACCGGTGCTCGAAACGCCGGGCTTCCTGCATTTCACGTTATATCACGAAGCAAGAGACAAGGTGCTTTTTCAGGGTTTCCACCCATTTGAAAAGAAGTGAGGGAGTCTTGCCAGACCAGCCTCTTTTCCCCCTTCATCAGTTGAGTGCTTCGGCTCTTTCCTTCTACCTCCGATTGGGAGTACAAAGAACACTCCCGGGGACTTCGCCACCCACTGGATTATCTGAATATATAAGTTTAAAATTCTTGGCTGTTTACCTGAAAGCGGTTTGCTTGTAAAACAAAAATTTTTTTTTCCAACTCCCTTCTGGCCACCTTAACCTAGCAGTATTTCGTCGGGTCATTTCTTAGGGCTGTTATCATCAGTTGATTATTGCAGGTGTCGCCGCCATCTTTAGTCACCTTGCTTTTAAGAGGGCTGGATTATTTGCTTTCATTTGCTGAACGACTTGTCGATAATCCGGCGTGCGGTAGTGCCACTGGATTAGAATCACAGCCATATTCTGGTTTAAACTGCAGCCTGAAAAAGTACAATTATTTTGACAATCAAAGGCATTGTTCGTTCATTTGACGCTGGTCTTACTTATTACGTAAACTCAAGGGCCGACACGCCACGATCACCGTCAGTGATTAAATTAATCTATGATTGCCGTGCATTTTCGGGTCTGCACATAGTGAATTCGATTCCTGCGTTTTGATGTGTTTACCCTTTCTTGTTGGCACTAATTTGAGTTGCCGACCACCCAGATAATTTCCAGGCATAACGATTGACCACATTCTACTCGATAATCTCCTTTCTGTTCTATGCTACCGGTGGACGATTTTTATGGCAATATATACTTACCTTTTCAGTAAAAAACTTACAGCCAAAACCAATTCCATTGTTTTTTATAAAATGGTTTTAAAATTTGCAACCAAGATAACAGTTATGAACGTTACATACAGCCCGATTCGTAATTTGTCGTTCGTTATTGGTGTATGAATTTAATATTGAATAAAATAAATTTTAGCGCACGAGGTAATATTTTGAAATCAGGTGCGAGTGGAAAAAAAATAAGGTAGTGTAATTAATGAATGCTGTCTGAAAGTATCTTTCAGCAGCATCACAAGATTCAGTACATTTCTCAAAAGGCCCAGAGGTCAGTTTGGTGAAGGAAATGAAAGGAGCTCGGCTAAATATCCTAGCACCACAACCTAGAATTTTCGAATTGTTTTAAGAGGTGAGGAAATATCACGGAACAGCATTAAAAAAGATTGGGATAACAAGCCGTCGGCACATTTGAATACAATCGGTAGTATAGATCTGAAACTGAGTTTGCGAATGTGAAGCGGCAGTAGGCTTAGTTTATCGGTAGGGCTAAATATGCGAAAGCCAACAGAGTCCGCCGCTTATTGTGGTCCTTGAGCAACTGAGCCACCAGGGAAAATGTCTGTCGGTTTAAGGTTAGAGACGACTTTGGAAAATTTTTTGGGTTCAACAGAAGATTGAATTTAGAAGACCTTGACACGATAGATTTCCTGCAAATCGGACAAGGTAATTAGTACCGAAGACGACTGTGCACTAAATTCAATGCTTTAAAATGTTCAAGTTAGGCGACTTAATTTGGAGCTACGATTGAATGATACGTACGCTCTGAGCCAAATTCGTAAAGTAAACGGAAGACACTGCACGCGGCACCTACAGTTATCACAGAAACTGTAGGTGTTTTTGTTGGTGAACTCAACATTCATTGTTCTGTTGTTTTTTCGTAGATTCATCACACGCCCAATTATCCTTTCTCCGAATATCACTTACTAGTGCGCGTAGTTCCTTAATCCCATTCTGTGCAGAGAATAGCTTATTCCTGTTCAGTACGAATTTCCGACACGGCCTCGCATTGCACGGCGGCAAGGCGCTCTAACTTGACGGATTCTCTGAGTCAGGTTGAACATTATTGCAGTAAGCTACCGTTGGGACGATTCTGTCCAAAACTGTCGATCGTATTGTATCACGTACATCGAGTCGGACTATGTGTTAGTTTTAATGCGATTTTTGCTGCAATTCAACGGCCATCGACGCGGACCACAAGCCCGATTGGCCGTCGAACGTCTGTCTGATTCGGCTGTTTTTCAAAAACAGCGTATGACAGAAACTATCCGATTGAACTAAAGAACTTTCGCCGAGCAAGCAATGTAAGACGGCAGTGGGATCAAATCAAGCAGGGCGATTCAATTTGATAACAAATTTTCGCCTGTGATCGTAGATCAAGCGTTCATAAAACACTAAGACAAACGGCCAACGGTAATGAAAGATACGCGGCGTCAACTCTGCCAAGCCGCTCCACGACCGCAGTCAGCCTCTAACATGCAGCGCCCTCCTGAGGGCTTGCATGCCCCATTATCAGCTCCAGAACTCACTAAGTAGGTTATTAGCCGGCCTTCTACGATTCTACTACCAGTTGGCACGCTTTAATGTGATTGCGAGCTTAACGCGTCAAACTTGTGGTTCAAGTAGCCGAAGGAGATGGAAGTTAGCCGGCCACCTCAGGTAAAGTCAAGAACTGTTTAAGCTTATACATTGAACACCGCGCGGACGGGCGAACCTCGGTAAGTGAAGTTGTGTGCGATAGGAATGGAGAGCTCATCTGTGGTAGACAACAAAGGCTGGACCATTTGGCTGAGCCCTTCAAGGCTCAGTTTAGCTGGCCGCACGCTGACGTATTTAGGCCGACTTCTGCAACTGCGAATCCTTGGGAGTTGTCTGTCGATCCTCCAACGGAATTGGAGCTGGAGCTGAATATTTAACTTCTAAATAGGGAAAAAGCAGCCGGTCCCGGCGAACTTCCCCAGTTTTTTGAAACTGGGTGGAAAAGCTCTGATGAAATTAGTTACCTCTTTGCTTTGTGATATTTGGCGAACATAGGAGCGATTATTCCGTTATTCGGGGTGAATCCAGTTGTACCCATTTTGAAGAAGGGCACGGAGTAGTAACTGTAGTAATCATCGTGGGATTAGTTTAATTCCGATAGTTACTAAGATATTAGCTTCTATAATGTTGCACTGTTTGGTAACAATTCGCGAGAGTACCGTCTTCGGACAGGCAGGCCGAATTCGTCAGCGGACCCGAATCGCGACCACGAAAGCAGAACTGCAGACGACCCCACCGCTAAATAACTGAACCCCAGCCCCAACCGACTAAACCGTGAAAAAAAACAGAAACCCGACGTAAGCCACGACACCCAGGAATGAGCGCAAACCGGCAACAAACAACCCAAAAAAGGACCGCCCCACACATCAAGACCAACCCGCGCCACAACCCACCCCAGCACACCACCCGCCAGAGTCCCACACCACCACAACCACAAAAAAAAAAAAAAAAAAAAAAAACCACACAAAAAAAACAAAAGGACGCTAAATCCGAGGTTACATCGACCAGATATTCATTCTTCGACAGTCACTGGAAACACGCCACACACGCTCAGTGGATCTCACAGCGTTATTCGGTGTTCTCCATCGGAAGGGTATGCCAACGAAGTTCGTAAACCTGTTGCAAGCATTGTACTCGCCTACTTATGGTCGCGTGGGAGTAAACGGTAAATTATCAAGTGCATTGGAAACGACTAGCGGTGTTCGACAAGGATGCCCCATCTTTCCATTCCTGTTCAACTTCGTCATGGACGAGGTGATGGAAGATGCTTTGTGAGGTCTTCAGAATGTAGGAGTCGAACTGGGAAATGGAGGGAAGCTATGCGACCTAGATTATGCAGATGACGTTGCGTGCCTGTTCGAATCCGCGGCCCATGCACAAGCGCACTGGATAGACTCTTGAGGTGGATTGCCCGGTTTGGCATGTGCTTTGCAACTTCAAAGTGCAACGTGCTATTGCTGGACTAGACGCCAGTATTCCCGAACTTGGTACTGGATGGAGAGGAGCTGACGATTGTGGACCGTTTCATCTACCTTGGTAGCTGCGTGTCGAACGATGGTAGCTCGGCATTGGAGGTAAACACACGTATATCGAGGGCTCGAGAAGCTTACGCTGGACTGAAGTACTTGTGGCGTCGGCTTGATATTTCATTGAAGTTGTAAGGCCGTGTGTACTGTGCCGCAGTGGCCCAGTTCTGTTGTACGGTTGCGAGACATGGTGTGTGCGTGTCGTAGATGTTCGTCGGTTATAGGTTTTCGACCACCGATGTCTACGTAGTATGGCTAGGATTGGATGGAGTGACCGGGCGAGTGATGCGCAAGTCAGGACTCTGTACTAGATGCCGGTTTTCAGAATACTTTATTTCAGCGTATGAAACTTAGTAGACTGCGCTGGTTGGGTTGTGTTGCGTGTGGCAAACACTCGTTTACCATGTCGTACCCTATCTTGGGTTCCTCCCAAGGAATAGAAGAAGCCATGTGGAGGTCAACAGATGACGTAGCGACATGGAATAAAAAATGTGCAGCGAACGTAGTTAAAGTAGGTGTCTCCCGTCTTGTTGGTTGGAATCCGAAAGATCCGTCAACCAGCCGGCTGGAGACACTGTAGTATATGGCAGTGAAGCGCGAACAGTAGCGATCGCGTTGTCATTCTCAGTTAGACTGTGTTGCGTGGTGGATATTGGAGCATTCTATTCTTTCCCCATCTGTGTAGATTCACTCCCTATTCCCCTTGAGTATTCACTCTTTATAGAAATGTGTAGCTCTAGGGAAAAGGCAGCGATCAGTGAGGCTTGCCTCGTTGTTTAACGCTGAACGATGATAATGACGCGCACTAAATTCATCATGCTTTGAAACGTGGAAAATAGGCGACTTAACTAAAAGCTACCAATGAATGGTACCTATGCTCCGAGCCACATTGGTAAAGTAATTGGAGAGCAATACACGCGGCTATATGTATCACACAAGATTGTAAGTGGTCTTGTCGGCCAACTCAACATTCATTGTTCTGTTGTTTTTTTTCGTAAATCCGTCCCTTGGCTATCCAGTTATTCTTTCTCGGATCACCATTCACTAATGCGCAGTTTCTTAATCACGTGCTTGAAACCATTCATCTGCGCGCTTCTTCGCACTTTTATTCTCTTTACCAACACACAGAAGCTAGTCCATTTGCGTAGGAGCCTAAAAACATGACTCTTTTGTTTCACTTTCCTCAGTCAACTTTTGAAAGACCCCCGGGTTTTATTTGCCGGATACAAGGCGCCTCATCCACTGGAACACAAAATCGTCATTCGAGTTCAGACCGCGGCGACCACAACTCCACTGGATGCTTTTGTTTCTGCTCTGAAGGATCTTATCAGCGAGGTGTCCAATATCGAAGAACAGTTCAAGGTAATCCGTCTTCACTGTGACAAAAATATTTCACCCTTTGCAGATGGCTACCAAGTAAAAAAACTTCGGTATGTTGTACATAACTGTATATGTGTGTTGCCTGATAACAAAAACTGATCCATTTACCGATGTGTTCTCCAATTTCCATCATAGCCCAGTAAAGGGTTGCATTCGTAATCGGGAGGACGCCACAAAATTGTTCGCATTATATATATATATATATCACTGAGAGAGATTTCTTTAGATTTAGATCTATCATGGGAGTTTTGGTCCGATTTCCTATCTAAGCTAACTGCACCCCGAAGAAGAAACGGAGTTGGAGTAAACCGGCAAATTAGAATTTACGTGAACGACGGTAAGCCAGTAAGTATCGGCCATACAACGGTGCCAGTTTGTGGGACTAACCGAATGCCACAAACCCAGTCTGAAAAGCGTCTTTAGGGGTGAACGCAAAATGTGGAAATCCGTAACCTTCGGGTACACCCGAGCTACCCACCCAGTGTGCACCGACCAAAGGGGTGTGATATAC
>LUCM01006397.1:0-37507 GCA_008360955.1 Fasciolopsis buskii
ACTTGCCTTGAGAAAGACTACCCACGGTAGTCGAAACGTTGACGCATTACATCTACCAACAACGCTGTGTTATTAATATTATATCATTCACAATAGAGTAGACTTAGATTATTTTTGACATTTGATTTTGAATTAGTAACATTTGCCTGTTCAGCTTGGATTCTGTCTCATTAATCATGTCACAAAGAGATGGAGTGAAAGCAATATCCTCTATCGTTGACCGAGAAGTTCCCAGCTTCGAGTATGCATATGCCTGTTTTATCGCCCTATTCATTTTATTGTTTAGCTCCATTGTTTCTTCACGGTTCTTGCTAGATATTTTCATGTTCCAAACACATCCTACCCTAATCACTCCACCATCACTGATTTTGCAAACGAGAAATTTGCTTTCTTTAGGAAGGTCAATAAACAGTACTCCACTAGAGGTGTGTTGCAGTAAGACAGCGAGATCGGCGAAACTTAGTTTCTCGGAGAATCCAAGTCTGGAACGTAGTAACAAAAAAAGCGGACTGCTTTCGCATGCATGCATAGTTGAGGTAGCGTATAAAGTGTCGAACCATCTGTACCTTCGTTTGAATCAATCTTGCACATTGGACAAAAACTGTATTCTAGCGCATTCCATTCCGTGGAAAATCGCAGCACTGACGGAGTGAATACAGCGACTCCGAAATAGTATGGAAACTAGTATAGTGTGTTCGACGGATATCAAACTATAAATTGCTTACATTGCATCCACCCCTGAGTTTGCGAGCAATTCGATCCAGTGAGCAGTCCATAGAATTAGTCTCGGTTTCATTGTACTTTAAACTTGATTGGCTGATTTCATTTTTATATAAATTTGTGCTCCTTTACCATAAAACCAGTAAACGAAACATCGGATTACCATTTTCTTACACCATCGTTTCAACCATTTTTGAATTTTAAGCCAATAGCAAAGTGCTCTAAAGGAGATTTTTGTTTTAATACTCCGATACTGTTCTTTCATTGAAAACGTTTTCAGCATGACAAATGGAGGACCGAAATGTGTAATTTATTATAATGTAGTATCAGTAAAGCATACTACTCGCCAGGCTATGAATACTAGAATTATTTGGACAGTGGTGGTTAAATTCACTCCTGCTTTTATAACCATTAACCTAGCACCAGTGAGCTCTTGCTTCGGCTGCTGCCTTACGGCATCAGCTACTCAAACAGAAATAAGGACAGCGAAAGATCGATTGCGAACTAGAAAGATTTGTATGCCACAGCGCCATGGACCGTATTCCAGACTCAGATCTATTGTCTCCAACCGTCTTTTCGAAGGGATTTCGTGTACTCAAACGCGGTATTCTAAAGTGTACCTACACCAGGCAGTCCACTAGTTACAGATTTCATAATTTTTCCCCACGTCATCAACCGGTCACCTCACCCATCTTTGAACAACTAAGTACTTCGCACAACAGCATACAATCAAGCAGTCGTTCTGTGGTCGTGCATAAAACATACCCCAACTATGTCGAACTATTCTGACTCAGTGGCCTTTCTAACGACTGAATCCTAGGACTCAGCAGCTTACGTCAATCATCTGAGTTACTCCGAAAGTCTTCACATATCTTCTGCTAATGACGATCATGTTTCGGAGCCGTCGCAGCTGCTTTGCGTACTTGAAATATGATCGAAAACTGGATGCCATGTCGAAGCCACAGATGTCTTATGTTAATGAATGTCAATGAAGCCTTTTGAATACGAGAAGATGCTTCATCTGAAATATGACCAACCGGTGAGATATAACTAAACAAGCATTTAAATCTATTTACCTAACCTCGTCGTTACCCGGGAAGTACAACGTTCGGATTCCACCCAGATCCGATGAAGATACCGTCATGTGTTTTGTGTGAAACCGTGCTCATACTAAAAAAGGCGAAATCGTTCAACCTTTCTGGCGTGTTGCCTGATTATTGCTGGTGTTTCCCCTTAGCCAGAACAAATATGTGTGACTGCGAAATCTGACGTTCACTTTTTCGAATTTATTTTCTCAGATATCACTTATATTTTACCTTTTATCTTTTACTTCCTTTATTAGTGAAATAACAGTGTACGTCATTTTTCTGGAAGCGGGCCGCGGCCAACGGAGGGGTGCCAAGTGGGGAAGGTGACCTGCGGTGGAAGGATTCAAACCCCCGACCTTCACGTGCGAACGCCATCATCTTATTCGCTAGGCCACAGCCGGCCAAGTATCTAGATCGACCCACAGCCAGTAAACTGGGCGGATAATTTTAAGCTCTCAAGACCAGCCTCTCTGGTAGTTATTTCAGCAGGCCTCTCGTGGCCCGTTCCAACAGTTCTACTTACTAAAGCGGAGATCCTCAAGGATATCTGATTGTTAAGACGTCATAAAGCGCAAGGCCCCAATGCGTTTTTCCCGTTTCTGTTTAAAATCAAGGAATGGACCTTGGTAAAAAAACGTCGAGTTTTGTTCTCGAAGATCTTGTACTTCGGAAAAGTTTCCTCCTTGTTGGTGTAGGCGACTGCTGTCCTATTTTTAAAAAGGGCTTGCATAACGACTACGCCAGCCACAGGGGGATCATTCTACTTTCATCATTTTCCACAGGTTATGCAACTCACATGAAGGGTTTACTCGTAGGGCACATGTTGGGTTTTGAGCTGGTTGTGAATGTTTTGACCACGGAGTTTTTGACTTGGTACGTTGGTGATAGCGCATGCACAATCAGTTTAACTCGCTTTAGAAACCGCTTGGCCAACGAGATTTCTGCATGCGGTATATGCACGCATCTTCAAAGTGCGATGTGCTATTCAAGACTAGCACTCACTCTTTGCGGTGATGGATTAGAGTTAACCAGTGGCTTCAAGTAGCTCTGGATTGTGATCACACCTGGGGGAGTTGTTGGGAAGAACGTCAAATCAGGATCTACAAAAGCCAGAACAGCTTTCGCGCGTCCTTTGACTGGCTGCTCTACAGTTCCTTGTCACCATTTTTTCATTGTTTTCTTGCGGGCTTTTCGGTTTCTTTATGGTCTCCGTTCGCCAGCACAATCGGTCTGAATAATTATGGTTTAAAAAGCTATTGGCTCTCATCCTGGACTGAGTTCACGCAGTATTGTACCCAAAAGATCTTCTGATCCATTCAAAAGAAGCATTCGTGCTGGCTGGCAAGCAGCTCCTAAATGCACCTCCCACCAAGCTATCCATTCCGGCGTTGCTGAGCACCAAACAGCCGTCCTCTGTTTACGAAAAGGTCGGATCTATCCCCCATACTACATTCATTGATGCGTGCTCACATATGTGTCATCGGCATACAAGAAACTTGGCTGAACCCGGACATTACTGATTCACTTGTATCGATAAAAAGCCTCAGACTCCATCATCTGGACAGAGTTTTGGGCAAGAAGAAAACTGAAGGCGGTATGCCAAGTCCGAATTCATTTATACGTACTTGCTAAACGGAAATGACTGTCTCGTGGCACACTGTCACCCCAGAATGATCATAACCAACTCATACATTGCCCCTTTTAGTTCCTAACACAACATCAAAATTCTTTCGACACTTTTCTAGCAATTGTTGCCCGCCTTCTTGCGGACAATCTGCATATTTTTGTAGATGTTTTCAACCGTGCATCAACCTTGCTGCTGACTATTCAATTTGACAAACCTCTGCTTTTCACCCACTAGAGGCAAGTCCATTTTAGAGTTATTATCAATCAACCTTATTTCTTTCCCCCGGAAACTACGTGCTCCCATATCAAGCAGTGATCAGTGTCTTCTTCTTCTATATATACCTTACCTTTGCCCATCTCCCATCCCTGACTGCTGGAGACCCATCATTATTATTCCAATCCCTAAATCTAACAGTTTTGCTACTTTGGCAAAACGTTATCGCCCTATCGCCTTAACGTCTGCTGTACTTAAAATTATGGAGCGTGTTAAACTTAAGCATCTGCGTTCTGCGATATATCCTCCCGATGATCTTTCTCAGATTGCCTATAATTCTAACAGGCTCAGTTTGGACACTGTCGCCTCCCTCATTCAACACATTTCCCTGTCCTTAAACGCAAAAATGAAACCTGTGCCTTGGGTCTTTCTAGACTATTCATCGGCATTCGATTCGGTCCCACCGTCCCTTCTACTTCACAAATTGGGAAAATTTCGTTGTCCCACGCCATTATTAGAATGGCTCTTTGATTACTTTTCTAACCGAACCCAGTGCATATGAATGGACAGTAAAGTTTCAAACCGTTGGTTAGCAAATCAGGAGTACTACAGGGTGATGTTCTTTTACCGTTTCTTTTCTCTACTTACAACAGCGACTTATCTACTAGTTCCCCTTGTCATCAGTTTAAAAATGCTGATGGTGTTGCCCTCTTTCAAGCCGTTTCTAAAAACGATGTTTTTCAAAGTTTTACCAACAACCTATCTTCTGTTTATGATTTCTCTTCACTAGCTGGTTTAAACTTCAGCACATCTAGATGTTTCGAATGTCTGTTCTCTTTTTCTCGGTCGGCCTACCCATCCGAAATGTCTCTCATCAACTCGAAAATTTTGATCAGGATTGGTTTTCTGAACTATCTAGGAGTCACTATTGATAAAAATCTGAATCGGAATACTCACATTTCTACCTGGGTAAAGAGACGCCGACGGTTGCCATTTCAAATCAGGAAGCTTCAACAGTATAGGGTGAAACAAAGCACCATCTCCCGATTTGTATACCAATGTATTTTTTCGATAATTCTTTACTTTTATCCAGTTATTTTTTCCAGATTCATTTCAAAAAAAACTAAAATTCTCATCCGAGGTCTGTCAGTCATTAGCCGTTTGTCTTTCATAATACTGAGTGGGTTGTCGTTTAATCTGTGATTAGCACTTATCAGCATGTGAGAAATTTGCTCATAAAATTCAGATTCCACGCACCTTCCAACGATCTTTCAAAGACGGCTGTCATTTTCAACAAGGTCCGCTTTTCGTTCCATACCCTCTGGAATCAATATCCATATGAATTCCACTGTCCCATATTTAGCATGCATTTTGGCAAACCGTTACCGTGTTTCAACCGAATTCCTGAGCAACCTATGTTAATGTGCGCAGATCATTCCTCGCTTTTTTTGTTTCGTTTTTGCAGTGTGATGAGTGTAACCTTTTCCTTCATTTTCCCGCCGGTTTTTGAGTGAAATGTAACAATTTTGTATGTAAAATTCTGTACAATACAATATAACCTGGAACACCCGTGTCATCTCCATGACATGCTGCATTCCCTCAAGAGAACTGTGCATAGTGCCGCAGTTCGTAGTATTTTTCTGTACGGTCGCGAGGCCTGGCCACTTCGTTGTGAGAAGGTCCGGTGACTTTCAACTTTCCACCACGGATATTTCCAAAACATATGTCGAGTCTGGTGGGAACATCGGGTGAGCAATGACGTGGTGCGCTGTGGTGTGTTGGGTGCTGTTAGTCGTCTTCTGACTGAGATAATGAGTCTCCATTGCCTTCCGTGGATTGGACACATTGCTTTTGCCTCCTTGTCGTCTACCTCTTTTTGCTCTCTTTGTACGTGCTGAGCAAGGCTGAAAGAAGCGACCTGGCTTGTAGGCTTTGACTTGGCCTACAGGTATAATAAAGTTAGCTTTGACTTTGTCCTCGATTGGTACTTCCTGTCTTTCTAGTTGGCGCCCAAACGATGGGGATTGTTGTTGGTTGGAGACACTAAGAGGTATGGTTGAGAACTGAATTCAGTGGTTAGAATGCCGTGTGGCTTACCTGTAAAACCCGCCCCCCCTCAAAGTAAGGCAGAACACAACAAATCAATCACAAAATGTTCACTGAACACATGAAGAAAAACAAGTGGTTCTTTGTTATTCGTTATTTTTCTGTTTCTCTTATAAACTTCCTATAAAACTACATTCACATGTTGATGCGTCTTCAATATACTTGCTTACAAGCCCATGTAATACATGAACACACGTATATATTTATATGTTATGTGATGCTGATGACTTTCTACAACAGCGGTCATTGACTGGGATTTTAGAGTTGACATTGCCTCTGATACTACTATACATTCCATTAGTTATTACCAGAGCTTTTTCTGTGCTTTCGAGACAGCGTGATTTGAAATGGGACATCAATGGAACCTCTCCGTAGCAAGAAGGTATTGAGCAAAAGATTTGTTATGATTATTGTTTATACTCCCAGCGGTTTGCAAATCTATTAATCCACACTGTTGCCTTGCTTATCATGTCTTGTGACAAATACTTCAACTTTCGACCTGGGTCTGCACGTAGGAATCGTGAACCAGATACTGCAGACAGAAAAGGAAGTTCCTAGGAGGGCGACGGTGGAGAGAAAGCTAGTATACATATCTCTGCCATTCATAGGAGATACGTTAGCAGAGATAGCACGACAAAGACTGACCAGCGCGGTTAATAAGACATTCTACGCAGCCAAGCTTCGTATCCTGTTCAAATCCCGCCCCGTAGTGTCATTATGGTTGAAAGCCTCGTTTTGTATCTATTCATTCACATGTTCCTGTGGGACAACGTACATCGGCCGCACGACCAGGCGCTTGTCTGGACGCATCCATGGGCACCACCCGGCATGGTTAGGCACTGGAACAAATAAGTCACTTCATAACGCAGTCGTTTCACATCTAGCACAGACTAACCACACCGTGAATGTGACGCAAGCATTCCGGTCAGAGGTAAACAATTCAGTTTGGCAAAGTGTCACCTCTTGATCACTGTGGAAGCTGTCGCAATCCGTCTTCACAATCCTCCACTGTGTTCTCAAAAACAATTTGTGATTGCGCTTCAACTCCCCTGGCCCACCCTCCGTCCCAATGCAAACCCTAGACAACAAAACAATTAACACAACACATTCTGTGTATTTGGATTATGCATGTAACACCATAAATCACTTCCCCACCCATATTTGTATCTGATTAATCCAATTCTTCCTAACGTGAATTTTGTCCAAATATATAGTGATGTAATGGCATGAGTCACTGAAAACGAGCTTGTTCGCAAAATTGTTTTCTCAGTATGCTCAGTGAAAATTTTCATGGACGGATAATTCTAGAAAATATAAATAATCGGATATCCCAGTCAGAATACTGCATCATTTGCACAAAAGACACGTTTATTTTGTCATTACCTTTTATTCGCACAAAAGTTGGTTACGTGAACTGACAAACAGCTTCTCACAGGGGGTCAGCTGCTCCGCACTACGACCACGTAGCAGTGGTTTGAAATATTGTTTCTACTCTCGGTTTGTTGTCCTTCACTATGCTAGCGAACCAGAATTCATGTTTTCCCAGCAATCAGAACAATCTCGCGGCTTCATCTTCACAAACATTTCGGAATGTGTTCAGGTATCTGTTGTGAAAATCTCCGATTCTTTATGACGATGTATCTGAAATCGCAACTGCGTGTAGACTAATAGAACTCATGCGAGACGGACTTATTGAAGCAGCAATTTTTTATGGCCGTTCTGATGAGCCGGCTTAAAGGGACATAATATTTTCATTGATTCACGGTCGCTGGACCTACCAAGTCAGCGGCTATTTGGTGCAAACTAATCACAGATTGATATGCATCATTTTAGAGCCATTAAGCCCGAATGGTACCGGAATGCAAATATTCAAATGGGCTAATTCGTCCTGGTTTTACTTTGTATGCAGTACATCGCCAATTAGTTGTCTACCGTTCCGTGGACTATGGGTTATCGTTTGACGACATCTTATGGATAAACATGAATGATGAGGATTTTAACCACGTATGCAAAAACGTACGAATCAGACTAAGTTTCTTCTTCTAGCCAATGTTCCACATTACAGCACGGGGCACCAAAAGATGAAGTGTTCAGTTACGTAATAGTATGCCGGATGTTTTTCGATAAAATGGGTCACTTCATCGGAAATATTTTGCTCCTGTTTTCCGGAGACATACGAACTCAAAGATTTCTCGGAACAGCAATTTAGAAGGAGTGTCTGGTAGCAGTAGCCGCTGTTTGGTTTCCAACACAGTATTTAAGATAATCACGAGTTTGATAATTCATTTAGATGTTTATGGGTTCTGTACCCATCCGGCGGAAAGAAGATGCATTGTGTGACCGTAATAAGTAAGTAAGCGATAGTTTTCATAAAATCAACTTACAGCATTAAGCGATTATGTGACACTATATCCAGCTGCTTCACAAGGTTTCTCTTGTTGAGAAGACCCCGGGTTATGCCGGTGCACTTTGTCATTCGTGTATGTCACTGACCAAGAATCTGACCTTAGCACAAAATAACGCTCTGTATTTTGCGCGAGAACAATCACGAATCTAGTGAAGCACTACTATTCTGTAACTCTCCTTCAAAATCACTGACCGAGGTGGGACGTGGTGAAAGTCCAGGCTAGAGCGTTCATTCGATGGAAGTTCTACGAACAGCAGTTGCTAACTCGGCGGTATTTTACGGTATGGATCAGGACATAAAAATGATGAAAAATTGGCAATGCCCGTCACAAGTGCCCAGATCGACCAATCGGAAAATCGTTAATACACTTCATTTGGTGAGTAGATCGCTTGATTTAATAAGTTGCAAATTTATCTGATATCCGAAACCATTGCCTGACTACAGTGGGATAAAAATCGGAGATTCCATTTAAACCCAATCTGAAAATTTCAGATCCGCCGAAAATTTTTGGAACGTGCTCTTTTTAGTCACGGCCTATGTCCCAGACAAATATAAAATTAATTTTTCCACGTCACCAGAGAGCAAAAAACTGGCCAGCACAGTTCTATCTTTCCTTTCACACTATCACACTCAGGGAGTTTGTCATCTATAAAATAAATGACAGCTTCCCCTGGGTAAATAGAATACGAGTGGAGCAACGAACTATTTTCGGTTATTCATTCTGTAACGTGTAACTTGTAGGCCGCCAAATCGTTTCCCTTTTTCCAAGTGTTCATATTGCAGTTTTGTGTTCCTGTACCTTTCAGGTGGGTCAAATAACCCTTTCGAAGGTTACTGTCGCAGTGCATACTACACTTCTCAAGATTTCGTGACAGAATATAAAGAATAAAACGGACTACTATAGGAGTTCAAGTCGCAAGTTCGAAACAAAGCATAAACGTGAATTTTCCTAATACACAATCGTTCTGCTGGAAATATCGATTGGATTTCTGTCATGGTAGCTAAAGATTGAGGAAATCGTTTCTGTTTAAATAGGTCCGAAATATAGATATTGATCGCTAACCACTCAGCGACGCAAACCACTATTTACCTGATCGAATTACATGGGTTTCACGGCGTTCTACGAATTTTTCGAAATTTACGATGTCCGGTGGATCACCCGTATTGATCAGGTGCCCAATCAAAGAATCTCTGTGAATCCCGTGCAAAATCGTGCTAGATTTTGTTCTCCCGTAGACCTGACCAACTTGCTACTGGTAAGAAAGATCCGACCAGCTAAAGTGAAACAAATGAATTGATAAACACACACACGAGTTTGGTGCATAGGAGTTTTCGATCACTGAATTTTGGACTAATAACAAGGTGATGTTTCTAGACAAAAGATCAAGATGTACACTCGTTTACACTTCACGAATTTACCGACTGAACTGTTCAGTACACAGAAATTGTCTGTTTATAATACAAAAGAAGACAAGTTGCTTCAACTAAGACATTGGAATTCCGACGCACGACTGATAGTGTTCCACGGAGTCATAAAAGTAGTTCACAACTCCTATGCAATACGCACGTAATTATTGGCTAACTTCTTATGCGACAGCCACATTGGACCATGACAAAACTGCAAAATTTATTTCTCTGATTCCAGATGCAAAAATGACTTTCCGAAGAATTGGACTCGATGAAAACCAAAGCATCCAATTTTTAATTGTTTCCACTCAAACGAGCCACGTTGCCTAAAGTTACCGAATTTCACGGACCATCACCATTGTCAGCTGCGGGGTTTCGATGAGTTACCTCGCTACCCGAATATCTACCGTGCTTGTTATTAGTGACAACTGTGGTTTGAATCGATAGAATGTCTTTGAATCCGAACTGCATGACTGAGAATAACGCTGGTACCGTCGTTCAATCATCCAAAAGCATTACTAACCGACTTTCTGTTTCACTCTCGATCTAACGTGAAACTTCATCTAATTGTTTTTCTGTCATCGTATTCAATCAGCCTTTGCACTTGAATTATTTTCGATGACATTCGCTTTTCCATTTATTCTTTGACCAAGATGCACTGATTTGTAGAACCCGTTACAAGCGCGACTTCTTTATCCCGTTCCACTTGGTGAATGAAAAGGCCTGACTGGGGCAACTTTGAACAGTACGCCAAAATGCGACAACAATTTGGTCGCATCCAATCCGTGATAGCATTAGGGTTCCATGTTTTTAGATGATCTATTGCATCTGCGGTTGCACAATTGAACATTATTGGCTAAAGGTAGCGAGTTGGAATCCTGCCCCTACTGACCAACTCGTCCACTTGATAGGTCCCACTTGGCATCCACTGTTCCTGAAAACGGTGTGGAACTCCATTTCTCTAACGAATTAATTAGTATAGGAAATGAAAGAATAACAAGGACAAAAATTCTCATCTAGAAGTATACCGAAAAGATGCATTTGATTCCCGAAATTCATGGTACAGGCATATTGATATAGTTCCTCGGGCTACATTTATTCCGAGTTTTATTGGTTGCTATCACCTTCCTATTCAGACGGAGGTGCTCAAACGGGTAGCAGTGCGAATTTGGAATGTGACCGTGGCGGGTTCGATTCCTTCCTGGCCTTGATCACCGCCCCATTTGACAGACCGGTAGTCACTGCAGCGCTCTTTCTCATATATCATGAATTTTCTTTACAATAAAATAGAAAGCAACAGGTTATTATTATCCTTAATCAAACGTTAAGTCAGCCCACAATCACAGTCAACAAAAGATATAGAAACACAAAGGCGAAAGTTAAATCCAGACTTTTTAATTTGTTTTGTTTTGAGTTCGGAGTTCGAATTTAGGTATCAGAGGACAAGCTTAGTTTCTTTCTTGTCGATCGACAACCTTTTTAGAATTGATTAAGTAAAATAATACACTGTGCATTTCTTAAGGCGATCGGCAGTGCCTAATCGCGTCATGTGGACAGAAGAATTAGAGTTTCTTTTCGGACATCGAGATTTGCTATACCAGAGTTGTGAAGGATGAATGGGGGCGACGCATTCACAAAATCCGCACTTCCGGCAGTACAGTAGGTAAGGCTGTTGGTTATATTATATCATGATATTGACTCGAAGGATTACCAGTCAGGACTGTTTGCTGACAGGAATGGTGCTGGCCATCTGTATACAAACTGAGAGTATTGAACTGGTGGAAGATAAACTTTGAACATTGCGGGGATAGGATATCCTCGGTGATCAGCGCGGAGACCGGATTTCATTTCAAAGGTGACTTGTGAGATTGTCTGAGGAAAAAAAGGAGTGAAATGACGAAGAACTTATGAAACACTTCAGAGTCTGACAATAGCCCATGGGAGTATGTGGATTACAGCCGACGACCGTGCCGAAACGAGCCTTTGGTGATTTCGTGTCTCGTGGCGTAAGTACGACATTGTCAGGTAAAAACCTTCGAGTTTCGCTCAAAGAATATTAACGACATCTGATCCGTTAGTAGACGAGTATGATCGTAATGTACTTAGGAATAATCGCTTTTGTCCACTGGATTTGGGCGAATTATGTATAACTTTCAGCTTGACACCCAATGCCCTAAGTCCAACATAACACGAAAATCTGGTGTCCCGATAGAAAATACAAAGTCCAGAGGTGCATGAGAAGCAGGCGTCCACGTAACATTTGTTAATGCTATTTAGCCATCTAAACAAAAACTAGCCGTAAGAAGGAAGGATCAAACTAACAATCCCCTGGTATTTAAGGTTCACTCGCCAGTCAGTCGACTTTTCCTGGTTGTCGTTGAGAGCTCTTTTTTGCTGGAGAACAAGTGACGAATGACATCGTGGGGACATCGATAAAGCTCTTCGTTATCCTGCCATCTCACCATCCGGTGATTGAAGCCATCGTCCACCAGTGCCACGAATCCGAAGGACACATGCGAACCAACCGGTACTTCGCCGCAACTACTAGAGTTCAAAGATAGCAGCTGCCGTAAAACTCGTTGCATACAGACATATAAGGTGCAGCTTTAGATGGTCGCGTACTGTGGAACAGCTGATGTCTGACCTGCTGCTACTACGAACCGGACCGGACTTCCACTTTGCTGCCACGGAAGTGGATGACTTTTGGCCCTTCCTTTCACGAGATGGACATTCTACCTGGAAGCGTCTCGGGTGTTAGTTTACTTGTCTTAAAATCCAGACATTGGACATAAAGTATCAAACCCTCTATCGATCGACTCGTTTCCAGCGCGTTTATCAAGACTCGTCAATCAGAAAGAGTTGCCAGAGGCAATGTATAACGACCGATGAACGAGATTTGTTCGAGCTGAGGAGAAAACGAAGGCGTTTTTGCTTGCTATGGACGATGATCTGACGCAGTATTAGGTACTCAGACAGATAGATTGGCACTTTGACCCTACACATTTCGGTTATCTCCGGGGTTTCTGGGACGAGATCAGCAGATCAAATTTCGCGGGAGCAGGTGCTCGTCGATGGACCGGTGCTGACCTGTCACAGAAGTAGAAGGAGTACTGGATGAACACTCATTATTACGGACATGATCATCCACATCAGCTGAACGTAGTGACATCTGGGTAATTAGTACCGTTAGGAGATTCATGTGCTCCCTCAGCGGCCAAGCTCAGTTTACGCTAAAGGTTTTCACGCCACTGGATCCAGACCCACATTATGACAGACATGTTTTGGCAACGTTGGATTCGAGACTATCTTCCTCTGAATCAGTCCAGTTCCAAATGAGGGCCAACACGAAGGGACTTACGAGTGGGTGAATTTGTGACAGCCATCGATGAACTATTACCGCGAGGGGAGCGGAGTAAAGGTTAGATTACGTAATCCAGCACCAGAAGTGAGGGACAAATACAAGTATTTGTTAAGACCGTCGCAGGTTTGTTACAGAGTGATATGCATAAACTGCCTGTTAGAATAAGTAGACGAGTAGATATACCTCAACGTCCAAAGTGGACATGTTTCACTGATTGGTGTGCGATTTTGGCAATGGTGAATTATACAATTTCCCTTAACTTCGACGATCAAGTTCAGCGTGTGGAGGAGGTAGCTTAAGGAAAGTCACCGTGGCCTGGAAGTGTTAACCTTGTTAAGCCATCGAAACCGAATTATTTGGATTCTATCTAAAAATTATTTTGATCTCTACATCACCGTGAACTGTGAATTTCGCCTTACGGCTAACCATCTTTACTCT
This sequence comes from Fasciolopsis buskii, assembly GCA_008360955.1. Taxonomy (NCBI): domain Eukaryota; kingdom Metazoa; phylum Platyhelminthes; class Trematoda; order Plagiorchiida; family Fasciolidae; genus Fasciolopsis; species Fasciolopsis buskii. The sequence goes on from LUCM01006397.1 coordinate 13,368, forward strand.
GTGTTTCTATCCTTGGGTCTGGTTAATCTATTCTTTTCACGGCTCGCGTGTCTGTCGTTGACATTAGAACCACAGAATTTCACAAGTAACCTTCGACCTAGTTCCCACCCCCCGTCCGTTCAGTTACTCTGTCATCCCCCCCCACACACACACAAGCACGCACAACATCCTCGCGTTTGACTCGATTTATCTCTTGTGGGATCGTGATTACCTCCACCGATTGGTTTCCCGCTAGCCAATACACTTTTTCCATGGTTAGATTGTGTGTGTGCATCTATGATTGGTTCTGCGCATCTGACCCGGTCTGGTAGACCGGGAAATCCTAAGCTGCTCCCCATTGGACACAGCTGAGCGTTGTCTTGTTATTCTTTGGTACGATGTGAATCTTCATCGTTTCTGTGTCCAACGACACACTATCCTTTGAATGCCGCTGAGCAACTGTTTGTGGAGTAGACCCCTCACGATTGAGGTTCGTACAGGTTGTCTTTATCAATAGTCCCGTAGCTTTAGAAAGTCTCAATTTTCATTCAGTTTGCCTGTTTGGTGGCGGATGAGTATTCAAAATCATTTAGAGAAGTAAACCTTTTCTTTGAATTTGCGTCCGTTTTTGAGCATTACGTAAAAGACAATCCAAACTCCAACCGCAAGATTAGATTTGGAACCTAGTGGAAGACAAAGCGAACGCGGAAATGGACAAACGACAAACGATCGCCAGGAAAACAAATTATATCACTTTTTCCAACTGCGGAGGAAATCGAAGCGTAGGGAACCGTTGAACTTCTGTGGTCGGTCATCCGAGGATGTAGTAAAAAAATGTTGAACGGTCGTTCGATTGTTATTGGGAAACATGTTGCTGATATATTGTGGAGCGCAACCGAAGCTGAGTGAGCACAAACTGAAGTTCACTGCGGCTGTTGCCACTGGGCAGCATAGAGCGAAAGAGTCTGGAAACCCACACACGATTATGTTTCCTCTTTTTGCAATGAAACTGTTATGGTTTGATGTTCTGAAGAAGTGGGCCCCGGGCCTTAATATTGCCGCAGCTAGCCTTGCATAGAAATTGGTCAACCAGGAGGGTCATGGAGCCCGCATGTCGTGGATGAGCCAACATGGTTCCCGAAAAAGGTATTAACCAAGTAATCCAATTATCAGCAGATTTTAGCAAGAGAAAATATAACTAAATCAAGTCTCTAAACCCCACAATCTGGTGCATCAAACTGAGAAAATCCGAAATCTTGAAATGCTTTGCCATAGTGGATCAACGGAATCCAAACAGGAACCGAACTCAACCGAGCGAATCAAAATATCCAATCCGAGACAATGAAATCAAATTAGTCATAAGAAGCGATGAAAAGCCTGTAGCGCGAAAATATAGGTGCCCGCAGTAATGCTTGCCAGTTGGCCAAATACAGAATAAAGCAGTCAGAACAATCACTCGGTCAAATTATTGGATCTAAACAGCCCTTCGACCGAGACGATCGATCAAGGTTGACCAGTCACTAGGAGATTAAATAACATGCATCGATTGTTTGACGTAATTTTAGTTCAGTCAGTTCTATCCACATCAATTATTTGAAGTTTTAACAAGAGACAATCCTGAGACCGATGAATGTTTTTGATATAATCAACACTCGATATTTTTGACAGGTAACTTTAGTGATGAAAGTCACAACATTTTTACACAGTTATATCTAGGAATGGTGCAGCAAACTCATATTCCAAATATATCCAGCTTTTGTGAACATTTTTGGCAAATTACATATATATATATATCGTTTGCTTTGAGTCGGCGTATAGGGATTGTGTGCTCACTGACACCTATGGTTCAGATTTGATCACAACGATATTTAAGTCGCGTGATGTGACCTCATGATGGTATTTGGTTTAAAAGAACTCATTAGATTGACAACTAAGCGTCACATGTTCGCAATGCACTTTTTACTTGCTGACTTCAGGCATTACACACCAAGCTTTTATCTATGAAGAGACTAAGGTGAAGTGAAAACTGGAGTGCACGAAAAGTATGAAGTGATATTGTGACTTAAAATGTACCATGCTTTTTCATGATATTTAATCGTCTCATTTTGTCTCCTGCACTTTTAATAATTCAGACTTGGAAAGATCACCACAAATACTGGTAATGAGTGGTTGGCATACTGTTGGGTGCTCTAACAATCAGCACATTTGAGAAGAAAAGCCATGGTCACCCGAGTGAAATGAAATCCGGATGTAAAAAATGGACAACACAAAGGCCTACCGACGGATGCTTTGGATGACGCATAAGTGTGCATGAAGCAGATGAAACGATACGTTTCGAAACGTTTGAGTATCGGGGTGTTTTGCGTCCGAGGCTGATAGTTTTCAAAGCTTGACCGTTCGGCGGATTTCACGAGTAGAATAACGTTAAATACAGAGAAGCAGAGAGGTCCCAGTCCATGCTTCCATGACATTACTCCGGTGGACGATGAGACGTTTGGAATCCAAAGACCGAAACCTAGCGGCCAAAACTAATTTCAGTTTTACGCACAAAAACGAGCACCGGTTTTCATCGTTACGTAACATCGTCATTCAGTTACAAGTTTTCAGTAGTCACCTGACCATAAAAATTGCATATTTCCTGAATGTGTGAATGGTCAGTGGTTTGCAAGATCCAGTGATGACTGAGGGCACGATATCCTGCAGTGTTTGTGTTCGATGAGCTATTGAGAATCAACCCGGCTGGCTTGATGTTTAAGGCTTTCGACTCACGGTCGGTCATTCCGGGTTCGCGCCCCGATTTATATACACCGATAATGTTTCCCGATAAGGATGTAACAGCTGTACTGTTCTTCCACGATTAGCAATGGCAGATTTGCTGTTGACTTTGCAGGACGAATTGTCTGGAAAAACCAAGTTGAAACTTCTGCCACTGAACACTAGAAAACGCTTAATTCTGCCATTCAAAGATACATGAATGTGGTCTCACAACCTCAAGTTGTTCCATCATTCTGATGGTTCTGCTTTGTTGAGTGCGAAATGATTGCACGGACACGGACGTATGACGAGTTGAATCGGTTGCTTAGGGAAACGTTCTACTTTGTTAGCTTATAATTATGTAGGACAGACCGGATTCCGTAGAAACATTTTACCCAAACATTCTACACGTAAGCAGATGGAAGTCAAACACTTCACTAGATAATCGTTTCAATCAAATGAACGGGGCCTCACCGATAAATGATAGACATGCAGAAAAATTTTTGAATCTGTCCAGGTTAGGACGCAGGTCTTGGATGATGTTTACCGAAAGAACCAATACTGTTGGCTCATTATCACGAAATTGTCTTATTATTCCGGGGAAAATTGCTGACCAGACCTTACTTAGGAATAAAAGCGTACACATCGGAGATTACCCTACTGTAGTAATCTGGGATTCAGAGGGATATAACAAATTAAATTACACACAAGCCGCGGTTTCACTCATTTCCTGTCCGTTGTCAGACGAGAATTTGAAATCGCGAAAAAGGAGATCTGGGATCCGAGTCTCAATTGGATAAAAGTCAAGCCGCAATTCCAGGATAACGAAATCAATGAAAGCTGAACAAATTCAATGATTTTTGAAAAGTTTTTCTGAAGGCACCGTCTACGAATGTGAAACATTTTTGTTGTATGGGATGCCTAGAATTACACATAGCCAGGTTAGTTATCATATTTCGGTTTACTTCTAATTCAATAAGAGCCGAGCAGTTAGTCTCGTTTACTTTAATTGGCAAAAATCTACGCTAGTTAACGGAGCGGCGTCAAAAACTGTAAACGAATGTACCCAAGGCTTAAACAGTGAATTTGTTTCACATAAACACTCTGATAAGTGTCTGTGCCGTAGAGCGTAGCTGTCTCCAAACCACTAAAAATTTGCTGATTTGTCAAACAGTTTGCGCACCAGTCACTGTGTGTCTAACGCTTTTGTATTGCCCAACACCGCAGGCAGAACAAAAGTGTACATCTGCAACTAGTTTGAAGATGTTAGGTGTCGGAGTACCGCATACGGGAAGACAAGGCGAAGCGAAAAATTAGCTCGGTTCACGCATCCTCAAACCAAAAACAACATGCAATCACCCAACTGAATGTAAACTCGATTTTCTAAGAAGATTTCCATCGAAACATATTGCCAACACCAATCGCACAGTGGACATCGAGGCTAATGTGCTCACATGATTCTCGGGTCCCATAGGATCCATTGAAACCTCGGAATTAGTCGGAGTAAAATTCAGGAAAACTTTTCTTATCGGTTTCTTGGTATGGCAAATTAGGCACATTTTCCTGCCGGAATTGTTGCCTATTTAAATCCTGCCCTCGTAAGAAAGGGTGGACACATTGTGATCCAAATGCAGCACTAGGCAAATTTGATCACTGGATTTAGAATTCGGCGTCACCCGGCGTCACCCGGCGTCACCAGTCGTAACCGTGTGGGGCCACTGCAAGTTTCACAGTCATGTACGGTGGTTCTTGGCGGTTACTGTTCATGTCCATTCCGTTGTATCATCAGGTGCATCTGCCGCGATCCATTCTTGGTGCTATAGCATGTATCACCAATTTCATTTAGCCAATTTCAGGCAAAAAATGTGAAATGGAGTGGATGCCGTACAGATCGCTCAACGCACTCATTAACCCAAATCAGGAGTTGATCAGAAGATCTTCGAGTGGTCCACTGAACGGACCCAGTTTGCGTAATTCGGATACTTGACATCACCTCAATTGTCTATCACTATTGATTTAAACTGTACTGCATGTCCTTTCTGGTTTTGCCGTTTGGATATGGTGCAACTCCCCACCCCGCCGCATGTAAATTGGCGGACGACTTCGCTTCTGGATTGGTGCTTTCTGGACCTCACATTCATGTACTAATCCAAAGTGGACAGGACAGTTTTGTAAATGACTCCTCCCCTTAAGCATCTACAATTCAATGCGTCCACGAACCCACCACATGAATCCCATTCTCGGTGCTCTTAATGCTGGAAGAGAACGTTTGCCCAGTGGCTCATTTGTGTGTACTTTCCTCCGGGCCGTATTTCCACCCATGGTTATTCAGGGGTTAATGATATCCACCCATTTGAATCACAAGTCTGCTCGCCTGTCTAATGACGTTACGTTTCGTGCATCTTACCTGTTAGACCTTGAGTCCCTACCTTGGTTTACGTATTTCTTCGATGCGAAATTTGTTCTCCCACAGGAAACCGGTTGGGTTTCTCATCTACCTAAGTGAATGACACTTGACCTACCGTTTCACGCTGCTTCTGCGTGGCTATCTGAATCAGCCGTGTCCATCAGTGGTGTAATCACTGCCAGTACTTTCTGCATATTCGTCCGTTGTACAACCATCTAGGCGCTGTTTACTAGCTGGTCAGTTCTACCTGTGAGTACGGAAACCAATTTTACTCCCATGCCTTTTTCCTGGTCGTGCATCGTTCGACGCTCGTTGAGTGATGTGATGCAAGTTTAAGGTGTCATGTGATTGTATTACTCAATAAATTGCAGGTAGGTTGTTATCTGCTGTACGGATGGAGGTACAAAGTTTTGTTGGGAACACAAGACCCGTTTCCGCAATCATTGCAGCTCATCAGGTATGCGGGCCCGGAACTCTCTCGTCTAACCATTCTCATAATTGCGCACTCGCATTTTAGTTCAAATGACAATCTAGTGAGAACCTAATCAAGAAATGCACAAATGTGAGTTGACAGGTACGTATCGCGTAAGAGTACCTGATGAGCGGCATTTGCCACAAAACAAGTCGTGTGCTTCCGGCGTAACATTTTTCCGCCATCCGTATGCGAAACACACTACAACAAAATACCCCTTTTATGAAAGCGGGAAATCTTCTGACGAATTACATAGACTCACATTATCCAGGCATGATCTATGGGATTGAAATGGAATTTTAGTCCAGGATTTTAAATCGATCGTTCTCTAAAGTCTATGTACATCTGGTAACTGGGTGTAAGATCTGCTAGATGCTGACTGGATGGATGGAGTGCGATTCCGTTACCTCTGGCTTTTTGCTAACAGTGCATCCAATTTTTCGATGCATACCATTTTGTTTGTTATCAGCACGATCATACAGGACCAGAACTGACAGGCTCCCCAGGATTCTCGTAAACAACGAAAATGCTCCCCTATTCATTTCAAAATCTGTACAGATCAGTGAACTATTAGACGGAGCTGGAAATGGTCAAACTATGGAGGCTCTGTGAAATTAGCGAATACATTTCACATTTTGTCACCACTAACATTGTTTTGGATTGGTTATCCCATTCCTTAGCTACTTCCCTGATATGTGGAGAACATTTTTTGCTTCCTGGTTAGATCCACAAAATTTAATGCTAAATTGTTCGTATAAAACGGCTGAAAAGTGGGACAGTTGGTTAACAGTTGCACAAATCGAACTCGCGATGGCGATCGACTGAGCACTCGAAATCCAAAGGCATTTCTAAATTTCTGGTAGCCAGCATCATCTTAAACAGTTATTTCTTTATGTGTATGCGAGAAATCAAAGCTGAAACGATGGCCCGGAACAAACGCGTGGTTAAAAGTCTTTCGGATTCTAAACCATACTGACCAGAAATACAGTGATTGTGGCCGTCCTATCAATAACGAAACTAATGGCTTTGTGATTTTTTTTTAATTTCAAGTCTACGCCGATCGACTAGGGGTGATTTGGCGTGAGGCTTGGTCTAACAGTCTTCGAATGCATCAAATGAGATAGGTGCGTGCGTGTGTGCATGCACAAACTGCATAGTCGATGACCATCAGAAGACTGAGTCTAGTGTTCAATTTGTGCCAGCTTTTCTCGATGGGAGAGAAAAGCTAAGTATCAAAAAGTTTGTGGATCAAATGCGGCTGACCAAGGGATGTTCACAATTTGTCCCTAGGGCCCAAATTTTGCTGCCCAAACAGCCAGAATGCACTAATGGACTTAGAAGTTGGATTCGAGAGTCTTTTCTCTCAATTGACGAGTTTATCCCCGTCATCACAAATGGAAATGCAAGCGTTGAAATCAACTTTGGTGAACGCTTGCTATCTATATCATGGCGCTAGACACAACGAGTGTGGTATTAAAGACAGAACATAAGAGGCGGTTAAGAGAACTGCAGAAAAATGCCGATATCATGTTATCAAGACCAGATAAGGGTGCAGGCATAGTTCTCCTGAACAGGTCTGATTATGTTACGAAAATGGAGCCATTCTGAATGACAAATCAAAATTCGCAAAAATGGCGAAAGAGAATGATAAGACGCATCAGATAGAAAAGGCGTTGTCTAATACCTTGAGACGACGGAGACAAAGGGATATCATAGATTCGACGACATTCGAACAAATCCGGCCTACGGGAACTACTATTCCGAGATTGTACGGCCTACCCAAATTACATAAAAATGGAGTTCCTCTGAGGCCTATTATCGACATGTGCAATTCGTCGTACCATGCTGCGGCGAAATGGCTAGCTGGGCTACTGGAACCCGTTAGACAGAAGTTAGCAAAACATAGTCTCAAAGACACATTTGAGCTTATCGATTCCGTAAAAGAACTAAATATGAAGGGACGAAGGATGCTTTCTTTAGACGTCACCGCCCTTTTTACCAACGATCCGATCACGGAGACAATCGAATACCTCTGTGACTACATCGAGAGCAATGGCTTAGCGACGAGTCTTCCGATAGCAGACTTGAAACAACTATTGTTCTTTTGTACCTACAACGTCCAATTTAAATTCAATAATCAAATTTACCGTCAAAAGGACGGCGTAGCGATGGGATCCCCACGCGGTCCGCTACTAGCTGACATTTTCATGGCAAAGCTGGAACGTGGACCACTCGAGTCGTCAATACAATCGCTCTACTTATACAAGCGTTATGTGGATGACATCTTCTGTGTACTCCACCCCTCGACGAAAACTAAACAACTGTTGAATGTGTTCAACTCGGCTCACGCAAATTTGAAATTCACAACAGAGATGGAGCTGAACAGTGGAATAGTTTTCTTAGATGTACGACTAAGTCATCGAGAAGACGGCTTAATTCGACGATCAGTACACAGGAAAGCCACATGGAATGGGCAATACATCAATTTCCACGGCTTTGCACCTCTTAATGTGAAGAGGAACCTAATTAGATGTTTGATTGCCAGGACAAAAAGAATATGCACAGAAGATACTCCTGAAGCTGAACTGCAGACGGTAAGAAGAGTATTAAACGAAAATGGTTTCCCAATTCATCGATAAGATATTGGATATGGAAAAGGAAGTTCCTAGGAGGGCGACGGTGGGAGAAAGCCAGTATGTATATCTTTGCCACTCAAAGGTGACGCGCTAGCAGAGATAGCATGACGAAGACTGACCAGCGCGGTTAATAAGACATTCTACGAAGCCAAGCTTCATATCCTGTTCAAATCCCGCCCCGTAGTGTCAATAGGGTTAAAAGACAAAGTCTCTGATTTTGTAGCCTCGTTTTGTATCTGTTCATTCACATGTTTCTGTGAGAGAATGTACATCGGCCGCACGATCAGGCGCCTGTCTGAACGCATCCGTGAGCCCCACCGAACAATTAAGTCACTTCATAGCGCAGTCGTTTCACATCTAGCGCAGACTAACCACACCGTGAATGTGACGCAAGCATTCCGGACCCTGTATAAGGTCAGAGGTAAACAATTCAGTTTGGCAAAGTGTCACCTCTTGATCACTGTGGAAGCTGTCGCAATCCGTCTTCACAATCCTCCACTGTGTTCTCAAAAACAATTTGTGGTAGCGCTTCTACTCCCCTGGCCCACCCTCCGTCCCAATGCAAAGCCTAGACCACAAAACAATTAACACAGCACATTCATGTGTATTCAAGTTATGCATGCAACATCACAAATCCCTTCCCCACCCACATTTGAATCTGAAGGATCCAGTTCTTCCTAAAGTGAATTTTGTCCAGATATATAGTGATCTAATGGCATGAGTGCGAATCACTGAGAACGAGCTTGTTCGCCAACTTTTTTTCTCAGGACGGTAAACCGTCGATTGACGGGAGGTTATAAACAGAGTCCCAGGTAGCAGTTTAGGTATGAGCAACAAATTTGGGTGAGAATGTTAGGTTGAACCAATTGGTTGGCTATATTAGGTTTGCTTTCTGCAATCTTTTGAGACGTAAGTGTGAACATGGTGAACACGGCATGCACTGATAAGAAGCGGAATAAGCATGGTTTTCACGTGAGATGCTAGCATTGACGAGCGCGCTCTGACTTCCTACATTCAATCTCCAGGGTAAAGTAGTCAGTTGGAGTAGCCAGTCAAGCTTTACATCGGGGACTAACGACGACTTACTTCGAGGTTGAATGACAAGAAGAGATGGAATAGCTGAAGGAATGAATCCACAAAGTCCTCAATCGAGCGTTGGTTCACTCGAATCGTCGGGCAGTAATTTGGAGTTTTCGTGGTAAATTTCCAGGTTTCAGAGTATTATTTACCTGTCAGTTATTTCATCTGCCAGCTTCTGGAAACGGTCTGTCCAACTAAGGAAAAACAGGACTAACGCGGTCGTGCGATGATTTAGAACGTTATACGTAGGAGAGTGCTACCCTGGATCAAAAGTGAAAATAACACGGCACGAATATCAAAAAAATTATCATTGAACGAAAACTAGTGGCCATCAAGCTTCTAAATGTTTCAACATGGTCGAGGAAGGACGTATCAGGCTCTGAGTTGGCTACTCGCCATGTAACCCACTCGAAATTCTCTCAAGTGAACGGCGTCCCCAAATTGCCCCGACTGAGGAAGTCCTGCGCAATGTCTTCCCGTGACAGAGTTATTCCAAATAAAGTGCCATGCCGAAAGTAAACACCCGGGGTCCACCACCAGATTGACTGATCGCCGGTAATCAGTTTAGGGGACTTGCCTAAACTCCGATTCAAACCAGTCACATACGGTGTACACAGTGCACGGTTGTGTGCTCACCGGCGTCCGTGGTGAAGGGGTGTATTGAGCATCCAGGACGTCTAGCCCATCCGAAGAGCATGTGAACTGAGCAATCAATCACTGACTCCCCGTGGGTTACGTGACCCTCAGATCGTCCTGTTGCCTTGTGGATTAGACCATTTGGTCAAGGGCTTGGGGTGAATTATCCTAATTCAAATCTCTACTTCGGCTTGAGCAACCGGGTAGCAGTAAGCCGGCAGAGGACTCATGGATCTCGATGAGTGGCCGATGATGTGAAGCTGGAGACTAGAACAACTAGCATGTGTTATGAACTCTACACTATACTTCTTTTTCCTCTCACTTTTCGTCCTTCGCCATGATTCCAATGGCCGCTATCTATATCCAGAATTATGCAATATATGAATGCATTAGACTATAAAACGCTATCCACCTTGCCTTATCTGTTGAATCAGTTCTCTCTTTGGTTCCACTTTTTAAGAGAACGATTTTCTGAACCATATGAAAACAATCAATTCAGGGTAGAATCAATCCAGCCGCTTCCAATAGTAACCAAAGCTGAGAGCAATAAATAAAATCGAAGACATGGACAAGCAGCCGTTGGTTATTGCATATTGTTCACATTTACTCAACGAAGACGATGTGTCCTAAAACGTTACCTAGTAACATAGTCAAATTTTAATTGTTTACAAACGATATATGCATCATAACTGTCACAATTAGTCTGACATTATGAGATTGACCTCAATTGTCATTCCATTTGAATCCTTTTGTCCACTTTGACAAGGCAGGAGGACAGGACACATTCGCAGCAACAGATAAGGGAGGACTGACGAGCAACATAAATCACATGACTATCCTCATCCTGACAAGCACGAGACAGATATCCTCCATCCCCCCCGGGTTCTGATCATGCTTTTGCGTTAGCAGTGGCAAACGTGGTGTTCACGCAGTGCAAATTTTTTGTCTCACCTTTTTCTGAGTACACCCGGTCAGGTGATTTCCTGTCCTCGATCATTTTACCAATAACAATATAAATAGGAAAACCAAGTCGACTTACGGTTCTGTTCATGATATTCGTTTAAGATTGGTGAGTAATTGGCGTCTATCAGTGCCATTTGTATTGTCCATTAATCATTACAAAATATAAGGCTCAGTGCAGTATCACGCGTTAATCGTTTATCACCACATTTGACGATAATCCATAGCGTTGCTCGAGTATTCTTCATTTATGCTTCAAAAACAGATTTCCAAAAGCCTAAAGAACAATTAATTGTTAAATGAAAACTTAATTTGGAGCCCTGCTGAGGGTACTGGCCCGTCCGTTTGTCCAAACACCTGTCACAAGGATAATACGAGTAACTTGTTCAACCGTTTTTTATCTACTTCTCAACTATCGCACGATGATTTAGTGAGCTGGACACAGGCAACTGATAATGGTCAGGCGAATTAGGCATTTGTCGCCTTAAAAAGGTCAGAGGTTCGAATCTCAGATGCGCTGGGCACTTTGGCGGTAGATGAAAAGTACCTGTCCTCCAGCTGGCTGCCACACCTGGTCTGGTAAGACCCTATATAATTCTATGCCACTGCAAGTTTCCGGGTTTTCGCTCTCGGTTCTCCCTCCTAGAGCAGTGGACCTCAGCCGATGTGAGCATGCCACTTCCATTATAATCAAGTGTGTTATAAAAAGGGTTCCGACTGGGTTCGCAACCAGGCCGGGGAGAATGATTCGAGGTTGGGGCTTGCATAAATAAACACCACGCTGTCGACTGTCGAACGCCATCTGTCAGGCAGCTCGAAGTTCCATCTGAGACCTGATGGATGCGCATGCCCGAAGGACAGATTTTCGGTATTAAACAAAGAATCACTACGTTAAAAACCAGTTAGTCTATCTACTTTATGGGTTAATTCAGTTCATTTCCCTATTTAAGTCGCGTACTAAATAGATTAAAGAGCAACCGCTGTGTCAAACCCAAAATATTTTTCATATTCGTGAGCACTTTCTAAGGTGTATTCATGTTATATTTCTGCAATTTCACAATGCAAATGACTTGCGAATGTTTTCACAATTCCGATAAAATTTAGTGTTTTAGCACCGACAACAGGCAGGCAAGCCCGATGTCGGCAACTGCAAAGTTTGGCTATTAAAGTTCGCATAAATGGCATGTTTCGGCTGTTGTGATTCCATTACCGTTAATTTATACTTATATATCACACAATTCTGAATCATGAGGATGGACGAAAAGTGAGAGGAAAAAGAAGTATAGTGTAGAGTTCATAACACATGCTAGTTGTTCTAGTCTCCAGCTTCACATCATCGGCCACTCATCGAGATCCATGAGTCCTCTGCCGGCTTGCTGCTACCCGGTTGCTCAAGCCGAAGTAGAGATTTGAATTAGGATAATTCACCCCAAGCCCTTGACCAAATGGTCTAATCCACAAGGCAACAGGACGATCTGAGGGTCACGTAACCCACGGGGAGTCAGTGATTGATTGCTCAGTTCACATGCTCTTCGGATGGGCTAGACGTCCTGGATGCTCAATACACCCCTTCACCACGGACGCCGGTGAGCACACAACCGTGCACTGTGTACACCGTATGTGACTGGTTTGAATCGGAGTTTAGGCAAGTCCCCTAAACTGATTACCGGCGATCAGTCAATCTGGTGGTGGACCCCGGGTGTTTACTTTCGGCATGGCACTTTATTTGGAATAACTCTGTCACGGGAAGACATTGCGCAGGACTTCCTCAGTCGGGGCAATTTGGGGACGCCGTTCACTTGAGAGAATTTCGAGTGGGTTACATGGCGAGTAGCCAACTCAGAGCCTGATAAGTCCACCGCGGACAACGTTGAGGCATGTGGATTCTTTTTTTCAGTTCAACAAGAATGCCGGTAAAATGAGTCGTTTTTGATTGATTCCTTGACCATGCTAAGTTCAGGAGTCGAAACCAATTATCTTGTGCATCCGAAAGCGGAGCAATGGGCACGGGTCGAATTTACTTTGTGCTATATCCACGCACCCTTATGGTTGGTCATCTTTTTTTACACTGAACATTGTATACTGTTTGTTGGGTGATGTCGAATTTTTTCCACGTGTACTGAAGCAACTCGACGGTTCGTCATAAGAGCAACGGGGTCAGACCACTCCAGGCTTTTTTCCGGGATATATACACACGAGGATTAGATCTGGTAACTCACAATTTAGCCGTGGGCCACTGGGTCGTAAGGCTCTATCGAGTTGAACGGGCACTGTCTCAGAATAGATTTTGAAGAATGGGACATGTTTTATTCTAGTCCCCTGAAAGACTACGTCGATTTTGCTGTTGTACGATGCTGGTGATGTTTGCAGGTGATCAGCTGACAAAATGCAAAAATACACGAAAGCGTTAACCATTGGACTAGCTCTTCTGTGTGTCTGTTTGTGTGTGTTTACACTACTAGATTGGGTTCCACGAGATCCCACATGCGATGACTGGCGTTCCTGCATTCGAGACCTCTTCTCAATTTAGTTGTTCATCCTACTATTTCGAGGCTAATCTTTCATCATTCCTCGTTTTTTCTTTATTTTGGGCAGATGGTGCTGTGAGTTAGCAAATAAAATCAGGGCACATTATTGAAAAAACTGAATCTATCTGTCCCAACTTGATATAACCAATGTTGTTGGACGACGTATATCCGTAGAGGCTTGCACAGACAAACATCTTGGGTAAATAGTAGACTTTCGTGATCAGCTGTGAAACGAAATGGCTTGCACTTATTTGGCTGATTTGCCAGAGTGACACAGCGTCCGAGCTCCTGAAAAGTCGCTTGGAACTATCCGTCTCCAGCTTGTCTTAACCCCATCTCTGACAGTGTATTATTTTGTTCGCTCATTCTCAGCAATCCGTATAACTCTTTGAATAAGGCGTTTGTCGGAAAAAATCAGAAATCACAAAAGGGCCTGATTGGGCGCTGGAACCACAATCGCCGGTGCATTCGTAGCACTCCTCATCCAATCGGAACACCAAGTTGATAAGTAGTAACGCCACAAGGTCCTGCTAAATGCATTCAAATGCACTTCGTCACCGATAGTTGGAAACAGCAAAAATCGTGGCCATTTAACTTCGTAACCTAACGCGTTAGTTTTCATTATTTATTACAAAACAACATGCATTACTGGAGTTTAATAAGCCGTTACTTTTTTCCCGGGAATCCAAATGGATGTGACATGTCAATCACACTCGTCTGAGCGTGATTCTCAGCGTCAGTTCGAACTCTACCGAGCTTGGACTGCTAATGAGTCCTAACCAGGAGTGATAGAATTTTAGTTTCTTTAGGATTTTCATCAGTGATGTAAGCACTGACGATGAACGATAAATTCTCTTCGGTATTCAATTATCTTTCATCTAAACGCGTGATGAGTTTACATGCGAGCCACGTGATGCATTCTGATACAGCTTCACACGGGTCTGCGTACAGAAGCAGCCAATGAGAATCTTGACGACAAGCGGTCGTGAAATTCAAACATCCCGCGAAGGCGATTGGACGGAATGGACTCCGCCAATGAGAATATTTCTAACTTTGCGTATAAGCTCATGAGCTGTAAACAGGATTCGAACTTGTCTCTGTACTGCTGTGGTCTTCTTTTTGACTTCATTCGCGTACACTGGGTTGAAACCAATTCACTGCATACTGATAATTCGCATCCGCTCGTTGCCGTGACCAACCGCATTCCAAATATTACAAAACGCAAGTTTTTAAACAGTGACGGATTTCTTCCTGTTATTCACTTGAACTGTCAGGTATTAATACACTATTTTGGCCCGCTACTGGAAACTTTGTTTTGTGGTTTGCTGCATACTGGGGAGATGTAAATCAATCGAAAGTATCGTACTGCTCCATTTGTCTCTTTAAACTTTTGTCATTTTAACTTTTGCGTTGTTCCATGATGGTCAATGACTCACGCCTTTGTTGTTCTTTTGTTTTACAGGTCTCATTGCACAAATATGAGGTAGGTTGGAAATTTAGAAACCATTTGATTATTCATCGCTCGAGATAAGTGATGCCAACCGATGCGAAACTAGATTTTGTGAAATTTTATTCCAATCTCCAAATTTCAAACCTTTAAACAAACGTAACTTCGCGCTGTTTTCTTCGTGTATTTGATATCGATTGATGAGCATTTTTGAACACGTGTTTGATGGAAAGTGTAGATTAATTTGTTAACCTTGGATTTCTAGTGCATTGAATCACGGGTCCTGTTAAAGGCACCGTACCGGGACGGACTAAAAGATCATTGAAGTTCGATTTAATTTCTCTTCAGAGTGCACGATCATTGCACAAATTATGTTCCCTGGTCTGCGGAATACGACGTGCGTGATCAGTGAGTCACACACTAGCTAAACGAAGTTCCATCACACCGTCCGACAAATGCCCTAAATTATTTCGGGCATCAGTGGTGGCAAACTTCCAGAAAGAATGAGTTCTTACTTGCAAATTCAGCCACCGCCTTGTAAATTAAAACGATCTATATGATAAGGCATTTCTTTAGCCCAATTAGAGCCGTATTCCGGAAAGTCAGATTGGGCGAAACATCAAGTCGCCTTCCGTGCTGGCATCGGGTAGTGAAGTGACCAAATGTGCAACATGGAACGGAAAATTTAAAAAAGAAACTGACGGGGGCAGTTTTGCATCTTATTCCCGTGAATTTGTGTGGACAATTCATGAAGTTTGCTTTCAGCAGACAAGCCCGAATTAGCATTCTGTTGCACACTGATTACTCGAAGCAAAAGATCAAACTGAATTGGTCAGTCTGAACATTTTCACATCGGTTATGTTTCGTCCGGTCGACCTGCTCTTTTGTATCGGATTGGAGTTCACTGGGAACAAGGAAATTATTTTGCGACCACCATCTCCGATGCTTAAATGGAAGGATTTGAGCAAAAGCGATCAATGGCATGCAGATTTAAAAAAATAGTTTAGTGCCATAACTTTTGGAAGGAGATAAAGAAGCTGAGTAGAGAGGTTCGTCAAGGAATTCAAAAAGATTTATAGCGTCGCTTTAACTCCACGTAGGCTGCTTCCAGCATAGTTTTATTGTTATCTACCATCGAAGGAGATGCGCTATTTCTACCGTGAAGTAGGTCATATCATGAGGATTCTCGGTGTGCGACCAAAGTTCATAACTATAGCGCAACCAAAATGTGATGCGACTTGCCAAAAGAACTGGGTTATTCTGCTCAGTAGTATGTTTTGCATAAGGATGGATGAACAAAATTTCCCCGGAAGCACACGACCGGTTTTGCGGTTATTGCCGCTCTTCAGGTACGCATACCCGGTATTCTTCAGTCCAGTTATCCTTATACTGGTTTATAAATTTATACTACTCATTCTATTGGTAAAATAATTTATTCATACTTACTGGTCCACTGAGCATGTTGTTTTGTATGCCTCATTTAGCAGCCTCCAAAAGACCGTTGATGACATAATTCAACAACTGGACGTGAACGGAGATGGAAAGTTGTCCAAAGCCGAGCTGATGAACGGTTTGGCGGATGAGCCACAACTAGTAGCCAAGATTCAGAAGTTCGACGCGGATAACGATGGGACCATTGACAAGGAAGAACTGCTGAAGTGGCTGGAAACGGAATTACAGTAGTGTCCCTAATCTTCGAACTTCAGTGATATTCGTCGCTCAATAAACACGAATGCTATTCGCCTTACAATTACGTCTTCCTTTTTTGCCTTGGTATGGACTTTGACCGATATATATATTAGATGCCAGAAGATGTACCCTGAGTTATAATATTGATTGTGACGTCAAACGTGAATGTGTGATTGAATAGGATCGCTAGTTCCGTTCGTTTTGGTGCACTGTCCGTCTGTTTGTCTCTGTACTCTGCATCGGGGTTTTGTTAAGATGACGTAATGTTTGTCAATCTCGACATGCTGATAGAACGAGTTATTCGAGTGGAGAATCAGTCGCTCCTTCTTCCAGTTTGCCCAGCTGACTGCCTTTCCGTTGTTGATGTTGACCGCATGGACTGTTTGTGCACAGTGGTTCCATATCTGCAAGTGAGGGGCAGAGCGTCGTGGGGCTAAGCTATGTTTGGAAAAGCGTGTGCGTAATACTTTACCTGTCTCACCGACATATTGTTTGTTAAATCCGAGGCATGGAATGACTTAAACTACCCCTGATTGGCCGTGCTGGTCGACGCGATCTTTTCCTTTAAATAGGGTAGATCTCAGGGTTCCGGTCGGTTTGTGATATCTAGTGGACGTAGAATGCGTTCGACCACTTCGGATACTCCTCGTATGTATGGGAGTACCACGATCGATCTGGTCCTCTTAGTGTTTTCCCTCTGCTTTCTGCGAATACAGGTGTTGATGAAAGACTTTAGATATCCATTGACCGCAAATAACTTGAACAACCTAGATTGCTCTTGTTCCCGTAGGTGGTGTGCACTGCAGTGTGTGTCGGCTCGATGGAACAGGGTACGCGCACAGCTCCTTAGGTGGCAGGTTGGATGGTTGCTTTTGAAATTGAGTATGTGGTCCGTAGCCGTCGGTTTTTGTAGACGGTAGTCTCTATGCTCACGTTTGGTTTTTTCATAAATAGCACGTCAAGAAACTGCAGAGCTGAGTCTTTCTGCTTCACTTTGCTGAATGATATGCTGGGCATTCTCTTGTTTAGATGTTGATGAAATTGGTCCATTTCTGTTTTTTTCTAACACAACAAACGCATCACCACCATATCGAATCCATAAGCGTGGGCGGTTTGTTTCGAATGCCCTTGTCTCGAAATGTTTCATGGTTGCGTCAGCTAACAAGCCT
Organism: Fasciolopsis buskii; assembly: GCA_008360955.1. Taxonomy (NCBI): domain Eukaryota; kingdom Metazoa; phylum Platyhelminthes; class Trematoda; order Plagiorchiida; family Fasciolidae; genus Fasciolopsis; species Fasciolopsis buskii. Next base: position 31,125 of record LUCM01006397.1, read on the forward strand.
GAGAGTGGTGATCCCATGGGCGTTCTTCTTGTTTGTTTACATACCGTCCCACTGAACTGTAGGTATGTTTCCATGCACAATTCCTTCAAATGCATTATATCGTCCTTGGACATTGCTGTTCTATCTGATAAGTTGCAGTCCTTCTCCATAAGTTGGCGCATGCTATCCAGTGCCATTTGCCTTGGAATATTTGTGAACAGTGATGTGACGTCGAATGAGACCATAGCTTCGTTCGCTTCTAACTTGAATTCTTTGATTCGCTCCAGGAATGTGCAGAACTCTTCTTGTCTTTTTGGTCCTATGGTAGTCATGGACGTAGGAGACGGAAAAGGTATTTGGCTAGCTGATATTTTGGTGCTGTTGTTGATACAACAATAGGTCTAAGCGGCACCCCCGGCTTATGGACTTTAAGAAGTCCATATATCATAGAGACGGGTCCCTCTGCAGGCTTTGCTTGGTTGTACTGTCCATCGCTGATTTTCTTGCTTTTTCTCAAAAAGAGTTCAGTTTTTTGTTGGCCTTGGCTCTAAGTTCTTTGACTAGATTTCCTTTCACTGGTTGGTAGATTTCGTTATCATCCAGTAACACTTTCATCTTCGCTTGGTATTCGGCGTTGTCGAGTCCTGTTATTGCGTTACCCTTGTCCCTAGGTAGTACGATTATTTCTCGATTTTATGGAGTGCTTTTGCAGTCTTGACTTCGCTGTTAGGTAGGTAATGCTTTCGTCTAGAATGCGTGAGTTGTTGACAGATTTTTGTCCGTATGTCTTGGCGCATCTGTTCCATTATTGCGTGCTTCCATAGTGCAAATTCGATGGGGGCAATGAACGTGGGATGTTTGGCGTTGGTGTGATTGAATGTTAATCCTTTCAATAGTACGGACTTTTTACTTGGTAGTAGTTGGTGGTTCGAGTAATTTCAGACTGATTCGGCATACTCAGGTTTCGCTTGACTGAACGTGGCGTATTTCTTGGTGGGTCTGTCCCTGACCTTTGGGCGGGCTGTGTTCGATGTGCTTTCGATGACCGCTTTTATTCTTTCAATCCAGCTGGCGTTTAATATGTTTGAGGCATCCCATTCGAATCGATTTCGATGGTTTACGTATACGGATCTCCGGATCTACGATGCGCGTCGCTGATCAGTTCACAAGACATCTATTTGTAGTATGAGTACGCAATCCTACAGGCACGTTTCGAGTCCACGGGCGGGTTATACTTGATAATTTTGGAAAAGTGTTATTCCTGAGGCCGCGATGTGGGAAGAGCAGTTTTTCATGGACGGCAGCGGAACTCTTGGAATAATTTCCCCCTTTTCTCATATATATATATATATATGTGAGTGGACAGAGAAATACCGGATGCGCATGCCTGGTGAGTACACATCCCAATGACTAATATATATGTATATTCCAGTACTCATTATTATTCGTTATGCCTTTCCATATGGACTTAATGTCATTAGTTCTCTGCATAGAGTCTCCTATAGGATCGTGTCATAACGTTGTTAAACGAGTTACATCAACCTCCGAGGTTGTTTTCCGATTACTGTTCTCAGAAAATTGACATCCTGGTCTCACAGCCCATATCAGAATTGTAAGTCAAGTGCGATCCCGTACCATTGTTTTACACCTCCTTGGTGACCCCAAAGTACCACTGAACTTCTTTACAATCTGTAGTGTCCTTCTCTTTGTCTTTCCCGTCACCCAACTGCTTTTGAGTTCAAATTGTTTCGGCATCCGCGTACTGTATTGTATTGGACAAACATTTCCACACATAAAACCCGCATTCCAGCCAAAAAATAAGGAGAAAATGTACAAGTAAACACATTAGCTTGATGAAAGAAGACAGAAGGAAGAAGGAATCACCAACTGAATGAGCTGAGCGTTTATGTTAGGTTGCTCAGGGGGTTTACTGATATACAGTTCCGGTTAATCAGGAGGCGTACTAAATAAGGAACAGTTAAGTTCGTGCAGTTATTGATTTTGGCGAGTAAGGAACGAAGTCTGGATAGAGTGGAAATATGAGCGGGATCTGAAAGTATCTAGCAAGCAAAACTCTCCGTCATCTTAGACCGTGCGAAACATTTCAGTGACCTAGGCTGATAACATTTTCGCTTTGTGTCTTGCGATGAAAGCTAAGATAATCAACGTCAAAATATAAATTATCATTCCCAGTTACGAATGAAACAATAGTTTCGATACGTGATAGATGAATCAGTAAAACTTTCTTCTGTGTTCGTTAGTCGACTCAAGGTATTTGGTAGGTGCTTAAAAAGGAGACCACGCACAGAGCATTTTGTTTGATCCGTGCTCGCTGCAGAGGAGGTCGGCCATCTGATGTGTAATAAAGAAAGCACTAAAGACAGGCGTACCGAATACACTTTTTAATAGACCAAAACTGACAGACTGCACGGAATAAGTTCTCCCCTGTCTGTGGAGGGTTTTGCTCGTTTTATGGTAGCCTTGTACAAGCACTTCAGCAACCGGACCCGCAAAAGTCAAGTCATAGGTACTGCCCACCAGCTTAACATGCTGGAGGAACTCCCGGAAAGTTCATTTGTTACGACATCAGCCAAGAACACTTTCTAGTCAATTCAACCGATCCTTGGTTGGATAGAAAAAAACAACACTAGCAAATTTTCAGTGGGCGGCCGATCGGTAAAACATTTCCTCACCCCGAATTCCATGTTTCCATTCTGCAAGCTTGTGCGATTAAACAATGTAACTGCACAGTAAAACGATTTCAAAATAGTATCGAAAGAGGCTGCAAGTCATTATGATCAAGTTTCGGAGACCATAACTTCGGTTAATGAAAAACTGGTCTTTGCATACTAAATATATGCATTTCGGCTTCTTTAGGCAAACTTCCCGCCAGCTTTCACGCTACATTTATCCTCCAGCTCGTGAAAAAATCTATGAAAAAATCCCACAAAGTAACTTGATCGAGCAACATCAGGGATGTAGCTTGTAACTTATGCCCACTGTTCTCTGAGTGATTTTTTGTAAACCCCTACAGTTTTAGTTCACCGCATAAATTCCGCTGAGAGCCATCAAGTTTGACATGATAAACGGAGGAGGGTTAGAAGTTGTTAGTTGAACTATCCGTAGGAGGGGGCCTAACGTGAGAAATTACTTTGTGCGTCGAAATTGGAGTGCGGTTTGTCTACCAATCTTTATTACTCCAGTTAGATGGAGACCGATGGATAAATAAATATTAATCTATCAAACTCACGTTACCGTTCGTTGGTGAGGCTAATAATGAGCAGGTTCCTTAGCCTAATGCGACTCAGCTTTCGCAAACTGGCCATTTAGTCGATTCCGGACATGGCAAAATCTCCAAATGACTAATGTTGTGGCACCTTCAGATTGATGGTCGGCTGTGCTTTTGCAAATTCAAAGGGAAAATTGCCGTGCAAATAAACAAATAACCAGTCCGGATCATCCGTCTTCTAACGTGTAACGTTTATCTCACTGGTCACACACAGATATCGCCGATGCATCCAAACATTTCCGGCTAATATTCTTAGGATTCTGGTACGTGTGAGACGTGTTAGTAGATATCACGAATTTATTTACAGGTGTTCCTTGTTATGTTTATTTGTAGACTGTAATAAAGCTAGATAAACATGAGTGATTTTGATTGTTTAGGGATACGCGGGTGAACATGAAAAATGTAATCCTACCCGATCGGGAAAAAAATCATAAGGTTTTTTGAACGGGTCAGAGTATTCATCTAAATTTGCATTTGTAAATGATCACAAGCTCGTGTATCCGACAGAAACACTTATCTGATCGAACATCCTAACCATGATTATGCCTGGATTAATAAAATGACGATAATTTTTCGTCAACAGGGGTATTCTGCACTAACCGGGATCTGGTAATCATGGTTGCCCGTAGACAGGAAAATTTCGTCTCAGGAAGGATCTTGATATACATCATATTTGGTCGTGCGCCTGGGTCATTTAGATGTGCCGCGTTAGTCGTTTACGTTGTCATTTTGACAGTGAAGAAGTAAGCGACAAACAGCCAAATCTTTTGGTACCGCAAATATAGACAATAGTGGGCCAATTTGATGACCCTGATCAATTCAACATTGTATTTAAAAGTTTCCAGCGCTTTAAACGCAACACTTGCATTAAATTAGACAAACAAATTATACCAGGAGCATGTCTTTCATGGAGGAAATCAATCCATCCGAATGTGCATGCAAAGTTAATTTTATTTATGTTAAATTTTTATGAAACGAATTCATTCCGCCGATCGTGATTCCGATGGCTGCCGGGGTTTCATGCACCCTCTTCCAGAAAGAGTTGAGTAATATTCAAATGCTCCAAGTTAAGGCGGATATAGAGCACGCTTTAATTGCGCAACAGAACAGGCTATATATAATCATTCTGCGGCTTAATCTGGTGATTCAGTAATTTTGTTGGATGATACATGGCATGTGGTGATCTGGAGAACACTTACAAAACGGGCATTTCTAGGGGGAAATCTTTGCTTGTCAGATAACTCCAAACCTTGTGATTTGATTTGTTATCCAAGAGGTTCGCCAGTTCTCGATGAATAAAAGGAAAACAAACTTAAATGTTTGTTTCTCTAGGCTATTGCCTACTAAAGCGGAAGGCGTTCACATAGCGCTTGTTGTAGGAATTTTGGCAAGACCTGTAAGTTAGAACCATGCATGTGATTTATTTATCCCTCTATTGGCTATGCTAGTCAGCCAACCACCTCTTTCCAATATATTTCACTATCGGAGCATATAAATCAAAGCAGGTTAGCCGCTCAAAAGTTTACGGATACTTCAATTTCTGCCAACTGTTGTGAAGTTTGCTTTTTCCGGTAAGTGGAACATTCATTGAGCATAGGTAGGACCGATGGAGGTGACCTGAGATATACGCAAAAAGTGATCAATTGATATCTATGATTTTTTTCACTCAGATAGGAGGAAGAAGATTTTTCACGTTGATAAGATACATTTCATGTTAGATTTGTCGTCAGTCGGATAGCGATTTTCACGCACAAACCTCAAAAAGCACGGGACCCATGGTGTATGTTCTTCATTACGCCCAGGATTTGAACCTGGACTTTCCAATTAGAAGCCGGGAAAACTTTACTTGACAATCGTGGAGCTGGTGGTACACTCACAACGCATACACCTTCCAGTTGGAAAGCCCGGGCCCTGTGTGAAAGGGAGGATAAGCACTATTGATCAGCTCCAGCTGTATCGGTACTCGAGCCTACTGCTACTTGGATGTAAGGTTTGTCGGATGAAATAGGATTTATGGTTGAAAGGTGGAGTCCGAACAGCAGTCGGTCAGGCATAGAAATATTAACGTTGAACACTGATTCCAAGTATTTGCCAGCTGTACCTAGAAGCCCATAACTGTATGTCGCCGATTAGAAAGAGCCTCAGTATGTGCGTATTCACATCACAATGTTATCAGTACGTTTGTCACTTTGTACAACGCTGATTTATTCTGATCTGGGGAAGTCAAGAGAGCCACGAAAACTATTTGGAATTCTGTGCACTACTGGGATCGAAAGATATCAACATGGGCTAAAATGTTAGTACAACTTAGTCCACTAAAGTTCAGTAATTAGAAACACTAGTCCACCGAATTTGGCAGTGCGCAAAACATCACGCGCTTTTGTTTACAATTTCTCGAGCAGCACGAACAGTAACCAATTTCATTCTGTTAGATCATACATTTCGAATTCTCTGCCAGAAAACCATCAGTTCTCACGCAATCAAGGTCATTAGTTTATCCAGTGGACGTACCTAGGGTACTGTTTTAGAAATATGGTGCGAAATGGGCCACTTGAATTATTTTTCTTTTTAACTGTTATCTTTGATAAAGCCTTTGAAACCCGTTTAGGGTATTATAGCAACCTGGTGATTATCTATCATCTTCGAGGACAACCTGTCTGACCACTGAGTGCAACGATTATCGACCCGTAAAACTCATCGCCTCGGAAGGAAAATACATTGAGTTCCGGACCATAACCATACGGTTGCGCCTCCGTACAGAGGCATAAAAATAGGACATGATTGTAATGAAACTAGACAATTTTCATATCATTTATCGTCGGGAAGTCTGCGCGCACTACCTAATTGGTCGACGCAAATCTATATACAACACGTGACCAAACCACAACCAGCTCAGTCTACTAAGACTCACACGCTCAGATAAGGTGCGCTCAGGATTGGCAACTAATACTAGATTCCTTACCTCTACATTACTCACCCGTTCACTCCATCCAATCCTAGCCGTACCACGTAGACATCGGTGGTCGAAAACCCCTAACTGACGAACATCTCCTACATGTATCTCAGCCGTACAACACAGTACACACGATCTTTCAACTTCAGTGAAATATCAGGC
>LUCM01006399.1:0-35362 GCA_008360955.1 Fasciolopsis buskii
GCGGCCTTCGCGTAGCAGTACCCGTCCAATTATTTCCCCTATGGTACACACGTCTACAAATACATCCCAACTGCATCATCGTCCGCGACAGCGATAACCAGGACCGCACTGACCATGGCGTCGAGTGGGGCTTGGCAGCGGTTAGTTATCTAGCTGCTGAGATCTCTCTCTCGCCTTTTCTTTTCAGTCTCCAGCCAAATGTTGTTGTCCCCCTCTGCGTATCAAAATGCCATCGCTGATAACACGCCCGATGCTCGCAGCGGTGCATTGTCAAATATTGCAGTAGGCGTTTTTCAGTCTGCTAGCTCACATTTTCTCAAGCCCCTCGTCAGCCTCTGAATCTCGGTTCTATCAGCGGGTTTGCGCACTAATGCAGGCTGGGGTTGGCAACACAGTTATGCGTTGGTTTGACAGTGGGACTCCACTTTCCTTGAATGTCTGCTGCGTGAGTGAAACACGCATGTCCAGGATTCGAGTAGAGAACTCACTAACTGCGCCAAATGTCTCGTCTTTAGCAAGATTGGATCCCAGTCACGGTCGTTTATTGCGCGTGTGAGACTGCGGGGATCCTCGGAGTCCGAAGGATGTAGTTTAAGCGTAGTTTATTTGTCTTAATCTCGGCATTACGCTCCAACATGACTGTAGCTGAGATGAGAAGGCGAAGTTTTACGTAAACCTCTTCCTCTTGTTCGGGGGAAAAGGGGCAGAAACCCGCTCGTGCCATATAGCCAGTCAGATTGCATCCCAAGATAGCCAGGTGACTTTAAAGCACTAAGTTGGAAACTGAGAGCATCGGTAATCATTTGGTTAGTGGCCTCGCCGGGCATCTCATAGCCTGATCTCAACGAATACCGTCAACGAGAGAAATTTCCAGCATTGACTTTCTTCTTAACTTTTGTCCTCAAATTCGCACCATTCATTGACAATTACTGCTTGATACTCACAGTATTAAAATTTTAGCCCTCTGACATATTTAACGTCCGGACACAATAAGCAACCTAACGGGCCCCCTAACAAATTACGGCCAGATATCCCTCGGTGTTTCAAGATCAACCCATATATCTGCAAAATACCCGCTACAGCCGGGATTGTTCTGGCTCCAGGACACCCCTGGTTTAGATATTTCCAATGTGTAGGCTGGAATCCCACGTTTTTACTCCAAAATACTTGACACTTGCCGTGGAACGTCTGTGTTTCGGCCTGTTCGCAAATCTGTGACAGGAACTATCCGAGAACTGAGAATCGACAAGCAGCACTGTATATGAACTGATAGGATCAGTCAAGCAGGGGATAAATTTGGCCGGGATTGTCTCCCGTGGTTCCTCGCTCTGCGTTCGTTCAAACGAATACCGGATTCTCTAGGGTCGTTGGCCTCATGGAACAAACGCCCGCTCGCTAACGACACACAAAAAGGAAGGTATAATGAGGTGCATGAACTGCTTGCATCGTCAAATTGCCATAAGGCTTAGATAAAGAATGTAATCGAGTAAGCAGAAAGGTTAAGGCCGAGAACGGAGGAAGCGTGCATTCAGTAACGGCCAAGAGACTGTATTAAGCTTCATACAGTGACACCAGGGGGGGCGAACTTCGGTATCTGAAGTCATGACGATAGAAATCGAGATGAGCTCATCTCATGGTTTAAGACAACAAAAGCTGGACCGTTGGGCAGTGCACTTCAAGAATCAGCTTAGCTGGCCGCACGCTGAACGGCTGTTTCAGACGCGTTGATGTCGCCAACTGTTCGACTCCCACGGAACGAAAAATAGAGTCGAATATTTGACTTCTGAGGAGGGAAAAGCAGTCGGTCCTTACGAACTTCCTCCAGTTCTTTACAAACTGAGTGGAGAAACCCTTTCCACAAGCCTCTTACTCCTCGCTCCTTGAATATTTGAAACGACGGAACGTATTCGTTCTTGTGGGCGTGAGTCACTATTGTACCACATATTTCGAGAAGGCACACAAGAGGACTGGTCAGCAATCATTGCTGAGATTACCCTTATTTCGACAGTCTGCTAAGGTGTATAAGTTCGATACATGCTGAACCGTTTGACCACTTGGCTCGCGAAAGTAATGATCCGCGAAACTCCAGGCCGGATTTCGTCCAGGTCGAGGTTTTCATCGACCAGAGAAAGTCATCTTTGGCAGTTGCTAGACAATGGCGCCACATACGTGGCAGCCATGACGTCGTATCTATTCCTGACTTAAATGCGGTGCGTTTAACCTACAGTGGATCAGAAACGCACTATTCATGCTCTTTACCGGGTGGTTATGCCAGCGATGTTCGTGAACCTGTTCCGCATTGTCTCGCATACAGTGAGTCGCATGAGGGTATACGGGGGGAACTGTCACGTTCATTCGAAACAAATTAGGGCGTTCGACACTGGGTGTCACGCATCTCTCCATTGTTGTTTCAATTCGTCAATGAAGAGATGATGGAAGATACTTAGAGGTGTCCGGGAGTAAGGAGTCGAAATTGGGCAGTTGAAGAAGAAGCTATGCGACTGGATTACGTAGACGACTAGTCGTGTGCCTGTTCGAGTCTGCGGACCAATGCGCATGCGCACTAGATAGACTGTTGAGATACGGTTGCTCGGTTCGCATGTGCTTTGCCCTTCAAGTGCAAGTTACTGTTCACAGAATTGATCGCAACAGCAGGCCGAACTTGATACTACCGGATGGAGAAGCAAATCACAATTGTGAACCGTTTCACCCTACATTGGTAAGCTGCGCTGTCGCAACGATGGTAGCTCGGGAGTTTGAGGTAAAACACGCGTATCTCGAATGGCGTCGAGGCAGCTACGCTGGAACTGAATCACTTGTGGCATCGCCTGATATTTCGCTGGAGTCGAAAGCGTCGTGCGTTACGTGGCCGCAGTGGCGCTCATTCCTGTTGTTACGGTATGGCGAGACTTGAGTATGCGGTGTGGGCGATGGTTCGTGTTTGGAGGGTTTTCGCAAACCGATTTCACGAGTAGTATGGCCTAGGATTAGTGTGGGAGTGACAGCGTGTGAGAATATCTGAGTTAGGAATCTGGTATTCGGGTGCCCAATCTCTGGGACAGTCTCATTTTCAGACCTATGAATTAGTAGACTACCACGCTGGTTGGAGTTGGGTCACGTGTTGCGTATGGACGAACACTCGTCTACCATATCGTGCCCATATTTTTTTCCATCTAAGGAATAGAAGAGAGCCATGGTGGAGGCCAACAGATGACGTGGCAACGTGGGATGAGAAAACATGTAACAGCAAGTTCAGGTAAGTAGGTGTCTCACGCCTTCGTCTTCCTGTTTGTGGTCCGAAAGACATCGTCGACTAGCTGGCTGGAAAAATTAAGAAAATGCTTGTGAATCGTGAACAGTGGCGATCGTGTCTGTTATTCTTCTGTTTCGAATCACGAATGATTGAAAACATCGTGGTTTGTGTACGCGTTAGATGGTTCCGTTGTGTCGTTGCGGAGCACTTATCTTTTCCCCGCCTGTGTAGTCCACTCCCTATTCCCCTTGGATATTCACGTCTTTCTTATATAAACTGTAACTCGGGGAAAGGCAGCGGTCAGTGAGGCTTGCCTTGCTGTTTAACGCTGACGGATGGTAATATGAGTTAGCTGATCACAGCGACATGGCGGGCGTGCAACGCCATTCAATAAAGCTTCAAACCTATATCGCTAAAAAGATTGCACGATCCCGGATACGTATGAGCCAAGTTTGTTAGTTGCTGAATCCGCTGGAACTTCCGGGAAGCGTTGGGTCTCTGGTGTCAGTTGATCAAAAGGCGCACAGACTGGATTACCGTCCATCGGCTTCCAACGGATTACAAATCCCGTGTTTTACACTGATGTCCTGCAAGTGGTAGTAGGCCACGATTCGATATCGTCTGGATGGTGACCATGCCTGGACGATCGGAACCTTATCTGATTTTGTGGTACCACAAGCCCTAGGATTAAAATTGTCAGTTCCTGGTCCCTCTTGCAGTGGGCCCAAGTGACCATGAGGCACACTCTCTAAATTGCATTTATATGTGCAGCGTGTAATAAAAAGATCAAATCTTGATGTGGAACTTCAAATGAGACTATGAGTAACGCTAAGTGTTAACCACAAGGGAAAGCCTTAATATCACATGCCGCAGGTGGCAAGTGCTCTGTCGTTTCCCGGCTCACTACCACGCCTGATGTATTTTGGTCTTACGTGCTTTGCTGCTTCAAGTTTCAGGACCATAGTTGCTAGTTCTTTCCCTAACTAACCGTGACAACTCGCAATTACACGCACATTCATCCTCGCGCCCTCTTTATGCAAGCACAGATTCCTAGGTCAAGAAGAGAGCAAAGAAGATTGGAGAAACTGGTAGAGATCATGTTGCAGCGCCGCCCGCAAATATTGGCGTGGGTAATGGGTTCCTGTTGACATTTTGAGCGCACAGTGAAAGGGCTAGAACGACAGCACTCGGCTTATGCAATGTCATGGTTAATTTAAGAAAAAAATCGGAAACTTCAATCCGAGATTCACATACGGCCCCAATAGATTAGTTTTCCGGTTAATTCGGCTATTCGATATTAAGTAACGTTTTCATGCGACTTTTCGACCAGTGTGTCGGTCGACGCGATCAGTGCGGTCTCGCCGTATTTGTAGCTACCTTTCATAAAGATAGTGGTATAGCGATTCAAAATCTACCACCCTTCCATCTCCCATTTAGGTCAATGAACGATCTTTATTTCTACGGGTTTCTTTTGGGCACGGTTTTCGCAGTCTTGTTTTTCGTCGTCTCTTTGCTTTTATTGTATTTATTTTACTCAAATTAAAGTTTCTGTTGCTCGTCTCTTTTTCTCGCTTGAGCATTTCTGCCACGGACACGGCAGGTCGGAAATAGAAATGTCTGAACATTGTACGGCTGAATGGAAAGCAGTTTATAGCCTGCTGGATGTGTCTATACACGAGCCTCAAATTTAACCGTAATAGTAACTTGTACGAACAAATCAAGGGGACACTGGTAGACTCATTCATCTCTGGACTTCCTGCTGAATCCATAATGCGAGTCCTAAAAATCATTATACTACCAAAGATCCAGCTAAAATGTTGAGTCGGATGCGTGAATGTAAACGTTCGAATATCGAAGGGACATACAAATTAATCAACACATCCTAAGCCATCAAATTCGCCAAAGAATTGGAGAAGAATGGGAAGCTGGCACTTCTGGACGTGTTGGTTAGAAGAAACGCCAACAGCACAGTGAACACAAGGGTATCGCAAATATACATACAGATTAATTATTAAACTTGCATAACAGCCCTGCAAACAACAGCGAACGGTCGCGTATCTGAATTCTAGTCAAGACAGCCGAAACTCAGTGAAGCACAGGGCGAAAAAGGCAAAAAGAAACCTACCTCGTTAAGATGTCCATAGACATCATAATCATCGCCGTCGTTCAGCGTTAAGCAGCAAGGCAAGCCCCACTGATGTGTAACTACTGGGGATTGATGCACGAGTAGTGCTAGGGAGTCTAGCCGCTAAGCAGGAGGACGATTAGGGTTCTCAACAAGTGTTTCGTTCTGACAAGAACCTGACCGTAAGGCAGCGGGGTATATATCTCATTGGGTCATGGAGGCACACAAGCCGCCACATCACGTTTAGGTGCAGTCTAGTTGTGACAATGACTCTTGTATCATTTTGTGGCAGAACGCCTGCCACGGAAACATCCATTGCATTCTCGGCACTTTCGCTGTTTGTTCGGTGATTATGCCTTCGCCTCACTCACGGCTTACCGACATTATGGTGGCCGTTGCGAGTGAATTTTACTTTCGATTTTTTTTACTTACGGATTACGTTTCCTCCCGAATCACTATTGCGGCATGGAACGTTTTAGCTCATTGCGACTTCCAGAATCCTCTTGATTACTTGGTTTATTCCCAAGTGTTTTTTGTCTATGAATTATGGATATGTTTCCAGGTAAGATGCATACTTATCTCGGCAGTTGGGCTTGTTTTTTTAGCTCCATTTGCCTTGGGGACTAGTGCAGCAAAGATGACCGATGTCATCCCAGCTGTCGTGCACATGAACGAGGATAACTCACAGACCACCGTGGTAGGCCTTCTTTTGGTTTTAGCATTTAGTTCTCAAGGGTGTGCACATTCATGGCATTTACTACAGCAATAAAAACCAGTCTACTTTGAAAGATTCCAAGTGAGTGACGTGAATTTCTTTTTTTGTGGACTTTGACTTGTGCGTGTTAATTTCTTCCTATTTGCTTTTTGGCATACCTATAGATTTTAGAATTTATGAAATCTGTGATAAAATTACGGGGGTCATCCCCTAATCGGCTTTCTGATGGTGCGCCCGGTAGTTTCTCGCATGATTTCCAGTTCACTTTGGCTTTTACAATCATCAAACGTGCACCAACGTGCTCTGGCTCTCGTTACTACTCCACAGCACGATTTGTTCGAAGATGGAAAAAAGGACGAAAAATAAGAAGAGGGCAGCTGCCAGGTAATAAGTGGAAGAATTGTGTCGAATAGAACAAATTTCGCGTGCAAGACCGCCACTGATTGGAGCATTAAGTCATCATCTATGATCTCAAACCAACGCGTGTGAGGATCTCGTTAACCCTAACAGGATAGTCTACACCTATGTGAGCCAGTTCACTAGTTAAAGTCTTCATATTTTTTGCGTTGTCATCAACTAACCTTTTCGGCCCATCACCCAACCATTAATGGTCTCATAAAACAGCGTATATCGGACCAGTCCATCTGTGGATATGCGCAACACGTGTCCCAACCACCTTAGTCCACTCAGGTGCAATGCCCTGGGCCTCAGTATATTACCCATAATCTCTCAGTTACTCCCAAATTCTGCCACCATATTCTACCAACATTACGCAAACGGCGGTGCTCACACATCAACATTATCCGTATGTCTTTTTGCTCTCAACGACCGTATTTCAGAGCCGTGTAGCAATGCCAATCTCAAGGCTGCTCTGTATACCTGATCTCCGATCAGTAGCAAGATGCCCCACAAATGCCTAAAATTGTAGAATCCTGAGCGGGCATCCGATATGCGCGAAAATACTTCATTCGACATACAACCGCCTTGTGAGATGAAACCACCGAAATAACGAAACTCGTTTATAATCCATAACTTCTGCCTTCCAACACCGTCGTTTTTCTTTAGGTCAGTTCGGTTTTCCAACAGCATTTCGCACTTCAAAGGTACAAAACAAATCCGAAATGCACTTTTAATGTCGATCAGACGATGGAGAACATCTGAAATTTATTTGCGTCTTCACTCAGTAGCACAACGTTGTCTGCAAATTCGAAGTCAGCATCTTGTGTTTGCGAATATCAATCTCATTATTCTCACATGAAGATAATGGATTCTCGCTATCATTTCTGTTACACAGTCTAGCAGGTTGCCTCCAGTTCTCACATTGAATTGCCGCAACCACCAGCTGGACTTCGGTTGTTCGAATACAAATATTGGATAAGTGAAATGATTTTTTGTGCAACATCCTTCAATGGGAAGCAGCCTCAAACGATTCCACGACCGAATGAATCGAATGCTGCCATCAGGTCCGAAAACAGAACGTGGGTCGGTTAAAGGTTTCCCTGTTCACAAAGTTAAAATTTGATCTACAAGCACGCGAAGTTATCGCCGTAATCTAGGTCACAGCTTCTCGCCATTTCCTTGTTCAGCGCCTACATCCTGGAGACATTCTAAAGCATCCTCCATCGCCTCGTTCATGACGAAGTTGAACAGGAATCNTTCATCAAAAACACTGGATCTCGCAAGCGTCGCCAAGTCTAATGGAGAAAAAACGCGAGCTGCCTAACTGCAAGGAAATGAATAAGATGCGTCGGCAGTTGCAGCGTCAGTTGACCATAAGCCTTAGGAATGACCGCGAAAGCTGGTGGGTTAAGGTAACCGAAGAGATGGAAGTGGCGTCCGCTTCAGGTAACAGTCAAAGACTGTTTAAGCTGATACGCGACAGCGGTGGGCGGCGAACTTCAGTTAGTGAAGTCGTGTGCGATAAAAATGGAGAGTTCGTCCATGGTAGACAAGAAAGACAGGACCGTTAGGCAGAGCATTTCAAGGATCAGTTTAACTGGCCATACGCTATCGTATCTAGTCCGACGTCTAGAGCTGTGAATTCTTGGAAGGTGTCACTTGATGCCCTACGAGAAATGGAAGTGCAGTCGAATATTCGGCTTCTGAAGAGGGAAAAAGCTGCCGGTCCCGACGACCTGCCCCCAGTTCTTTTCAAATTGGGCGGAGGAATTCTGATGAAAGCACTGACCTCTTTGCTTCGTGATATTTGGAACGAGGAGCGTATTCCACTATCGTGGGGTGAGTCACTGATTGAACCCATCTTCAAGGAGTGACTGTAGCAATCACCGTGAGATTAGTTTAATTCCGATAGTTACTAAGGTGTTAGCTTCGATCATGCTGCGCCGTTTGACACCGATTCGCGAGAGTAATATCCGCGAACAACAAGCCGGATTTCGGCCAGGTCGTGGTTGCACCGGCCAGATATTCGCTCAACATCATCATCATCCTTCAACGTTAAACAGCAAGGCAAGCCTCAGTAACCGCTGCCTTTCCCCAGGGGTTAACATTTATATAAAAAGAGTGAATATCCAACGGGAACAGGAAGTGGACCTACACAGGCGGGAAAAATAAGATCCTGCTGCAGCCAACACACGAAACACAGTCTAACTGTAATATTTGCACGTGTTTTCAATCCTTCTGATTCGACAGAACATTACAGTACGATCGCCACTTCACGGTTCACTGCCATATGCTTAAGTGTCTCTAGCCAGCAAGTCGACGAGTCTTTCTGACCCCAACCACGAAGTCGGGAGACACCTACTTTACCTAACTTCACTGTACATTTTCTCATCCCACATTGGCACGTCATCTGTTGTTCTCCACATGGCTTCTTCCATTCCTTAGGAGGAACACAAAATAGGAAACGGTATGGTAGACGAGTGTTCGCCATACGCAGCACGTGACCCAACCAGCGTAGTCTACTAGGTTTCACACGTTCAAACAAGCTGTTCTCAGAAGTGGCACTAAATACCAGATTCCTGGTCCTCATATTACTCATTCGGTCACTCCATCCAATCCTAACCATACTACGTAGACATCGATGGTCGAAACCTCCAACCGACGAACATCGCCCACACGCATAATCCACGTCTCGCAATCGTACAACAGAACTGATTGTACTGCAGCACAGTACACACGACCTTTCAACTTCAGTGAAATATCAGGCCGATGCCACAAGTGGTTCACTCCAGCACAAGCTGCATGAGTCTTGGATATACGCATACTTACGTCCAATCCCGAGCTACCATCGTTAGACATGCAGCTACCAAGTTAGGTGAATCGGTCCACCATTGTTATTTCCTCTCCATCCAGTATCACGTTTGGCGCTCCTGTCGTCCAGTCCTGTAACAGCACTTTGCCCTTTGCACTTTGAAGGTGCAAAGCACATGCCAAACCGATCAACCGATCTCGACAGTCTATCTAGTGCCCGTTGTGCATGGTCCGCAGACTGGAACAGGCACACGACGCCGTCTGCGTAATCTAGGTAGCATAGCTTCCCTCCACTTCTCAGTTCGACTCCTACATATGGAAGACCTCCTAAAGCATCTTCCATCACCTCGTCCATGACGAAGTTGAATAAGGATGGAGAGATTGGAACTTGATTAGGAATGGAAATGAACTATCGATCGTGGATGATTTCAATTACCTTGGTGGCTGCTTTGGAAAGATGGTAACTCGGAAGTTGAGGTAAACATGCGTATATCGAAGGCTCGAGCAGCTTATGCTGGGGTGAACCACTTGTGGCATCGGCCTGATATTTGACTGAAGTTGAAATTTCGTTTGTACTGTGCTGCAATGTCGTCAGTTCTGTTGTGCGGTCGTGAAGCCTGTCTTGTTGTTTAACCCCGAACGATAATGATGTCTCTCTGTAGTTTCTCAAATGAATTCAACATATAAGCAACGGAAAGACCTCCGTTTTCGATGGCAACTTCCCGATTCAGTTTCTATCTGTGAAACTTGCTGCTCACAGATAATTAGACCTTTGTAATGACATTAGGATCCTTGTTGAAGCAAATATTCTGGGTGTCTTGTGTTAAGCATTACAACCTACGTCCCCCTTGTTCTTTTCGATATTCCTCGCCAGGTGAATACCAATCAATGATCCTTTCTCTAGGTTAAACACAGCAAATATACGTATTTCGGAAAATCACGATCCTGTATTTGACGAATATTAGCTAATAAAATTGATCGGATACACAACTGA
The DNA here is from genome assembly GCA_008360955.1 of Fasciolopsis buskii. Taxonomy (NCBI): domain Eukaryota; kingdom Metazoa; phylum Platyhelminthes; class Trematoda; order Plagiorchiida; family Fasciolidae; genus Fasciolopsis; species Fasciolopsis buskii. The sequence goes on from LUCM01006399.1 coordinate 10,298, forward strand.
AAATAGCCAAACTTAAAACTGAAAGCTCTCACTGTCGGTCACATTCAACAAAGTGCGAAGGAATGCTGATCGGTGAGTATTCATTGAAATAGACCGAGGATATAGTTGGTGCGTGCACCCTCACTTGAATAAGTTCGTATGTAAAATATGTACTTCTGTACCTGGGCCTATGTGCACGGGTCAGTATTTGTGAGACAGACTGCGACCAGGTCAAAGCAGACTCGGATATGTGTGTGCGGTGTCTGCTTCGGTGGTTGTGTGGTTATCAGCAATCAAAAGTGCAATTTCAAATTGATGTACGCACATGATTTTATGCTTGGTAGTCTGTTTCCATGCCCGTTGAGGAAAGTCCATGTGGTGGAGTGTGGAGATAATCAGTAAAATTTTTCTGCACCACGGGACTCTTTTCCATGATAGTATTCAAATAGTCCATCTATTTGAAAGCAAGCGATTGGTTCTGCCATTAGAATTGCACATATTGGGAGATGGATGCATCAGGCACCTGGCCCGCTGCTCACCCTGAGCGCCTCTCGAGATGAGCCCCATACGCATTGTCTTCTCATAACGGAGGTGTTTCCACTAAATTGCTACGACAAAAACGAAAGTCTGATGCCCTTCACAAAGCCTCCCGGTATTTGGTAATTGGCCTAGGGCAGATGGTTAAAACCCGATTCCATATCGATCAGGAAGGTGTACGAATCATGTACACCGACATCTGTGGTTAAAGGGTACTCTGGGCACCCACGATGTCTAACCGTGTCTGAAGCTGTATGAACAGAATAATCAATCACCGGTCTCCAGTGGGTTGCGTAACTTTCAGATCGCCCTACTGCCTTGTGGGTTAGATCGGGATAAAGTCTCCCAGGTCAACTTGCCACTTCGTTTCGGGGGACCGAGTTGTATGAAGCCACCCGAGTAACCATGGGTTTCTTTCCATCACGCCTGACACGGAGGTGCAATAAAGGGAAGCCAGCGTGTGTATAAAGAACCAAAGATATTGCTTCTTTTTCCCTCCTCTGACCTGCCCATAGTTTTCCCCATGTTTCCGATGATATTACCTGCACACAGGTATGTGCGAATTAATACAAATATGGTTCAAAGTTAGATAGAAGTCGGAAGGGGTAACATTTCTGGCCACGCTATGCCAACCTTAAACCTTTATTGCAAGCAATGCAGTAGTTCCGATTGATCATGGCTGTTCTAGGTGCGCCGAAATTCGTTGACTAGTTTTTGCTTTTGTGTGTGGCAAATGTTGTGTTGTCTCTGAGGTGCCGAACCTGAATGTCATGGTTTACTTCGGTATAAAAACTTGCTACTCGCAAGTAGCATAAATGAAAACAGGAATTCTTGTAAGAGCACAATTCGAGAGCTTGGGTTTCAAAATCGTGGACGGTCAGAAAAATATTAAGGTGAATTACTCAATGTGAATCTGAAGTTGATTCAGGTTCTTTCTTGTCAGTTTTATTCTTTTTGATAGACAATTATTTTTAAAGATGTTCTCAAGCTGGATTTATTAGCAGAATTCCGACAAGAAACAGGAAAGCGGTGGGTTTCATTTGGCTACAACCTATGAATTGCCCCATTTGAAAGCTGAATCAGGGCCAAGTGCCACAACTATTGTTGCTAAACCGTTTCCAGTTTTTATGTCCCGTTTATTGCCCTGTCCCCTAAGTTTTGTCAGCACAAGAAAACAGTGATACCGAATGCGCTAGCTTTCGAACACGGAATGACGCAGCATGCGTCCCATTCCACCGACTGGCATGTCTACGAAGCAATCCAATGAAATGAATTTTTTATCTCATTCCACTCCATAAAATTGTAGACATTTTGGATTCTATTACAAAACCATAGGATATCGGAGAAATGGATACTCGCTGTCAAAATATCAAGCTCGTGTCAGCACCAAAGACAAAGTTTCCAGTGAATATATTCGAGTTCGGTATCTATTAGGAGGTCCTCCATTCCCAGTTCTGTTCGGCTGAGTTCAAGATTAAATGTTATATCGTCCTTTGAATGATATTCGAGAGGTGTGAGTCAGCCACAAGTCCTTAGTAAAGAAATCTCGAATTCGCCGATAGCAACTAATACCTGGTTGCATTGAATATAACCCCAATTCACTTTCTATGAGGTTTTGCACGAAACGTCTAGATCCAATGTTTACTTTTATTGCATGCTCCGGACGAGTGTATTAGAAGGGACGTGTAGTTTAGACATTCGGGCCCACTACACTGGGAAGGACCGGTAGCCATGACTTTGAAACTTGGACTGGCATGGAATCACTTAACGTCCCAATTAGTCAGGTGCAGTATCGAGCCGGGCTGCGGTAAGCTCCCCCCAGCCAGTGACTGGGTGATCTTGGGATTCGAACCCTTGACCTGTTTAGTAACAGACGCTGAATCCACAGCAATGATAGCTCAAACAATCGTTCCTACCGGACTTTTTCAGGCGAATGTAACCCGGCTCATCTTTCGCTTTTATAACGTCGGACTCAGACTGATCACGTTGTCATCGGTTATCGGTAGCGTGGATCACTCGAGGATGTAAATTACTGTGGTCCACAACTGTGGACTCAGATCATGATGTGATCCTTGCTAGCGTCTGTTTTCACCTAGTTTGTGGTCATATGAACACGAACACTACACTTCTTATGCAGCTGATTCTAGACGATACTCTCCAACTTCCATTCCAGTCCTAGCTCTCAACCCGATTATCTTCATAAACAAAGGTCTAGGAATCGAGCAAACAGATCTAAAAGAGGAGCCTCGGGAAGGATGGACAATTTGGACCTCAACTGATCTGCTGGGTGCCAGAAGACCCGTCCTTTTGGCTGTCGCATGCAATGAGACAGGCAGCTTCCAGAGACGTCAACAAAACAGGAGTGCGAGAAGTTTCAACGAGCCATCTTAGGTAGGAAATTGCAAAGAAGTGGAAAGGTCACAATTATTGGCACTAGTCACAACCTTTATTAACGGAGTAGGGACACTGGTACACGGAGGTCGATGGTAAGCAGTGCCATCATGGAATGTGATGGCTCACTTACTTACCCTCAGCCCCAGGCAGAGCAGTTTAGCAAACAATTTATTTGGTCGACCATCCCAGTAGATCTCCCACAAGTGAAAAAGTGGAGGTAAACACTAGTACTTCTGAAATGGAGGTAATCGGCCAGGTAGGTCTTCTGAAAAGGCACAGGACAGCTGGACCAGACGGATAATCTCCGTCCTACATCAAGGTTGGTCTCGAAGTATTAACAAAATTCCTGGGATCAATCTGGGAAAAGGAATGGATCCCTAAGTAGAGGTCAGAATCGGTGACTGTGCCGATTTACAAAACACCTGACGGATCATCAAGTGGAAATCTATGAGGCGTCAGTTTGCTTAGCACTGCACTAAACTGCTAGCTTTCATCGTCCTCCGCCGATTACCCATTACTCGCGGAACGTGTACGCGTGATAATCAACCTAGTTTCTGCTTCGGTTTCGCATGTACCGACGAATTTCAGAAGATAAGTACACGTCCTAAGGAACGTGATTTCTGTCTCTGTTGGTTTAAACGCCTTCGACTTAGTCGACCGTGCAGCGCTCTGAGACAGTTTTCCATTGCAAGGGTTGCCACGCGAATTCACTTAACTTCTTCAATCTCTGTGGTCGAAGCGAAGTTCATGCTTACGACCATCGTCTACCCAGTTTCATTAAAGTCAAGTGGTGTTCGTCAAGATTGCCCTGTTTCACCTTCTGTTCGCAAATTCTTCATTTAAATGCCTACAGAGTTAGTCCTGTACGCATGTGAGAAGAGTGGCGTTGATATTTGTTCAGACAGAAATCTCTGATTTGGGATATGCACACAACGTTGTGCTACTTAGTGGAGACTCAAGTAAGTTGCTGATTTTCCTCAATCTTATGGGTAGGCTTGGTATGTGTTTTGGACCTTCGAAGTGCAAAATGCTGTTGTAGGACTGGATTGGTTCAAAGCCAAACATTGTTTCTGCAGGGCAGCAGCTGGATGAGGTGGATGGATTCAGTTACTTCTAAAGTTGTATCTCACCTGGTGGTCGTATATCGGATGAAGTGCCGTCCTGGACACAAAAAGCCCAATTTGAAGTCATTAAGTTAAGGGATCTGTGGCTCCAGCGCGGCATTCGGTTACAGATCAAAGGTCGAGTATAGACAGCAGCAGTAGGGTCGCATAGCTGCACGATCCGTTGAGAGTGGGTATGCGAAGAACTTTAGAGTTTGAACACGTTATCTTCATATTGCTGGTAAGATATGGTGACAGAATATTATGAGTAACTCACAGGTATTACGCAAGGTGCTGGATTCCAAGGTTGTTTTCAGAATAGGCCATGGGCATGAATGGATTACGGTGATTGAGCCAATTTTGCGCATACAAAACGACTGTTCTGCAACGTAGGTAAAGTATGCAAGATGGGCTGAGATAGCCAGCTGGCTACACCGCAAAAATAGATGGCCAACGGACAGTCTCGTCTTGGTGTAACTAGACTGTCGGGTTGGGGTCCACGAGAATCAAGCAAGCGGAATATGTAGTAGTCAAAGGGACCACAGCTCTTCTGCAAAAGACGTATAACTAGTTAGAACTGAAAACCGATGGTTGGCACCTACGCGGTTCGATCAAATTATGTGATTCTCTCGCTTGGCTGTCCAGGATAGGCTTAGGTTAAAAATTCAAATATCTATGCTTAGCGTGAGATTGAACGTGCAGACCTCATTGCTAGCCGTACAAACATTGATAACATGACCAACTGGCGAACAAGTCTTGTTTCAGTGAGTAACAATGATGCGATTGTATTACATTAAATGTAACCAGTATCGATTGGGACAAGGAAAGATGGTTGAATGAAGCGCTTGAGTTGAGTAAGAAAAAGAACAAGTGCAAACATATGGAGGTTCTTTCTCCGTATACTCGTTCATCTACCCCTGTAGGCGCTTGTCCTAAACGGTTCGTGAGCATCATCTACCCACCTTATCTAAACACTAGAGCAATCAACGCAACTATCAGCATTGTTTGTTCAAACTAGGTAAATGTGGCCGACGTGTTCCATCCAATTTACTTAGTTTCCAGGAGATACTCACAGTTGCTCAAGTATTGCATCCTCCTCCTCACAGTGTACGACCCACTGTTTTGCAGTTTCTTCAAACTGTACAACTCCCCAGGCCCACTACCTACTTGCGCAAGAGAGAGAGAGAGCATTTAAGCTAGTGACATCAGTTTTCCGATCCAGGTCTAGATTTGGTTGTAATGCGTGCACCTTTTTTTCTCAACTTTTGGCCAGTTCACTTAATTCAGCTAGCTTTTTTCATGTCAAAGTTGATACTGGCCACAGTTAATGTGGTGCAATAGCATGATTGTGAACAACTGGAAATGATCTTGTTCGCCACTTGGTGCTATTGCTTTGCAATCGACCTTTGACTGTTTCGGGTTCACTTTTTTGTTTGTGGTAGATGGCGCCATGAGATAAAAACAAACTCGGGGCACTTTGGAACAATGTAAATAGTTGTAAAAGGAACAGGACCCGCTGATGTCAAAATGAAGTTTAGAAGAATGTAGTGAAAAACCATTTATTGAATAAATGCTTTACTGACAATACGCCCAGTTTCGTTTTCCTGGTGGTACATTCCCACGTAACGTGCTGGTCCTGTAAAATTAACTGCGCATCGTTCGTCAAGGACTTAGCGATTATCACTTACAGATACCTCCAAATTACTAACTTTTTTATAGCAGGCAGTTATGATTGTCAAACATAGCCCTTTGTCAATAGCATCAATCCAGATCTTCAGTCTGAAGGTCAAGTGGGATTCAAGGCAGGGCCACATGCGATCGGGCGCGTCCCTGGATCAAGAATAAGAAAAGGACTACCGACGTTTTTCGTTTTCCGCTAATAAGTTGTACCAAAGATCATGGAATAGGCGGCACCTCCTCGTGATTGCTATCGTGCATCAGTCATTGAGTTATCTGCGCTTCGGCCGGCGTTCCAAATGGTTGGTGCAACAAAGCAGACAACGATTTGGTGTATGACTTAATTTTCTGGAACGCACTAGTTGGCTGGGAAATATCTACAACATTGATAAATAATTCCCAGTCCCTCAAAACAGTTATCTTTGCCCATTATTTCCCACGCGCATTAACGATCTGCTTATTGGTTCCCCTGATCAGTAGTTCACGTGCGCTGACGACTTTGCTCTCTGTCACTCTGTATCCAGAACCGAGATCTTCAACTTTCCAACCACTTGTCTCTCATTCAAGATTCCTCTGTTCATTTAGTTTTAAATCCCTGTTTACCAAAATGCCTCGAGTGTTTGTTTACTTTCCTCTCTCTGCCTACTCGTCTGACCCTTTGTGGTATTTGGACTCGTAATTAGTATACAGGATTCGGCATTAACGACCGAACATGGGTTAACAATAAGTACTGAATTGGGTTCGACCCAAGCTAGACGAATGAAGTCAACAGGAGGGCCACAAGAGAACGGAAACAATTTCGTGTTATATTTACAGATCATGGATTTACATACAATGCTGGAAATATTCCGATTGGTTCAATGAATACGTCTTTTTAATTGACTTCGGTGAGTGTTTGGATTTCACGACTACTTGTCATCCCGGTTCCCGTTGGTTTTGCGTCTACATAGGCCAGTGTGAAGCTGTACCGGACTGCATCACGCGATTTGCATGTGAACTCAACACTTCCTTCTTTAACAGACAGCGATTCACGGTCAGTTAATTAAAAATCACTTCCGACAAAAATTTGAAAGGGTAGGCCCACATTTCCACTTGTATATAAACATTAAGAAGACTCTTTCCACGTTGAAAAACTGTCGCAATTCCAAGCTAAACGAAACGCTATCAACTTCTTGTCATTGTATTTCTCACGCACTTTTCTATTGTTTCCTCGTCATTTTTGCTGGCTTACTCAAGAAAGATCCCAGAATCCTTCGGCAGAGTTTGATTATTATCCGCGGTGCATCTTTCATACCGCGAAAGGTACTATCCTCTGAAATGTTTGATATGTATCTTTGTGAGAAAAATTATCCATTCAGAGATCGTTCTAACTGACCCATGACACCACCTTCCGCAAAAATACACATATATTATCTACTAATCCTTACTTAGCTCGAACTCCCATCAATCGGGAGCATGCTGTAACTGACTACCTTGACGATATATCGTGGCTATGCACTTTTGTTCTGACTTTTTACTCTGTCTCTCAATTGTAAAACTTGCCTTGAGAAAGACTACTCACGGTAGTCGAGACGTTGATGCATTACATCTACCAACAACGCCGTGTTGTTAATAGTATATCATTCACCATTAAAACCACTATAAGGCGCATCGATTTTTCGATACACTCCTTACGTCAGTTGACAAATGCATTCATTTTTGGTTGGAATGCGGACACTGGGATACATGAAAGTCTCAGGAACTTCTGCGCATTTTCACAGTGTTTAAGCATACCTTGTCTGGTTGTGAAAGTAACGAAGCGCGGTAGAAAACCAGATGTCAGCTGGAAGGGAAATTTGGTGCCTTCGCCTGGGACAGGGAGTGAAAAATACTGTGCTGTAGGAAATTCCCGCAAGCTATTGCTTCTCTCATGTTTCCCATGAGGTGACATTACGTATGAGAAAAACGATCTGTAAGTTTGACGAATCGATTATTCACAAGGGATAGTGGCGATTCGTACGCTAGGCGAAACAATCTAAGGGGAAATTTCGCTGATCTACGGCTTCCGCCCTTCCTGTATCGACTCTACTATAGTTCTCATCGTCTGACTCGACGGGTGCATTTTCTGACGTGAAGATCAGAAGGGCAAAGAAAGCTGTAGCACGTCACTGGATGCCGGGCTCAGGTGGTCATCATGCTCCAAACCGAAAGCAGTAGATCACACCTTGTGCCGGTCATTCAAACTGCGACGCGACTGTTTTGACCTAGAAGAGTTCGCAGGTGATCAGTCAGAATAATCGATTAGTGTGTCTGATTTGACACCATCATTACAGCTATCTATTAAACGTCCTTTTGAAGGCATCACTTGCATAACAGTTACCGGTAAAACTACTGCGCACATTCAACCCGGCAAACGGGAATTTTCAATTCAAGTTATAAAACGAAGAAAGCATCAGGATACCATATTTAGATGATTCACGTTAGAGCCTAACTGATGATTGCTCGCAACTCCCCATGTACGGCCGTGCTACGTGGATCGGGGAGTATATTCATCTCAACATTGCCGTACCTCTTAAAGCCGAGACATTGTTTAGCCCATAGGGCAAAGAAAATTTGGGTTGAAGATTCTTTAAATGAGCTCCGCTTTTTACGATTTACCTGAAATACGTCACTGAGAAACTCACTGACCATCCTGAAGAATGAAATAGGCAAACTATAGTATAAGGCACTGCCTATTGGCTTACATTTTAAAGGACATTCGCAAATTATGCGAAACTGTTCACAAGAGGTTCTATGCAACAAAACCATTTGCGCATTCCGGCCTAAATGATAGTGTACCGGATTTTATGACTTCCTCTTCTGCACACTAACTCACCCGCTCCTGTGAGATGAAGTACATCGGCCGTACAACTAGAAGCTTATCAGAAAGGGGTTAGTGAACAGCACTTGGTTTGGTTAAAGACTGGAGCGAACAAAACAATCACAAGCGCTGCGTCCACACATGGTTGATTCCGGCGACTTTATGAATGTGGACGAAGCGCCCAGAATGATAGACAAAGTTCGAATTCAATAGTTAGAATTGTCGAATGGCCAACCCTATTTGCGACACTCGTCTGTGGAATCTCTCATAGTGTGCCCAAAAACAGTTTGTCTACACACTGAAGCGTACTTGACCCACACCTACTCAGAAAATTCCTCGAATTCTTTACAAATCTAGTGCGCAGTTATCAACCGCTTTCTCACCTGATGATTTCAACCGCGATCCATGTCACGCGTTTGTACAGTAGAACAGGTCAGGTTTCGGTTGCCAGAACTGCAACAAAGCATTTTCTCTAGTGTATTGTGAACCATATCTAATATTGTTTATTGAAACCACTGCGAATAACTGAAAACGAGCTTGTTTGCCACATTACTTTGTTTCTCACTTTCGGGATTGTGACTTTTATTGTCGGCATTCAGAGCGCCTCGAACAACGTGTAAGACTGGTTCTATGAGGTACAATCTTGAAACCGGATAGTTCCCTATGTTAAATCTGACAAACCCCGCCGTTTATCTGGTCCCTAAATCAATTAATTTTCGCCCACCAAACAGTAGCAATTATCTGGCCGAAGGGTATTAAATGAGACTCTTGTTTATTAGACACAATCAAAACGTAGATAAGGGTTGGTTCAGATCTGCACTTTCCACGTTGCGTCACGGAATCTCGATATTAACACAACAATAATGAACGCCAAGTCATTGGATCACCGGGCGACGCTTGTCTGATCATCTGCTTCTGCAATGCCAGGACTAATCATTCATTTGCGCACACATTCATCTTTTGAACACCGTCAGAGATAATGATCTATGTGTCATCGTTCAGTCAGCAGTTTTCCTCATTCCAAATTGACCCTAAACTTGCGCACGCACATCCCTCTGAATTTTTAGAACATACACAATATTCCTGCGAGGGCGCACGCACCAAATAAATATTTGGTCTATTGCGATCAGTGCGCACTGATCAGTATTGTGTTGCAGTATTGACGCTTGTGACATCGACAGAATCCTATCGAAAAGTTGGCGATTTTCAGTTACAACTCCGCCCAGTTTCAATTGCAATAGTTCACAAATAATGGGACCGCATTCTTACACTCAATGTCAACTGACCGTGCGTCTACTAGGACGTTGGATCGCGAAGTTGAACTGACCCGAAATTAAGGATCCTAGAGCAGCTTTGACGTGGCCAGGAATACCGAATTGAATTTGTAGAGAGTAACTGAACTGACTATAGAAAAGGCGATCAGAATACTTTCCACAAGGTCGACGATAAGTGGTTTATCGCCTTTCATCTCTCGGGTATCATGTCCATTTCACTAGTCCTTGGTCTAATCGACGTCCGCGCTCACATCCGAACGTGCACAAAAATCAGGCTATTCTTAACCTTGTCCCTGAATTCGGTCGAAAGACAATAAACTGGACCTCTTTCCCAAACTCACGTTTCATCAGAATTGTGACCGCATGTTATGAGCCTGATCGATTAATATTTTCCTGGTCCGATTTCTGGGTGGCAGGTCTCCATCAATTTGCCTTAATAGGATGAAGCAGAAAACTGAGCAACACTAACGCCAAAGACGGCGCGGAAAAACCCAAAAGCGTAGGATTTAACCACCAACTACTTGAGACTGATGAACTTAAGATTACCGAAATACGACCGAAACAACACGAGCCAGTGAGGCGGACAAATCGAGCTCGTCTGACAAATATACAAACTGCGTGAAGATTGCTGCAAACATTGTGAATGTTATTTCGTAGGTTTTTCGAAACGTCTCACTTGAGACAATCCTGTGGACACAATAATTTCAGGATCTCGAAGACGTAAGATAAAGAATGAAGCAACGATACGTCGCACTGGAGATCAGGTGAACCCCGTGCCCACAGCAAGTCTATCAATCAGATACAGGAGGAGCTACGTATATCCAACCACAAATTACTACCAGAAAATCCTAATTCCAGATAGCCTTTGGAATAACAGAATTTTCGATTGGAAGTGGTCTGTTCCCCATTATTCTTCAGGCAAAATCAGGGACAGGGTTACTCGAAATGGCACTGTGCATCAACCACCGCTCGCCCGAAAACTGGAGTAAGAGTTCGGTTTGCGAAGCAACACTTGTCTTAGCATTTTTATATATCCTCACCAGCTAACCCAAACGATGCGGGCCTCGAGCAAATCAACAAGTTTCACTTATCAGTTGCGCACACAGCCAATATATTGTGCAAACATTCTGCCTGGAATTATGCAATGTTAGAAACGGCACAAACAAATGAAACACGACCGACTGTGTCCGGGACTCCGTGCCGTTGAAACACAGAATGGCTGAACTCGAGCCAAAGATCCAACCGTGAACGGGAGAGCAATTGGAAGAGGCCTAAGTATCATATTTGGTCTCTAGATCGTCGGTCGATTTGCGATAGTAAATGAGTATGGCAAAAGGAACGGGGCACCAAATTCCGCCGCTTTGACAACAGGCTATGGTGGGAACCAGTGATTGACAAGGAACCCTAGTCATCCTCCCAAACGGTATCCGCCGGTCATGTTTCCTAATTACAAAAGGATCCCATTCTCCATTATTCTGCACTCAAAACAATCAGAAACACGCTGCCCGTTGCGACAAACGACGTGGGTAATGATAGGTATGCAACTAGTCAGTTCCCACCCTTGGCCAACCTGCCTTCTTTATATGACCGTCTATCTTTGCCTACTCTGCCTATTTATAACACCACCAATGATCACATGCCCGATATTGCAACGGGTCTTAGTCGAATAGTGCTAAATGTTTTTCAGTCAGGCAACTCAAATTTTTCAAGCTACCTCAGCCTCTGAATCGCAGCTGCCTAAAGCGACTACTTTCATGCAGGTCAACAGGCGTGCTTAGTGCTTATGATGAATGCCCAACCGAAACACGAATTCGGGATTTGAGTAATGTGATTCAACTACCTGGGCCTAGTAACTCATCAAGACATTTCTTAAGCATCTCAAGATACGAAGCAGCTCGAGTTGCAATAGTCCAAACTGATAAGGCTGAGGCGACCCCTTAAGACGGAATCCCAGTTAGTAGATGTTTATGCTCCGTAGGACTCCAAGCGTTAGTTGTTGTTCGAAAGGATGGCTGCGTTAGAAGCAATTTGTTTGTAACCTCACCAAGACTGTGACATTGATACGCCGTTGCACTCTCGTGCGCAGAAACTAAGGCTCGGTCATCGTGATGTTAGCCGATTTTACTGCACGTGTGGATTATCCGCTCTGTGCACAGATAACGACGGTTTTGTGCAGATTGGCGTTTGTCCTTTTACGGCAGGAATATCGGGCGGGATTCAGACTGGGATCAGAAGTTGAATGGTTTGATATAAAGTCTCAGTAAGATGTTTTCTTCTGTGAGCATTTTGGAGGTCCTATTCAACTCTAAGATATGATGTTCCGCGATAGCATATCATTATGGTTAGGATACGGGTTTACACAAGATTCACCTCTGTGAATGGACATAAGTGACTCGATCCATTGCTTGTGAGCTCAAGGAACAAGTTTGTGCACAAGTCCTAAACGGTTCGAAAAGCCCACTCATTGATACTAAGGCTGGAAAAGTTCAGAAAATTCGAATAAGGACCAAGTAATCTAGGTCATGCACCTTTTCATAATCTGTCGGCTTTACGACTGCATCACGAACAAGCAGCGGCAGTGTCGAGATCGTGGTGTGTTTTCGCCTGGCAAGCGTTCCCCCGAAAAAACATCATACTCTGCTGATGGCACTGCGACGTGGTGAATATAAACTCCCAACCTAGCAAGCGCAAACGCCCGTTGTTATCTTCAATTGACCCGGCAACGTTTTCCGGATAAGGCGTAGCAAGCGATCATCTTGACCATCGGCTCGTCTGGAATGTTTCGGACCTGTTGCAGAAAGCGCTTAGATGCCCAAAGGCTAGAAATGCATAATCCAATAAAAAGGCCTATCTCACACTGGGCGATCGAGCAGCACAACAGCCCACAACGCAGACAAATATGGATCCACGAACGAACGCGCATGGCTGTCCTCTCGCTCGCAATTGGGACCTTCCAACATACACAACTACTTGATCTTGTACCGATTCATGTTTTTCTCTACTCCCAACCTATGTTCCGACATTCTTCTCAAATCCCAGTTGGTCATGTTAGTAGTAGTGCCACTGGGTTGAGCCTTGTTCCCGGTCTCTTGAAGTCTACCTCAGGTAGCTTCCAAATCCCTCATGACCTACTTCCGTCAGCTGTTGTACTTCATCGCCTTCGATACCCAACAATAGAGACCCTAGCCATCAAAAAGTTATATCCAAAACACTTGTAATCAATGCATCAGCCCTGTTATCTGACTGACATAACTATCAGACTCTTCAGCGAAGTTTCACATACATCTTTCTGGGGACCCCACGGCAGCACCTTCTGCACTTGCTGGCGCTGGTGTCTCTCGGTGACGGCTGAGGCCGTGCTAGTGGAATGGATTGCAGTCGACAGCCGGTTGTACGCAAGGTAGAAAGGTTCCGCTCGAGGAGACGCATCTGGTTCAGATTGGAACCCGATGTATTCAAAGAAACTTCTACCAAAAGGTCCACAACCGCCTACGCACAGCAAGAAAAGGTGACGTCGTGATTTTGACGAGGGATATGAGTGCTAGACAAGGGCGACTGTCCTCGAATTAGCCGCATCTAGGAGGGTGGGTGCCAAGAACGCACGACACAATGTCGCTTAGATTTCGACAAATTATCTAATCCAACAAGTCTATCAATCTCGCAGCGCACTGCCTGAAATGTGAGCTTTAACTCCACTTCAAAACATCACTGAGTGCTGGTAGTTTATCAAGGATGGTTCGCATTCCACTGGCTTAGTGAGTTGCGGCCTGACCCGTCTCATTGTGACACCCTGGATTTCTATGGAGCCTATGCCCCTTCTCGACGCTCTCCAGGCCATCCCGTCTGGAAGCTGGCATGCCAGTCGTCGAAGATACCCTCGCGAATCGGATTCGGACAGAACATCAATATCGAATATGGAACAATAGTAATTATTCAAAGTGACCTGGATTTCCGATAACTGGTAAAATAATCAGGATTTCCAGCTTTGAGAACTGAAACGAACAATGATTCGCTACATGAAAGTAGGGTTCAGCTTTTAGAATTTTCCTTGAACAAAGCCCTCTTCCTTTTGATTCCCTCTCGTTTATTCAACTAGTCTCTCCTGCCGTAAACCCAAACTGCTTGAATCCTTTTGCCAACCCATAAGGTCCCAACAGATCACACGGCCAATACTCACAACGACACGTGGTGTAGGAAAAATCTTGAGAAGGATGAAGCAGCCCTTTTAGATTGGATCCCAGTCAACAGTCGCTTGTGCGCCGTGAGGATGCAGGGATCGGTCGGCGTCCGAAAGGATAGTAGTGTTAAGCGTAGTTTATTTGTTACCTCGGCATACGCTCCAACAGCCTGCAGGACTGACATGCAGAAAGACGGTTTACCCTTGTTCGGAAGAGAAGAGGCTATGACATTGAAGTGGTAGCAGGCGATTTTCTTGCAATAGTTGAAAAACTTAGTGCATCAGAATCAGGTTTAGGAAAGGCGCACGAAGCGTACTCGGCGAACAGATAACCGGGAAGGACTTCTCCAGTTTTGAGAAGACGATCGAACAATACAATCTAGAAGGAACAAATACCGCCAGAGTTCATGTTGCCCTCGACGATCTGATTACTCCGAGAAGGTTCTCCAAAAACGGCTTGCGCATTGACTGAGCTAACCACTGGGTATTAGTCTAATCGCGATGGCATCAAAATTGCTTGCGACTGTCACTCTTCGCAGTCTGTACAACACGCGTGAAGGGCAAACCCGTGAGGAATAGGTGGAGTTTCACACTGGTTGTAGATACATCAATCAAATCTCCACCATTCAGCAACGGTTAGAGCACCGTTTTAATTTCCAAAGGCCAACGATCAACGGATACTTGGATATTCGTGGAACCTTTGTTGACAGGTCTGCACTACGGCACTGTTTAGTTAGGAATAGAATTCCTGAGAAGTATTTGTCGGTCTTCAAAGAATTGTGCCATCGTACGTCAGGTGGGGTTAGTGCTTATGGCTGGCCTTGCCATCCTTCGTTGTTTCCAGTGAAGTACGCCAGGACTGTCCTGATTTCCTATTTCTGTTCACTTTTGTAACAGGAGATATTCTACAGAACGTTTTATATGGTCTTTTGGACGGTGGCGTTGAACTCCTCCCAGGAAACACAGTATACCTATTAATATCCCCTTGCCGAATGGCAATGTACAAGCAATTCAACGCGCGTTGGACCGCTTGGTGATGGAGGTATCTAGGTACGGTATGTGCTTTGCACCGTCAACATGTAAGGTATTTCTTCAAGNTCTATAGGCATTCGTCCTATCATTTCTCAAAGCACGCTGGCTGAAACGTTAGGATACCCCATTTCAAAACATCAATGAGTACTGGTCGTTTTTGAAGAATGTCTTGCATTCTGCTGGCTTGGTGAATTGTGGCCTGACTGATCTCATTGTGACACCCTTGATTTCTTCTGAGTCTGTATGCCTTCCTGACGCTCTCCAGTCCATCCCGTCTGGAAGCCGGCAATATTAGGCATGGCTCGTAATGAGAAGCGAACTCAACGCAAGCTCGCTTAAGGATCGCGGGATCTGATGGTCTCAGCAATCTTCTGAGGTGTAACATGCTGTCGCTGTGGGGAATTCTCGCAAGCTGTTTTGCTTCATTCGAGCTACCAGCAAGAAAGCATCAGGTGTGAGCGAAACGATTGTGGGTTTGATGGTTTGCATATCCACAACCAGCAGCGACATCTTGTGTGCTGGGCGGAGCACTTCAAAGCACAATTTAGCTGGCCTCCTGCGTCAGCCCCTCCCGTAGCCATTCCGGCATCCGTCCCGTGGACTGCCACAACGTCGACCAATGGAAGCAGGGATCCTCAAGGAAAATAAATATTGAGGTTGCCGCAAGACGCCAGGGCACCGATGGTCTTTTCCAGGCTCTGTTTAAATGTGGAGGAATGCCTCTCGCCAGAGGGTTTCAAAATTTGCTCTCGAAGATCTGATTACTCCGAGAAGGTTCTCCAAAAACGGCTTGCGCATTGACTGAGCTAACCACTGGGTATTAGTCTAATCGCGATGGCATCAAAATTGCTTGCGACTGTCACTCTTCGCAGTCTGTACAACACGCGTGAAGGGCAAACCCGTGAGGAATAGGTGGAGTTTCACACTGGTTGTAGATACATCAATCAAATCTCCACCATTCAGCAACGGTTAGAGCACCGTTTTAATTTCCAAAGGCCAACGATCAACGGATACTTGGATATTCGTGGAACCTTTGTTGACAGGTCTGCACTACGGCACTGTTTAGTTAGGAATAGAATTCCTGAGAAGTATTTGTCGGTCTTCAAAGAATTGTGCCATCGTACGTCAGGTGGGGTTAGTGCTTATGGCTGGCCTTGCCATCCTTCGTTGTTTCCAGTGAAGTACGCCAGGACTGTCCTGATTTCCTATTTCTGTTCACTTTTGTAACAGGAGATATTCTACAGAACGTTTTATATGGTCTTTTGGACGGTGGCGTTGAACTCCTCCCAGGAAACACAGTATACCTATTAATATCCCCTTGCCGAATGGCAATGTACAAGCAATTCAACGCGCGTTGGACCGCTTGGTGATGGAGGTATCTAGGTACGGTATGTGCTTTGCACCGTCAACATGTAAGGTATTTCTTCAAGACTGACAGGAGCATGTCTACACTCACCCTTTGTGGCGATCCGCTAGAGGTGGTCACTAGCTTCAGGTACCTCGGGAGCCTGATCACACCTAGCGGGTGTTGGGAAGGAGGTCTCACCACAAACTGCAAAATCCAGAGCAGCTTTCGAGAACCTACGACACTTGTGACGTCGCCACGACCTCCGACTTTCCCTCAAGAGAGGGATGTACAGTACCGCAGTTCGCAGTATTCTTCCTTGCGGCTGCGAAACTTGGCCTATCTGCTTTGAGGGTGCCCGGTGACTTTCTGTTTTCGACTGTCAGTCTCCAAAATATTGCTAGTGCCTGTTGGGAATACCGGGTGAGTAACGATGAGGTGGATCGTCGTGTGTTAGGTGCAGACAGTTGTCCTCTGATTGAGATAATCGCTCTACATCGCCTTCTGTGACTTATATATGTATTGAGTTTAAAAGTCCATTGTTTGCATTTTCGTGCTCTTCTTGCACGCGCTGGGCAAGGCTGGAAGAAGCGACGCGGCTATCAGTCTATGACTTGGCAAAGTGGCATGAAGACATTAGCTTCGGTTGGTTCTTCATGTCTTCCTGGTTGGGATTCAAGAGATGAGGATTGTTGTTGTTTGGAGACGCTGAGATATGGCTCAGAACCGAAGTCAGTGGCGAGGATGCTGTATGGCCTGTCCCTAGAACTCATTCCCCTTAAAATAATACGAAAACAACTAAAACACAAAAGGTATTCGATTAAAACCAAAAAAAGCAGTTGATTTGTTATTGTTTACTATTCCTCCCATTTATTGGTCTCTCTCTGTGTAGTTCGATTAACATATTGCGTTGGCACCGTGCCTGTTTTCAAACTTGTTTCCATATATATATGTATATATATATATGTGCATATATATATATATAGTAGTGAGTAGTATCTGGATGCGTAAACAAAATTTGCCCGGGAGCACACGACCGGTTTCGCGGTTATTTTCGCTCGTCAGGTATGCGTGTCCGGTGCTCTCTTGTCCAAACATCCGTCTACTTTTAAACTCCGAGTTGTTATGTCTCACCAGAATCGAATATATATGCCACTCCAAGTTCCAGGTTTGTTTTTCCGGTCTCCTTTGATGTATAGTGGAACCCGATGGCAATGGGATATGCTGCTTCTTCTACATTCCTGTGTGGGGCGTATAATGGAAAACTCTCCGCTATGCTTCTCGTCGTAACCAGTGTCATAAAACCCTCTTATTTAGTCGCCTACGGGGTTGCAAAATCGAGCGTTACAGTGATTAGGTATAGGTAATCTGTGGGGCTCTTGCTTTTTAATTTTTGCCACTATCTGTTCTTCAGGTTCCGAATATCATTGTTTTCTTTAACTTTTTTCACAGCTTTTCAGTGCGTACGATACGAGTTGCATTCGTACCTATACAACGGAACGTCCTGTTAACTCAGCTGCGGTATCTCCTTCTCGAGATCATGTAAGCGCATTGGTCTTGTTGAAAGTTAACTCAGTATTTTAAAAATTCATTCAAAGTCCTACGAAATCTGCGGCAATCTTTTGTCTATCTTTTTGATTACAAATTATGTTCACTTGTTATGGGTACCCAAACAAGTCGTCTATCAAATAATCCCGGAAATGGCAATGTTCACCTTTACCCTTGACTTTTCTAATCGAAAACGTTTAAAGAACCCACATGAAAACCTTTTTACCGCTCCTAACAAAAATCCAATCACAATAATTGTTTGAATATCTGCCTCCATAGTAATGGTACTTGATAACAAATAAAACCATCTCTGAGCTAAAAATTCCAGTTGGTCACTGCGTGACCATATGCGTGAACCTAAGTGCACCAAGGACATTGTTATATTTCTACCTTTGTCTGTTCTTCAGGCTGCAGCTTTCAAGTACGCACCCAAAGTTATCCGGTCATATTTATACCTTTGAAGCGTTAGACTCGAGTTTCACTATTTTTCATACATACTCGAAATGGAGAGTTTGTTTATAACAGACACCAAAGGCTCGTCCGTAGGGTCATTAATTTCAATTATCAGTTTGACTGGGCGCGCGGTAATATGGGTACTCTGAAGTCAACAACTGTGAACCCTTGGTTATCACTTGGCGGTGAAATAGGAACTAAAGTCGATTTCTTTCCAACCTTTACTCTTTTTGGAATGGTTTATTCCATTTTAATGGAACCAGGGTCCACGCGATCTCTAATCGATGTTTAGAGACTAGCTGGTTATGACTCAGTGCCTCAGTCAGTGGCGTCCTTGCATTCAGAATCTTTTTCCGTCTTTGTTGTGTAACAGAAAAAATGGTGTGGATGTCTGCTCTTCGGCTGCAAATCCTCAGTCGATTCTATCTATCCAGTTCCCATTTACTCTAGCGAAAAAACCAAGTCGAGGGCAAGAAAGTCCCTCAAAGTCAAATAACTTGTATTTATCTTTCATGATCAACAGTCACTCATCGATTCTTCTGCTGGATTAACCGGTCCCTCGGTATTCATCGGTTTTCTCATGCCACATTTTCGCTTAGATTATCGACTGGCGTAATCAATGCGATGTTACCGCACCTGTTTTGATCTCCGACCCTGGTAACGGTAATGACGAGTAAATACCAACTACCCTTACGTTCTCTATGAATGTTCAACCTATCCTTTTATAGTCTAGTTTTTCCGATATCTGCTTCCGTTTTGAGTAGTCGATGCTGAGGTAGCAACCAAAAACAAGAAGACTCTGGTGTAAGATCAATTCTTGTAAAGACTGAACCCAACTGTCATGGGGGCGAATCACCGGTTGTTTTCATTCTCAAAGTGGGAAAACTGGATTACTGTACCAATCACCGTAAGTTCAGTTCATTTTCGATAACTACTGAAGTTCCAACTTCGATAATGGTGGGCCGTCTGATTCCGATCCGTCAGAGTATCATCCACGACCGGCATGCCGGATGGCAGAATGGCTTGTCCTGAACGGAAGATGCAATCATGTCTGGAATCAGTCTTCTGGTGCTCCGGTTTGAGAGTCGATTCAAGCCGGCAACTTATCTGGGAAATGGATGGATAAACAATTGATCCCAGTAACTGGACTTCCGCTCAGCCACCGTCGTTGTCTTGCGGATAGTTCTTTCTAGTTAAAAACAAAAGTTTTGCTAGAAAGCCCTAGATATTCTCCATCGCAGTTTCCGCCGGACATCTCCGTTGAGTTTCATAATTTCAGAGAATCCTATACTTCATTAGTCTGCGCACAGGATAACCTGAACCACACTGCCCATTCCATCGAGCTATGTAGGTAATGGTAAATATGATAATGTTCAGATTTTCCTCTTTACTTCAAGGTGTCTTCTGTCTGCTGCGTCAGTGAAACATGAGTTCTGGGTTCAACCAGGGTAATTCAGCTAACAGCGCCTAATACCTCATCAAGATCATTCCTGCGCACCTCAGGATACGACCAGCTCAAGTTGCGGGTCAACGCGGTGTAAGGATAATCTTGAGTGAGAAAGCTGAAGCAGCCCTTTTAGACTGGATCCCGGTTAACAATCACTTATGCGCCCTAGGACTTATGAGATCAGTCGACGTGCGATAGGCTAGTTGTGTTAGGCGAAGCTTGTTTGTCGTCTTGGCGTACGCCACACCAGACTGGAGCGTTGATACGCAAAAAGACGGGTTTTATGACGATCTCGACACCATTGCTCGAATGAGCAAAGACTGACATTGTAGTGGTAGCAGTTGATTTTACTGCGCAAGTTGGGGAACTGGGTGTGTCGGAAGCTTGTTTAGGTGGACGCTACGCGTTGCGTGCTCAGCGAACACATAACTGGGACAGGCTTCTCCAGTTATGAGCGGACAATCGCAAAGCTCGCTGGGTCTAACGGAGCAAAAACGCCAGCGGCCTAACTACAAGGAAGTGAATAAGATGCGTCGACAGCTGCAGTGTCAGTTGACGACGAGTCTCAAAAACGACCGCGAAAACTGGTAGGTTAAGGTAGCCGAAGAAATGGAGGAATCGTCTGCTTCAGGTAACAGTCAAAGACTGTTTAGGCTCATACGCGACAGCGGTGGGCGGCGAACTTCGGTTAGTGAAGTCGAGTGCGATAAAAATGGAGAGCTCATCCATGGTAGACAGCAAAGGCTGGACCGTTAGGCAGAGCATTTCAAGAATCAATTCAGCTGGCCACACGCTAACGTATTTAGTTCGACGTCTGCAGCTGTGAATCCTTGGGAGGTGTTACTTGATCCCCCAACGGAAGTGGAAGTGCAGTCGAATTTTGGCTTCTGAAGAGGGGGAAAGCGGCCGGTCTCGACGACCTTCCTTCATTTCTTTTCCAATCGGGTGGAGAACCTCTGGTGGAATCCCTTACCTCTTTGCTTCATGATATTTGGAACGAGAAACGTATTCCGTTATTGTGAAGTAAATTACTGATTGTACCCATTTTCAAGAAGAGCACACGGAGTGACTGCAGCAATCATCGTGGGATTAGTTTGATTCCGATAGTTACTGGTGTTAGCTCCAATAATGCTGCGTCGCTTGACACCGATTCGCGAGAGTAATATCCGCGAACAGCAAGCCAGATTCTGTGCAGGTCGAGGTTGCATCGACCAGATAGATATTCATTCTCCGACAGATACTCGAAACGCGTCACACGCACCGCCGGCTTAGATTGTAGTCTTTCTGGATTTGGAAGATGCTTTCGACTTGCTGGATCGACCAACACCATGGTCGCGTGAGGGTATACGGCGAACTGTCAAGTTCACTCGAAACGACTAGCGGCGTTCGACAAGGGTGTCCCATCTCTCCATTCCTGTTCAACTTCGTCATGGACGAGGTGATGGAAGATGCTTTGCGAGGTCTCCGGGATGTAGGAATCGAACTGGGAAATGGAGGAAAACTCTGTGATTTAGATTACGCAGATGATGTTGTGTGCCTTCCCGAGTCTGCAGATCATACACAACGGGCACCAGATAGACTGTCGAGATCGGTTGCTCGGTTTGTCATGTGCTTCGTACCGTCAAAGTGCAAAGTGCTGTTGCAGGGCTAGACGACAGCAGTGCCGAACTTGGTGCTGATCGCAAAGGAACTGACGACCGTGGGGTATTCCTTTCGTATACTTTGCTTTTTTGATGGATGCTTAACGTTTCACTGACATTCGATGTGTTTTTTATTAGGCTGCTTTCAGATTACTGGGTGTTTAATTCGATATTCTGAGTGCTTGGCGCTGGTTCTCATAGCGCGCGAGCGGCGTATGTGACATAGACCGGTGCCAAGCAGTGCACTCGCAGCAATTTTTTCATAGAAATTATAGATGAAATGGGAACCTTTTGAAGAACTGGGGACTCTGGCGACGTTTTCCGTTCCATTTTTCGCACTTATCATTACACGCAGGATTCGATTCCTTGCCATCTAGCGGAGTTTCGCACATCCGATAAGAGAAATTGAATTTATGGTGTCTCGCACAATTGCTCCACTGACCTAGAAATCACTTGGCACACCAATTGTTATCATCTTCGTCAATTCACTTCAAAATCAATTGCTTCACGAAGTAGGTTTCAGTGATGGGTAAACCAACACCAAAGAAAATGAAAGGGAACTCCCAGGCCTTTGATAAGTTTCCGGAGCTCGGCGATGGATCACGATGTGCCACGTTTACAACAAAGGGCCTTGTGAATTCCGTGAAATGTCACAAGTGGTAATTGTGAAAACGTGAAGTAAGTTGTCCTAGGTTGGTGTTAGTTAGAATGAAACTACAGGTGTTTCAGGTTAAAAAATAACGGTCTGTCATACAACGCTTACTTGGGCGAATTTATGATCTGGCGCTGTAAACTTCTGGTTTTCCGTAGGTTTTGCTTGGTGGTGGACAGGAAGCACACGAAGTCACAACAACTGCAGTTGGTCAAGGCAAATTCGATGCGCGGTTCTACCATTTAGTGTATCAAGAAGAATTTGGTCGCGTCAAGGGTCATTTCGGTCCAATTAACAGTGTGTCGTTTACCTCAGATGGGAATGGGTAAGTTTATTCATTTCCTCCAGCGTGCTAAGTTTAAAGACATTTGATGTGGACACTTTTTTCGCCCTCACTTTTGATTGCTGTAGCTTTC
Organism: Fasciolopsis buskii; assembly: GCA_008360955.1. Lineage (NCBI taxonomy): Eukaryota > Metazoa > Platyhelminthes > Trematoda > Plagiorchiida > Fasciolidae > Fasciolopsis > Fasciolopsis buskii. The sequence continues at coordinate 32,811 of LUCM01006399.1, forward strand.
TAGTAAATGTTTTACTATTTCAAATGATGTGTAAGGAAAATGATGTGATGAACCCAATACATGACAGTTTCCGTCAGTGATGTAGCAAAGAAGGAGTTCGTTAATAAAGGTTAATAACATGCAGTGGTGTTCTGTTTTATTCACTTGATTAATAGTTATTTGGTTTGACTACTTAGGAAAATATTTTCTTAAGAACACTTCTTGGTTTGCGTCCATTTTTTAACTGAATTTCTTGTGCTGTTATCTGTTTTTATCCCATACCTTCATTTTTACTTGTATATGATATACCTGTCTTACTCTTGGTAGGACGCAATTGCGCACCTTATGATGCACATTTCCATTTTTTAAGTCTTAAGTTTTAACTGGAATTAAAGATTCTTTGTCTGTGTTCGAAAAACATTACTCTGTATTCACATTCGGCACTCAAATGTCCCCAGATGGGAAATCATAACCACGGTGGCTGGTGGGCTTATTCGTGCAGGACGGCAGAATAAGGTTCTAGTACAATAATACTAGCAAAATGGTGTAAAGAAGCAGTGCGGGAGTTAATCTACCCGAACTGAAGTGATTGAGAAAGCAAATCCGCTTTAGCCCTTTGCATACAAAATGAGTGTTATTTGATATATCCTGGGAATGTCTATCGTTTGTTCAGTAAGTGTCCAAACACCGTTTTTGACTTTCCTCGATTGATTTCCTGTTATCATGCTGCCAAATTCTTCCGTAGAATTCTCATGTCTCGCGCCGTAATTCGCATTTCATGCTCTCTCATATTTGCCGTTGTATTATCAGCTGCTGCAGCCTATTCTGATCCGTGATTTTAGACGGAACAATGTTAGTTCATGGCCTTGACTTCAGAATCTCGCCTGTCCTTGTTCCATTCACGTACCCTGATGTGGCTTACACGCACGTAAGGTGAAATTGCTGGCTTGTGGGCGTACCGAAATCGTTATAGTCTGCATCCAACATAACTAGGCTTGTATGCGCGTTCCCGTGTGTGTGTGCATTTAGTTTGTTTGGTCTTTTATCTATTGAGTTCTCCGGTTTGCCAGCCATTTTTATTCTGCTTCCCTTGGGATAATGGTATGCGTGCGATACGGTTGTAGGTGGCCGAGTTTCATCATGCTGCCAATAGCAATGTCAGTAGTAAAATCGAATTCCAGATTTTCAACTGGTATTGGTTGAAAGTGATTGGGGGGCATAATGACTTGCGGTAAATTCCCCCGATAAGAAACCATAATCGAAATTTTTTTGGGAGTTAATGTGAATTGACGTGAATTACGTCTTGCTATTCCTTTGATTTCAAAACCGACGTACGTGGGCTTGTCGGACGCTAAGCTTGTTTTGATTCCTTTCAGCTTCGCTACCGGTGGTGAAGAAGGCTATGTGCGGTTACATCAGTTTGACCCTGAGTACGCTGATCTGGATTGAAAATTTGTCCATATTCTCTCTGATCTTCTTTTGATCTTTGTAATGCCATCGGATTTTGCTTGAAACTCTTTACCTTTTCTTTGTTACGAAGGATGGGATAACATTCAGCTCGATCTAACGCGTATATTGAAAATAACAATAATTCTTATAAGTGGTATTCATTACTCAGAAATAGGCAAAAGATCCGTTAAGTTCGTTATGCTACCTTGAGGGAATTTCGTCATAAGTACCCGGGATTTAGAAAGTTTGGGGATTTTTGTGAATTGTTTATCAAATATTTGAAACAAGAATATGGTTGAACGGGTGCACTCGTAATCATCATGGGCCACAGCGCTGACGCGGGCCAGTTGGAAACCATGGCCATGAAAATCAACATTGAACCAGTTTAGACCATCAAACGCCATTAAGATATGGTTATTGCCCTGCCAGTCCCTAAGATGACAAGGAGACCAGCGGACTCGCGCAGGCGCAGCTCAACTCCAAGACTGAGGTTCGTAGGATACCCTCACACGATGGTTAAAGATGTTGCGTGCCACGTCTAAATGAAATATTCATTGGCATTGTTGGACCGGTAATTTTCGCTCCTGTGGCTTTTTAATTTATCGTTCTTTCTTTCTTTTGCGTACATGGTTCTATTGAGTAGCGGCTAGTAACGGTACATTCTGAAACGAGGTTATTGTCGTGGGAACTGAATTATCATGAGGTGAGTCACTGGTTGTTTCCATTCTCAAAGCGAGTTTCCGCTTTTTCTCTTACTGTTTCCAGTAGACTGGGCGGTGGGGTAGCAAACAAAACCATCATAATCAGCGTTGAACAGCAAGCCTAGCCTCACTCACCGCCGCCTTTTCCCCAGAGTTACAAATTTCTATCAAACGAGTGAACCGAGGCGAACGGAAAGTGGTCCTATATAGGTGAAAAAGGGACAAAACACTGCTATATCAAATACACGGAACACAATCGAGTGGCGTGAAAAGTACTGCTTCAATTATTCGGATTCAAAAGAAAATGACGACACGATCGACACTTCGCGAAACACCGTCATATTTTTCAGTATCTCCAACCAGCTAGTTGACCAGTCTTTCGGACCCCAAACACGAAGACGTGAGACACCTACTTTACCTAAG
>LUCM01006400.1:0-10805 GCA_008360955.1 Fasciolopsis buskii
AATGTGTGCACTGGTCACGTGAGCCCTAAACAATAAATGCCAGATTCGTGCGGCAACTGCGAGCAGACCAGTTTTCAAGCAACAATGTTAGGTGCAGCAGAAACAAAAATGACTGCACTCGACAGTGAATTCACGAGCCCAAGGCGAAATTAACTTCGTGTGGCATTCCACAGCGATACTTCACACAAAACGGAAATATCCAGGAATGTTCTCTTTTCCTCTTGTGATTATTTCTTCCAGACTTCTCAAAACAACAGTCATATAATAAACCATTCGCATATGCAGTCCGGCTAGTTGACTGCGGTGCCCTTCCTTATTAGCAAGTTAACAAAACAATCATATTCCTGATTTATGGCTTGCCATGTTTCAACAGCTTATCCATGCAGAATTCTTCTTGTGGATGGAAATAAAGTCTCCAAGCGGTTGTTTCTTTGGACAGGGTAACATTTTTTTAATGCGTCGGTTACGTAGAACCGCTCTAATGCACGCATTATTACAGTAACCGCTTCGTGCATTATGAATACCTGATGGCTTGCATTTTAACTGCAGCAAATGCACTTGTATGCACACGTTCGATATCGTCCACGGCGCGATATATTCCACCCAGTACCCTTCGGATTATGGCTGGTTTTCACTGCTGCCCATCGCCGCAGTACGTATTGGTTGCCCGTCTAAGCAGGGCACAAAGAACTACAACGTGTGGCTTGAATGCAGACGCAACACAAACATTCCCTAGCTTTATCTGACTCCAGACTGACCGTCTTATTCCGTGGTCCACGTACAAGGGCCTGAGTGACCCGCTGCGATCCGCTCCAGCGAAATCAACGTGCAATTCGTGGGTCATTCTGCGTCCGTAGCAAGCAGCCCATGCATCTTAATGGTGGATTGATTACGCACACGTTGAAGTTGATCTGTACCAATTCAGCCTCCGGGCTCACGAGATCTTTCTATCCCTGTGCGTTTTCCGTTGGTCGTGCAATTCTATTTGATATTGCTTCCCGGGACATTGATATAAATTCCCCTTGAAATCGCATGTATTTAATGCAATAAAGTAAACTACAATGAACACCATTTAATCTGCTGCACCGGAAAATTGAAGTCAATTGTGCTATCACTAATATTGTTACTGTTGCACAACTCAGCCCTATTTTAGCAGCAAAAAACAAACCATTGTACTTACTACTACGACTTTGTCCCATTAGGCTTCCGAAACAAAATGCCGTTCTTCCCGATTGAGTCTTCATATTCTGGTAGGTAACGGACTAGACGGTTTGCAAAATTAGGGTCAATTTAAACGCCGAGTAGTTGTTTCACAGTCGCCAGCTGATGCCACACTTTTGCATATTTACGCGGCATGCCGATGCATACAGGCCAAAAACAAGGAGATGTATGGTCATCAGTTAATGTCAAGGTTATCTTTGGCTGATATACGCTTGGCTGATATCAATCCGAGACGCTAACCAGCAGCTGCTGGAACATAAACGGCTACGTGTTGTGTCATGGGAGCGGTTGCCGAATACATGATTTTACGTGACTTGATGGGCAAAAGTAGTTCAACAATTAGTGAACCAATACTCTTAGAACCATCGTAAAAACCACGGATAATTTTTTGGTGCATATGCATCAGATCTAATTTATGTATAAGCGATTTGAAAATAAACTCAAAGTTCCGTAGTGGTTATGCGATTTTCTCTTGCGTTTCAACCATCTGCGTCAGAGCAGGATTTATCTCGGACAGTCATGATTAAGCAAACGCCCGAAAAAGCAGACTCACTAAGAGAAGTGAATTATGAAACGCTTCCAATATTGCGGCGGCCAAACTCACGATTGGATCGAGAAATTTATGTATTCTTAATAGCTCTGAATAGACGAGTGCCAACGGCTGTGTACTTACAAATCACGAGGCCAAAGAGAACGTCCGATGAGGTTCCGGATATTCCTCTCTTTTAGAATTGGAATCTGTCCTGTTCACTACTTGGCAATTCTTTTCTCAATGATGCTCTTGGCGGTCAACAGAGGTGTGGTTAAAACTCAAGCGAATGCAGCCATTCTACCACCTGACGTGTTTTGCATTGGCGACAAGTTTATCTATTCGCCTGCTAGCTCCTGTTCCTACGCAGAATATCTACTGGTTCCAAAGCAACCAGGTGTGCTGTAATTTCTACTTGAAAGTGAGGGTCTTAGCATCGTCCACGGTGATTGGACGATGAATTAACAGTAGAAACTTTTCTCCTCCTTTGCTCTTTGGTCGTGGATTTTCACTAGCCGGATGCAACAAATGGGTCCAGATCGGTGCACAGCCTCCCTAGGAGACGCTTCTGGCCTTCCGTTGGGTTCTCCTCACCGTGGTACCCGGAACAAATAGAATCTACCTTGTTCAAATGTAATGAGTGGACAAAGACATGATTGACAGAATCCCATTCCCACAATGACCGCGGAGGAACTTTCAAGTTTCTTCTTCCTAAACCATCACGGTTTTTGCACGCGGATCATGGCTGCAGGTAACAGTGAGGCCACAAATAAAACGACCCACAGGATTTCACAGAGGTTATCCTGAGCTATTTCTTACTCAGTAACAGATACACGTCCAGCGAAAAGCCAGAAACCGGTAAACTTTTTCACTTTTCACCTACACCAGTAGCTACCACCCAAGGCGGGTGGTAGCTACTGGTGTCTGAGAAGCTATGGAACGGTCAACAGACCGATGCTTCAAACGATCCCAAGAAATTTGACAGATGGTATTCACAAAAATGAGCACTGTATTGCCAGAAGGTGTTTTGCCCGTTGATTGCTGGACCTGGGCGACACAGAAACAGCAAAGTGCTAGAGAGGGTTTTAGTTTCAACCGTTCGCAGGAAGATCTGTCACATATTTGTTTCAGTAGATGGAAGTAGAAACTGGGTGGCCGCGATCTGCAAGTGGCTCCAAGTATCTTGTAAGGTATTATGCACGGTGAAATATGAATATACCCAGGTTGTCATAATCTAACAACAATGCCAAAGTATTCTATTCCGAAGTTTGACCAGCACCATAAGTGCTGTAGGATGGTAGATTACAGTAATTCCACGAATGCAAAATAATACTTCAGGGGTAGCAACTATAAAGGCAAAATTTACGGGGAACAACAAGAGCAGCAGCACAGGCCGTAACAAATAGTAACTCATCACCGTAAAATTTTCAAATTCCAGTTAATTGGGTTTGTATTGTGTGTTTAGGATAGGAAATGTGGTTGGAATCAAGCGGATACGAAATGGTGCACACCAGGACGGCGGCAAAACATGCAGAAACATTCAAACCCTAAGGAATTATAGGTAGCGCGTTGCCAAACAGTGTATAAGAACACATGGTCATATGTTGGGCTGATACTGCGACTATTTGAAACTCAAGGAAACTTATCTTCCAGTTCATTTATGTGACAGTGACTAGCCTACTCCACGGAGACCATTACGGAATAAAGCTGCAGTCAAAATGTTGGGCAAAATATCAGGTATGAATTGGAGACAGTCTAGTATAAGCTTGAGTATACGGTAGATAAACAATGGGCGTCGTGAAAGATAATTCTTTAAGGAAAACGAATTTCAGGAGCAAAATCTGTGCAGAGAAACCAGGTTTATCCGAAATATCAGGAGGAATTAAATCGAGGTTATATTGTGTGAGCAAAAGATCAAAAGAGAAAATGTGCTTACGATTTTCCCAAGGGAGCAGGGGTTGTGCAGCCTTTGAGTACCATTTAATGTTGGTCCACATATCGGAGCAAAGAAGCTGGTGTGAATTACGGTGATGTAGAAGTGTCGCTATAATCTTCATCACCGTGAATCCGGAGCATATTTCGGATTTGGCACTTTGTTGACGCAGTTAAGGCCGCCTACCAGGAAACAGAATGTCGACCAAATACATTCAGACAAACACTTCGGAATTGCCCTTGACTGTGATAAATCATCAGTCGTGACATCGATGCAAGCATTTAAGGGTAAAGTGGTGCAGAAAAAGAGAAGCAGCCTGATGACCCCACTAATAGTAGGGTCTGACGCCCTACATTTTTTCACACAGGTAGAACAGATCCTAAGCTGACGACGAGGTCTATGATGATTTTCACGAAAATAGAATGAAAAGGAAAGAGCAGAGATCTGAAATTGGTGGTCAGGCAAAGCAATATATCAAAAGCGAATTCTTTATGTCAGTGAGAAGGAAACAGCGGCGTAGAGGGGAAGGGGGTGCAAGGGGGCTTTGCAAGGTTGAGTCCTACAAAATCTGTTGTACTCTTCCATGTGATTACTTATCCACACTTTCTTTTTCGGTAGCTCTATGAAGCAAAACCTCTGCAAAGCGTCAGGGCCGTGGCTAACGAAGGTGGGAAAAAAGATCAACCCAGTTGCCAAAACTGCCAGCAAACGGGAAATTATCATTGGACGGAAGAGCAATGGAATGTTTCCTCGTAGGCTCAATCAGTCCCCAGTTGGGAAAAAACGGTGACACAAAAATGAAATCCGACCCACACTTAGTATAAGGTTTGCCTCACATTAGTCTACACCCGATCCTGTGGGAGGGGAAAGCCCCCAGTACCCTAGTTTGCCTGGCATGCTACTGACACTTATGTTGTAGACTTAGTGAGGTGCCAGCGCAATCGGCTCTCCAGTTTTATTCATGGCCCTTTCCATTCAAGCTTCCAAGCCACGTTCCCTGTCGCCCATATGCACGCCCGACAGGTATGCTTACGTTTAATACTAAAGCAGACGTATAATCGCGTTTACTTTCCTAAAAACCCTCCGCAATTTTTTTCACAGATGTACATCTATTATTGTGCCTCGGGAATTGAAAGATTCCAGTGTGTACTCAATATTACGTATTCTAAACTAGCTGACAGCAAATGTTCCGACTTACTGACTAATCCAATTCGCTATCCTTAAGCTATATCAGAGACACCTCTCATCCAACATCCTCCGTATTGCCTCGGGTCACTGGCGGCTAACCACCCTATCAGCCTTTCCTTCTCTTTATACTCTGCAACCGAAGGGCTCATTTTTACATTTCTATCCTACCTTTCCCCTTGCCCCAACCGTTTGGATTCTTCTTTGCACGTTGATCTTCGTTATTCCCACTGTATTTTCCTGGGCCCATATGACAACCTTACTTTCTAACACTATCTCATTCACTAGGTGTTCAAAGGCCCAGGCCTCAAACCATCCCCTATCCCTAATAAGCTTCTGTATTCTTTACCACTCTATCCAAAAGCGCAATCGGAACACATACAATAATGCAATCTGGAAAACGCCCAGGGTAAATCCTGGCTGCACATTAGATAGATGAATCAACTCAAAACGTTCTAGGGGTGGCATTCCACTGTGCCCAAGACCTACATTTTTCCTGCTGTTTCCCCCACTTCCAAACGGCTTTTGCTTATTTCCCCGGCCGCAACAGTTACCGTACAATGCAGAACTTTCGGCCTTCATCCTCATTTCGAGAGTACTCGTCTTTTCCCTTTACTATCCTTTTCCTCAACCGGTTTAGCCAGGTTTGATCATTTTCTATCTGTCACTCACAATTCCAGTGGCTTTCTTTGTCGCAAACTAACTTTAATGGACATTAAATACATTTGTCAGATTCTGAATATTTCGACCGTATCTTGAAATTTGCTGCTGTACTCCAATCGAATTCTCCGAAAGAAAAACGTATTATTGGTGCATATGGGCACCGAGCTCTGTGGTGCACATGACTTTAGTTGACATCATTAAAACCGTGATTAATATAAACTGATCCATCTTTCTGCTTCCGTTATCGAATCATTCTCCTTGATAAGTTATATAATACCATTGTAACCGTTGATCAGACAACAAAGCATGCATTTTGAAAGGTCCCAGGAATATACCATCAATATCAACATTCAAAATCTCGATCCTCGATTTGTCCGTTTAATGGTTACGTTAAGGCGGTGTTGTTGTTTGCTGCTTATATTTGTAAGAAGTCAACGTGAAATGAAGTGTAGCTGGACCAGCCAGAATGGCTAAAACCACGTTTTTTGTAACTGAGAAGCAAAGTATGACCATGAATTGCGAACGCTGCCGTGATTGGCGCTTGTGCGGTTGAGAGCGTTAGTAGCGTATTCACCCAATCGTCCACTAATGTGAAATCTTGTTCGTTATGTGAACTAACTTTAGTTGGGCCACTAATCTACCTGCCGTTTGTGACACAAAAATATTGTGGGGTCCCTGGAGTAATCTGTCTAGTCCGCTTCGGAACTGATGTTGCAATTTTGCGTTGTGAAGCCTTAAAATCTTGAATCTCTTGACAGGATGAAAGCTGACGAAATTGACCCTGTGTTGAGGCTATATGAGCCCATGTCCCGAAATCTTTCGGCTGAAGTACTTGAGAATCCCTCACTTGAATCGAAAGACCATGCAATTTTATGGTTTATTTGTTCAAAAGACGATCCAGATTTTACCCTTTTACACCTATCATTGCTTCTTTCCGTGAGTCTTATTGACCACAAAGTTGTTTTTTAAGTATGCAGAAGAATCTCTAATCCCACCCGTGCAAGATAAAGTCAAGTTTTTACCTCTACCATCGACTGTTGCTTACCCAGTAATGATTTTTCCTAGTTCCTCTCTTCTGTAGGCTTATTCTACCTCAACGATAGTATTTCCCAAGGTAGCTTAGGTAATGGCAGCCGAAGCTGAATAGCCCTGAATAGCGCTTCTGTTAGGCGGAAGCCAGAGACGTACGTCTTACCTTGCTTGTAAATGTGCGCCTATGAGATTGTCGTTAGTTCATTAGTAGACCGGGGCCCACTTTGAGTGATCCATCTTGTTCTTTGCATTTAACCCAGCTACGCCCTGTTATCACCAAAATCAAAGCGCCACAGACTGCAAGGAGCCCCGGAGAGACCCGAGGGTTTCTAAAGAAATTCAAGGCCACCTTTGCGAGCGTATCCACTTATTCCATCTAGTATGCCCCCGCTCGATACGTTCCTCTTACTCTTCGCTCCACAAAACTTCCGAAAAATCCGCTTTACCTGCGTTAAGCACTAGCCAATCCAACCGAAAGGTTATTAAACTCCATTTGTTAGCGACATGCTAGTTTTCTCCGTATCAAGAGCATTCATTCCAAGAATTTGGATTCCCACTGTGTTATCTTCGGGTTAAACAGCAGACCTTGTGTTCTAGCGGTTTAAAGACACTCCTTATCAATAGAACTGAATTTCCATCTGGCAAGTCATAATCCTCTAAAGCCTAGAAAGTTGAACAAACAGTTCGATAGACTAATCGCTTTGGTTTACCTCTATCCTGACGCTGATTCTTGAATTCTATTTATAACTCGAACTTTTCTGCCTGGAATGAAGGGCCGGCGATCCAATCCGGTAGGTTTTGGCTAAACGGCTTAGCTGAATCCCACGGCGGAGATTGTTGCCTGCCTTGGTATGACACACATGTCACCAATATAGATGGAAATGCGGCCATCTTATGCTCATGTGGTTCCAATGGCAGAACACGATTTGGTCAGTTGTAGAATCGAAACACTACTCATTCATTCTCGAGCACTTCTACCCTCAAGGACATTTTTTCCGCGTCAGCCGAAAGGGCAATTCGTTCCCCCTGAATTGCAGCAGAACTTTTGGTAGACACTCCATTCTGTCTGAACCCTGCTGAATTACGTCGATTGGGAACTTCCACGGTTCTTGTTAGGGCAGCTTATAAACATCCGCGCTTTCGCCGCCGCACCGGAATTTGGAATGGATTATTACACGCATTATAGTGGTTAATGGGCCCAAGGTGACTAATCTATTGGTATTGCTGTGACAAATTCTTATTCGAAAATCGTCTGTGGTTTTCCTGTAACTTGTACACAACTTCATGTCTTTCGACTACGTAGGCTGCAATTGGCTTTACAGCACAAGCTTCGAGATAATTGCCGAGCCTTGTTTACGAACTCCGTTCGCACGGTCGGGAACTACAAAATAGTTGCCCGCAAACCGAGCGCCTTCGTTGATCAGTGCAAAGGCCTCCGCGTCCTAAACAAAGGCTTCTTGTACAGTCAATAGTCTGGTGATAATAGTTCGTAAATTCCCGCTAATCGTTCTGCTAATTTCTCTTTCCTGATTAGCGTGTGAGTAAATAACCTTATTCCAAAGGCCGCGTAGCCAGAGGGAACTAACGTAACCCAGCGCAGAAAGACGAGAACGGCATATCCGCTATTTATGCTACGGAAACTCTGCTTCAGCACGCAATGGGCCTCCGGGATAGCGCCCCGAATCAAAATTAGCACTTATTCTTCGGTTTCTTTGATTAGAATATTAGCTACATTGGGCCACTTCTTTGTTATTTGGGATTCCTTGCTTTCTAGTTTCAACGATAGTCCTCAGGCACCAACGGTAATTCCGGTGTCCACCGGCTCTGTTCCGGCATTTAGCAACAGAAGCAACGTACCCAAAACAAGCTGGCTTTTACAGTCTTGCTAACTGTTTTTGTTGTCACGAGAATGCTTGCCGACCTAGGCCGAACCAAACCAATGCATCCAATCTGATGAGAATCGTTTCAGGCTCTCTATCCAGTAGTGAGTAGAACATCACCTTATAACCCGTGGATCTTAATCAAACTGGTAATATAGCCGGTAAAACCGTTGCCCTGCAATTTGATAGACTTCCACTGGCCTCTACTGGCCATCTAAGAACTCAAAAGGGATACCGAGAAGGCCATATGTAGCGACTGCTCGTGACGGCTTCCACAGATTACGGAGCCGTACTTGGTTTTGACGTTGCGTTATCCTGCTCAGTGAGCGCCCTTTAGGATTAAAGAGCAAAATCATGTCCTCGAGTACTTTCTCTCCCGGCTGGTGTCTTCATTCTTGGAAATAGAGCATGCTTCGCACTAAGCTTTTTCCTGTACCATACGTATTGATATGCTTGCTCTTTCGTCCCTTGCGCCGCAGTGATGACTATGTGACTTACGTCAAAGTGAAGTCCCTCCAGAAGGGAATTTCCAGTCTCTTCTCCCAATCTACCTCCCAAAACGACTTCCCGCTATTCCAACCTTTGATGACACTAGCTCAGTAACCTCTCCAGACCTGGGTTTCTTTTCGTTCTGGGTTAGTCCAACCGGACTATCAGCTTAATTATTTTGTGGGCGATGGAGTGAATGCTCTATAATCTGCTTTAACGGGACAGGGAAATTAATATTGGCTGGGTGCTACGTTTGTTCTAAGGCACTCTCACAGTGTTGATGCCTCCGGCTAACCCATCTAGCGGCGAATGTGTGACTTTGTGCTGTGGTCCATAATGATCTTTCAAAATCGCACACCCGATTTCACACCCCACTTTGGCGGGGGTGAAACAAACAATTCTGCTGTCTTCCTTGCTTTTAGCTAACAATAATGCAGCAGGCATGGCAGTCGCCGCCGAATGGCGGAAGTTTGGAATTCCCAGACAATAATTACAATACATAGTAGAAGGCCCGACAAATGGATGAGGAACAAATTTGCCCTGATTCACATCCAACGAGACTTGTGACGATATGCATAACAGAACATGCATTACTGCTCTTTATTAAGTCCGCCCTATAGCGAGACATGGATTCGTTCCACCGGATAGCTTGTTCAACCGAACGTTGACCGCCAAGCGCGTTCGCCATTTGTGCGTTGCTCACGCGCGCTTTGCTCGCACGCCTCTGTTAAGAATATACTTAACCTCTCACCACTACCGACTTCCTTCTCGTTGTACTGGTCGAGTGTCAAGATTGCTAGTATTGCAATCGTACCGAGCCGGGTAAGAGTGGCGCACAAATGGTCACAAAAGCTAAGGGAAAGCAAACGAAATACGAGATTCGGGTTAGGAAAATCTGTTCTACAAATTGGGGAGCTGATCACCTGATTCTCTGTTTCCTTTTTGCTGATGGGCTATTTGATTTTCTTCGAGGTTCAGTATCACGGTTGATTTTATTTTTATGATGCATGCGAATTACTTTCACTTGTTGATTCTTACTGGCCGCGTTTTTATATCCTTTGTTTTCGGCACATTTTGTTTACGCTACTTCTTTCGATTTGAAATATTGTGTTTTGACAACGGAGCAAAAACCGTCGCCAGACCCAGCAGCAATTTTGATACCTCTTGGCTTACCATAATTCATGCCCTCCGATGCTCAACTCCGACTTAATTTAGCCGAATTGGATTTCCAGAATTAAAGGAATTCTAGCAACGCCTGCCGCTTCAGATGGGTGTCTGTACGTAATCCTCCAGCTGTTACCCTTCAGGTCAGGGACGTCAATTTATGTTCTCTTAGTTACGACGCGTTCATATCTCAGACGGCCCCTTATGGAAGATCAACCTATCCAATAGCTAACAGGTTATTCCTGGTGGATACAGATACCGAAGTAAGCTTAATCCCCTGAGGCCCAAGTAATTTGATCGCTGCGCAGACGGAGACGCTACGGGCTGCGAATATTATCCATACCCCACGTACGGATATCCTTCCCCAGGTCTCAACCTAGGTCTTGATTGTGACTTTCTTTGGGTGTTCATTGTTGCCGACGTCCAGTATCCTGTTGTTGGTATAGACGTCCTTTGGCATTTCGACCTATTAGTGGACGCTCGGTAGGGGAAAATAGTAGACCGTCAAGCGTCGGTGATCGTGACCGGCTCGTATGCCATCGTCAACCAAATTACGCCCTAGTACGCTAAACTCCCAGCCCAACGGCCGTACACCGGCTACTTTGCGAATACTCAGGCATGCTGCAACAAGCCGGTCCACTTCCCACCGTCCATATTAAGGTAGCCTACCACATAAAGACCATAGGACCCCAAAAGTTTATTCGGCTTC
>LUCM01006401.1:6665-43911 GCA_008360955.1 Fasciolopsis buskii
CTCCAGCCAAAAGCCCCTTCTATGCACCGGAGCAACCTCAATCCGCCAACAGGCATCTTAAGTCCGGTAAAAGGAAGCAATCGCATACGGATGAAAATCGCAAAACCGCATTAACCAGCAGCTATGTGTAAGTAGTACACGTCCATAAGTAATACAACGACAGTCAAAGCGGTGTAGTAAAAAATGGTCCCACAGAGCTAAACAGCGAACTCGGGAAGAACGCTAGGCGCACAACGAAAGCATGTGTGGCCTTGAAACTTCCAGTCCATTTCAGTTTCAGTAAAATTGCAGGACTGCACGGCGAAATGCCACATGGTAAGAGTTCTTACACCGAGAACTCCTCGGATCTGACGATGCTTTGACAACAGCAGGGTGGAATCTTTCTTCAGCTCCTAGGGTGAAAGTGGGAAACTTGTATGTGACTCAGATTCTCATATTTATTCTACAAAAAGAGGGAAAATTAAGCGCGATGCTTTATTCACGACCATTTCCTCAGCCATACAGTCCATATATTGTCCTCTCCAAACACAAATACCCACACATCATCCGGTCTTCTTTTGAATTCACGCACTGAGCTCACTTCAAACGCGTCCTCTGGTGGCTTGTTCTAACCATTCAACACTCCGAAGGCAAAAAATGAGCTTCCCGGTGCAGTGTTTACACGTTCTAGCAAAACCGCTTTCGCTTTTCCTTTTGGTGTCTTATTTCCTTTTTTCTGGAATAGGGCTCCATAGTGGCCCCGTATCTCGGCCAGGCTCCTAACGATCTTGATGTCTTGCATTAATTCACCTCTTTTCCCACGTCTTTCCAGGGAGTACAAACCAAGCTGCCTTAGCCTCCACTCATATTCCTTATGACTTGAATGTCCAAGCCAGCGTGCAGAATCACGATGAACTTTTTCCCTTATTTTTATCTACCTTGGCAAATACGGTCTACATGCCTGGCCAAATTATTCCAGGTGCTGTCGCAAAAAATGTCTCGAAGAGCGACAGAAAAACCTTAGGCCTCCTAGATCATACAGTCCTCCCTGGCTTAGGGACATCATGCGTTCTTGACCGCTTTCTGACACTGCACACTAGACGTAAAGTTCGCACTAACTACTATCTTGAGGTACCTTGCTTGCTGAGTTTCGTCCAACGTGACCTGATTTCCAAGTGGACCCGTGTTCCGAGCGCGATTTACCGTTCCTTTCATGAGCCGCTGGCACCTGTTCAAGCTCAGCGAAAGAACCCATCTCATCGATCATTGGCACAATTTATCCAGAGCTCTCTGGATAGCTTCAGCGTTTGCTGTCCTTATTAGTTTGATGCCGACAAAAACAGGAAAAACGGATTTTGCAAACCGTTGGCCATGTTGCTAGCATACACCCGGAAGAGCGGTGGCCCTAAGACAGACCCTTGAGACACCCCTCTGTATAGCAACCCTCTGTATGATAGGCACCCCTCGACTCTCACCACAACGAACCTGCCCTTTAAGTTTTGTGCTATCCAGTTGTTCAACTTGGATCCCACCCTGAATGTCTTCACTTTCCGGCCAAGGAGACTACGGTTCATGGAATCAGAGGTCTTCTGAAAGTCTAGATAGTAGACTTCTACTCTTTCGCCCCTGTTAGTCCTACCTGTTACTTCATCCACGATGCATATCAAGTTCGTCAAGCAAGAAATTTTGTTCTCAAAACCGTGTTGCTCCTCCGTCATTAAAGTTTTAGCCTACGGGTGATTGACCACCTTCTTGAGAAGGGTATTTTGAGGTTTTCAGCACAAGGGATATAAGATTCACCGATCTATAGCTATAACGGTTGCCTCTGTCTTCGTCCTCACTGCTGACCCAGCCCGCGAGAATCCGCTCTGCATCTAAAGAGGCAATAAAGTGTTGGGCGAAAGTTTCACCGGGATCACTGCCATCGGCTTGATTATCGCTGGGTGCATCCAGTCAAGCCCGGCCGCTTTCGATGCGTTCAATTTTTCAGGCTGTCCCACACTTCTCCCTCCGCTATTGTTCCTTCCAGCATCTCAGCCAAAAGGGTGACGAGACTTGCCGTTTTCCCCTGCATCCCCTGACCCCGCCTGTATACTGCAGGGGAATATTCCCAAAGACAGTCGGCTTTCTCTTAACTGCCGGTCGATCTTATTCGCTGGCGGTTTTTCAATCCACCCATGGCCTTTCGCAAAGCTGCCTTGGATTTCACATAATCCTAATGGGCCTTGAGTCTGTTTAGCGGCCGCAGTCATCCACTCATGAAGTCAAGGACTTGAGATAATTTGTTGAATCTTTATCTAGTCGCTTGGGCAACGCGCTGAAACATCCAATTCACGTGCACGAACTACAGGAATTGATTTGAAAAGTGCCCCTGGGGTTGTCTCGCGAACGCAGTCACTCGCAGCGGCATCATAAACCCCAAGCATCAGTAGCTTGCACGCAGATCCTTCAACTACACACGGAAAGAAAAAAATTCTTCTTCCTGCGCTGGTGTCCACCTCAAGCTTTGATGCACTCCAGCAAACGAGATCCTGGAGCCGCCAATTGACCTCCAAAGATTATGCTTGTGGAGTGCAGTTTATGACCTTCCCGCGCATTGTTATTATCAGCCACCGTGAACAGGGTTCCGCCTATAATCATAGGAGGAATAGAAAACAGGAAAACTCATCTCTTCCTGACGGCGGGAAATTTTACGAGTCGCAGGTGTTCGCAAGCCAATTCTGCAATGTAGAAACAATAACCGAAAGTCAACCGGCACAATGCCCCATATTTTCCTACCTCGGGACATCGCATCCCAACCTTGATCCAACCCCTATTTAAACAGAGAAATGCTCAGCAGGGTTGTCGTTTTCCCAGGCAATCGGCCCTCGATATTTACGGCCTTGTTAATAAAGAACTACGCTCGAACTAGCAGTCTTGATCGTGTTTTGCAAGCTTCCTCCCACGTACGAATGTGCGAGAGTTTGCATCTTGTTAAAATCCGTCTGGGCTGAATCCTGACAGGCCGATTACAGTCTCAAAGATTTCCTTCATTCCCCTCGGTGTCTCTCTGTCCGGCGGGAAGAGACCTCAGCCGCAGAGCCGCTAATCATATGACTTTCTACCCTGCCCATCGAAATTTTCGTGGCTAATCGCCGCACATTTTCAAGGCAAGTGGCGTCCTCTTTGAAGAAGGGAGATCAAACCTACACACGGCATTCCAAGTGGAGCCTTATTGGCTCCTTGTACAGGGATCTCAACACCTATGACTTGAGATAGAACAAAGCTGACCTCAGCCTAACCAGTTCACTTCTGGTCTTTTGAGCAGCTGCGGCACACCGGTACATCCGCTTAAAATCTAAGCTTATGATCATTCATATGTCATTCATCTTGCCAACGACATTTACAGTAAGCAGCCCCTGGTCACATAGAATTGTAAGTTTTTCGACGCTTCTGGATAAAAAAGACACTTGCTCTCGTTAAGCGGCGAGTCATACCTGTCGGTCCAGTTTGGGACAACCTCTGTGCCGCTGCTGGTTTCCGTAGCTGCGATTGCATAGAATTTCCCGATTCCTATAACAAGCTTTCCCTGCCTCTTCTGAACGCCACAGGCATTAACCTGTCATACACTGGGTTGGCTTGCAAACATTCCTCATTCACCTACTCCGTTTACCTTGGCTTCTATCGCCCTTTACTCAGACGCAGTGTCCCAGGAAGCAGGTTGTGTCATAGATGTGGCCCAGAGACTGACTCCGACAGGTTTTTGGACGCGCGCTGTGAAGAACGCCGGATTTCACTACATTCAAACAAGATACATGTCGCTTTGGTAAACCCCCTTGTCCGTTAGAGCTAATTTTGAGTACCGTTGAGCCAAAGGCTGGCTGCGAAATACACCCATCAATTTAGAATCGGTTTGCGAACACCTGCGACTCGTAATATGTCCCAACGTCAGGGCGAGTTGAGTTTTCCTGTTTTCCATTCCTTCTATCGAGACCCGTTGAACTGAACCTGCATGACGTGGAAGCTAATCCCGAACGCATAATAGAAGGAAATTCTGTGCATTGGAATGCAGCGGACAGGGAAGATTCCAGTGATTAGCGAACTGAATTGAACTCACCTGCTACGCTGCCTTTCGTTTTGTGTTTAGCATTTTCCCCCGATTCTCCGGCGTAGCTCTGCGGAACGAACGTTTCTTCCGCTCTTTCTCATACACGCCTTTGTTAGCGTCCAATTTTTTACGGACTTATTTTGCTTATGCAGGTCAGATGGTTTATGGCGTTCTACGATTTTTACTCCTATTTTAAATATTATCATATACTTTTGTTATCGCTTGCATTATTTCCATCGTTCATGGAGCCTTCGCCGCACTGGCCTCTTCGGATTTGGACCAAGATTGTTTACCAGTGGTCACCCATTGGATTATATCAACGGAACTGTAACTCACAGATTTGTAAGCTCCTTGGCCGTTACAAAACAATTGTTCTTGCATGCGGCCAAAAGAAGACAGCCCCAGAATTGGTACTAACATAATCCTCAGTACTTTGAGAAGACGGTGAAAAGCATCCAGAAGTAGATATTTTCAAGCATCGAGAAATCATCCAAGCACGAATGGGGCGCATGCATCCACAGATGATCATTTGTTTGCTTCTCATGATCGCTTGTTAATCGAACGTTCACAGCCCAGCGCGGTCGTCGCTTGTGCGTTGCTCACGCACGCTCTGCTCGCACGCTCCTGTTAAAATATACTCAGACGTCCACCGCTTTCGACTGTCTTCTTGTTGATCCGGTCGAGTGTCAGGGTTGTCGGTATTGCAATAAGTACAGAGCCGCGTAAGAGTGACGCACAAGTGGCCTCAACGGTTGAGAGCAAGCCAAAGTAACAGGAGACCCGCGTTAAGGCATTCGGTTTTGCACACCTCTGAAAATAACCCATCCGTTTTATCTAAATCTAGGCTACCAATATTGCTACCCTCTTACCTTAGATCGAATATTTTCACCTAATTTCGTAGAAATGACTGCCTTCTCATCCTTCGTGATATTCTAGTCGTCTTATTTTCGCAAGCCTCTGCCGGATCCACTCAAGTGCTCACAAGTGACTTACATCCTTTTCTTCCTGAGACTTGTCGAATTCGGTGTACTATTTTGAAATCGAATAATGTACCATTCCACGATGGAAGAAACGCCACAAGCAGGTAACCTTGTGGTATTATGTTGTACGTCCTTGAAAAGCAGCGTGCAAAGTCAAAATTCCGCGGCATAATCGTGGTGCGCTCAATGGCAGTTCAAGAGGTCCGCATAGTGTAGCAAATGGTGAGTTCCACTGTCCTTGTTCAAAAAGCATATCCAGTCTCATTTAGAATACGGTATCTTTCCGTGACCATCATATGTGGCGAAGAATTTATAGCGCAAGGACTGGTACAAGCGCGGTTCAGTATTGTTGTAAACAGCCGGACACCATGCACGGCCAAATTCTAAATTGCCTGGTTTGCATTTCCCGAAGGATCCGAAGGGGGAAAGACAGTCAATATAGTTGAGGGCCTGACCAGCGTACGGGTTATCATGGCATCCTTTGCCACCAAGAACCGAAAGAAACATCGATTAGTAGGGGAACATCTTTGAGGGAAAGTAAAATTGAAAGTCTCACCCGTATCCGTTTTCGCCCCAAGTGTCATTTAACACAGACCTTTCAGTTGGACGTCTTGGTATTTTCTCCCATTTTTCACTTTGTGGACTTCTCTTCAGGTCGACAAAATACCACTGTTCGTTAAAGCAAGACGGCTTCAGACAATTGTTGGGGAGCTGCTTGGCTGTTGCCTGTCACGCGGTTGATTTTGAACAATATGCAGCTGAACCATGGTGAAGAACATGGTTTCTCGCTGCATTTGAACGCGAAGGCAAGACGCAACCATTGGGAAAAATCTCATGGCTTAACTTCCCGCCCCCAGTGTAGCTGACATACAGTGCTCCGATAAGGAAAATAAAGTGATTATTTTGGGCCCACAGTCGCTTAGAAACGCCAGACTCCATAAAGAATGTACGGCTGTTTCACTAGGCCTGCAGACCAGAATGTCCAATTAGAAGTGTCTCAAGAAAAGCACGGGTTTATTTCTAATGGCATCGAAAAGGTTCATCGGAACAACAGGTTTGCCACAAAAGATGCAATCGAACAATAGATTACGATTTATAGGCGTCTACATTTAAGCTCGAGAGATGGTGGCACCGAATGAACAAGCATCGAACCCTCATTTGCACCAACATTAAGGGTAGTTTTGGCATTTTATTTCGTCTTACTCCAATCACCGTGGCGGAATCTGGAAATGCCTCATTCGGTCCACTCTAAAGATGCTGACGTGTGTTACGGAACACCAACCACTGGATGACGAGAAAATGCTCAAGTTAATGTTTGAGGTTAAAAGAATCTTGAACAGTAGACCATTAGTCCCAGAAGTCTGGGGCGACACATTGTCTGGCTTTTACACCAAATGACCTGTTCATTGAGAGATCTAATGTGGACAGTCACGTGAAAACGCCACTCATGGGCGCCTACTTTATTCGCTGGAAGCAAGCAAACTACCTCACACAAGTATTTTGGAGACCATGGACAGGAAAGTTCTTACCAAACCTCAAGGCTCGTCAGAAGATGATTAGCAAAGTCAAGCCATGCAAAGTGAGGACGTTGTTTTGCTCTTTGAAAAGCATACACGCCTAGACAAATGACCTTGAAGGATCATTAAAGAAGGCCAGGAGGACTCTGATGGATTAATTTGGGCAGTGGTGGTGATAAGGGAGAAGTAAGAATGAACGCGTGACCTCCTCAAGGTGTGTTCATTCGAAAGATGCAGTAGGGATGACTGAGAAGGAAGTATCACCGATAGGGTACGTTAGGTGGAAAGCCAGTAGCGACTTTCCCAGCGATTGCTGGTTTCTCCGATCCAGTCTTTCATTCGTAATGAAATGCCTCCTACATTACCCCGAAACTTTTGCGCCTGTGTTAAAGCAAATATTATTTAACTGTAAGGAAATTGGTCGCCTACAAAGTTTAACAGAAATCACCCAAACAACGTGCACCGCAACTGGACGTCGAACCTGGATTATTGACTCATGTTCCACTGCTCCAAAGGCCAATGACTTCATAAAAGTCTAATGTGTTTCCCCATCAACCGCTATTCACATAATGCACCGCAGGGGACTTTTCGGATTACCAATACTGTCGCGTGTATATGTTGCTTTGCACAAACGCCTGCGCAAATTTCGTGATTCGTAGCGAATTTGCTGTATGTCGTTTTTTAAAGGCCCGATGTGGCACAATCCCGCCATAAAACCTAAACTTCAGTGGGTTGGGTACCGCACATCCCTCAACGGTATTCGGTCACATCTGAAGAATACACCGTCTGCGGAACTGAGGAGCATCAGGAGTCGAGCCGACAGCAATGTAATTTTAGAACCACGGGAGACTGGTAAACACACTGACCGTAGGGCAGTCATAGGCGCTTTAGAATGATTGGCCTCTAACCCTGTTCTGGTTTGTCGATTTTGAAATATTTTGGTTGGCAGTGTAAAAGGTTATATTGAAAATCTTTCCCTTCATTCCCTTCCCTACACTTTTTGACCGAAAATCAGTGATATTTAAAAGTTTACACGACTCACTCGTGTAGTGCGTCTGCCACTTTGTTTGTCTGTCACCTTTCTTGATGTGAGCTCATTTGTTTGTGTCGTGAGTGCTTGACATGACTATCCGTTCGCGCTCGATGGACTTCGGCGTTTGGCACCTGTCGCGCTGCTGCTTTGACCGCATATTCCTCATTCGAATATTTGTACAATTTGATGACCGTTTGATCGAGTACCAGGGAAATTGTGGATCAGCTATCTTATTGCCTTGGATTCTCATTAATTTTCCTACAAGTGGCTGAAATAATAAGTATTGAAACTCCGTAGATGTTTCCTGAGTAAGACTCCTTGCCTTTTGTGTTGGGGGTTCGTTTGATATGTCACCTCATTCGGGGCTTCGAATCAAAGAATACTCGACCCATTTAGGTAGGCTTCCACTCAGCTGTCGATCGCTGCGTTGCTGCCAATTTCTCGCTTGAATGAAGAGCTTTTTCTTGAAATCGCGATAGTTTAGATCGCCCAGCAGTTTTCGTTGAGATAATCTCAGTGAATAGAACAAACACGCCGAATTTCACATGGCATGGGCCTTCAGCTCCTGAAGTATTGCGTAGGTTGGAGATCGACAGGCCATTTTGTCCCGGATGTGGGGGGCTTGACAATCACGACCCTGCCAAACGTTGCTCTAATCAGAGTGGGTCGTTATAAATATTATCATGCTGAGAACTCCTGAGTTTAGCTAATCTCGCAAAGCCTTCTGGGTGGGAAATCTGGATCAAAATCTCCTTTTAGGTTCCCCAAAGACGACTCCCTGCGTGTAGGCAGCCGCTGAGTAGTAATTTCCGGAGTACTTCCGGCATCCTTTTTAAAACGAACCTTTCATATTTCCGTTCTGTCTCTATAACTGCCATTCAGGCTGCCATGAAAACTATAACTGAATGAGTGCTGGCGAGAAGGCACCAGTGGAAGAAGGAAAAACTTATTGGACGGATTACTTGCAACCATGTGCTCAATTCACTTAGCTGCACTTGATAGAGCAAAACTTGCCACAGCTATAACTCTTGAAACATTTTAACTCGATGTAAACTGCATTTTCAAAACATACTGGAAGGGTCCCACTTCGGCAGTCATCCTTTGTGGACCAGATATAACCTCACTGTCACGTTTCACTGTGTGCCTGTCTGATGATCTGGTTTTGAGAGCCTCTGGTCAGGCTGACATTATGATCTTTCCGAGAATGCAAGCTTGATATTCGCTGTCAAAGGGAATCCCGGTCCGCTGTCACTTGTGTGTACTCCGATTTTTAAGTATCAACAGTGGCAAACTGAATGGTGTTTTTTCATTACACCTGTGCATGCGTACAATTCTGCTGATCCACTGAGCCGAAAGACAAGTTCTGCCAAACCATACGCTCAACAGGCATTGTTGTCGCTGTTGATTAACTAAAGCCCAAATTGGATACCTAGGGGAGGCAAAACGGTACATTGCTGGCTGATTTGCCGCTCGGTCCTAGCCGATCAGACCGCGCGTTTGTATGACGTCATGTTTAACCCGTGTTCGATTTTGATGCACACACCATTGCAGAAAACGCATAGGGGACGACTGAATCGGAATGGAAGTAATCGAAATAAGATTCTATCGCAATTTTCAGAGTAATTTTTGCATTTACAAAATTCTCATGATCAAAGGGAACACTAGAGGCAGACCAAGAGAGCGTTCAGTAGCAATTTCCATTAGGTATTTCAGGGCTTACCAACCGAAGAATGAATGGACATCCTCGATCTCAACTGCTACGTTGGATAGAGTCTTGTCGGTTTCCGGATGAAATAAACAATGGTGCGCGTAAATTCTCGAGACTTCATCTGCTACTGATTATAGCAACCAGATGCACTAGTCGTTGTTTGGAAAAGGTCTTTAAGCGGCTCACAACGTGATTCACCCAATTTTACACTTCACACCTTCTGGATAACACCTTGAAACCTCGAAGCAAGGCGCAGCAAAAATTACTAAAAAATCTAACAGAAGAGGACTGTTTCGTAGGTCCTACGTTGATATTCTTCAGTTGAAATTTGTACATATAGCCAACATACCTTGAGCTTCAGCCGCTATACAGCCGAAAATCAATCACATAATAGGGTAGAAAACCATCCTGTGGTTCAAGAAAATATGATAGTTTCTACACGCATCATCAGGCCCGACAACCACGTCCCTGTGCGTGGCAGCCAAAGTTCAACACGAACGAACTGAATGCCCACAGCTAATTAGATTGGGTGATCAAACCAAAGTCCACCATAAAATCCTGCTTTAGGTCACACTTACCTGTGACCGCATCAGACCTCCGAAACTATTTTCATCCAGAGAGAGCCAAGACAAAACAAAGAAAGGTAAAGCAATGCACAGAAATAAGACGATTGAAATCAATTTCGCTGTGATGAATGTCGTCAAAAATAGCTCGATATCGGATAAAGAAGGTGCAGCTAGGACGTTACGCTGAGCCTGAGAAATGGCCGCCAGCAGCGGCAGTCTTGCATGTATAAGTAAATGGGAGGTGCCGTAGTTATCGGAAATAAACTAAACCCTTACTCACTGATTAGGAACACTGGTCCGCTGAGGTCAGGCGCAAGCGCGGTGATTGGGCAGTTCGACGACATATTGATTCACCCTACGGACCGTCGGCTGGCTCCTGGCTCAGAAAACTGCCGCGACAAACAAGTTAGCCCATGCCGCAGGTAGGTCTTTAACTGTCTCAAGTAGGTGAGCAAAAGCAGGCGAATACCGATTCTCCATCCCCTCTTAAAGGGCGTGAGGCGTCTGGACCAGAGAGACTGTAGCTTCCGTTTTCCAAGGAAAGTGATAAAGTGTTAACATCAGAGTTAACAAGACTGTTGGCCCCAAACAGGTTTTTCTGGGCCCCTGTGTGAACTAGTGATCGTGCCGACTCATAAGGCAGTGAGTGTACATATGAACACTTCGGAGGAATAGGTTTGATAAGCACTGCGCCCAAACTAATGGCAGGCAGCAGTCTTCGCCGGCCGTCTAAAGCACACAAAGTGCTCTCGTAAGAGCCAAGCTATAATTCACCACGGTCGGGTTATCATTACCCAAATATACTATCTGAAAAGCATCTTAGAAAATTGTCATATGTTCCGTAGATCCGCGAACTCTGTCTTCCCTGACGTGAGGGCAGTATTCGATCTAGTTCACTATGCAACCCCATGCACTGGCGGATGTTCCAGATAAATGCATTTCAATCACCCAATCTCTGCATCCAAACACCCGAATCTGAGTTGATATTTGCAGCAATCTTTCATGGGAATTCATCACGAGAAATGGTGTCCTTCGAGGCTACACCCTTTCAGATTCTCCTTTTAATTTTCCTATTGAGATGGTTGTGGAAAAACGCCCTATCCTCATGTAAGAATAATGGCATTGAGTATGACACAAACAGGGAACTGTCTGACTTAGAGTAAGCGGACAATGTTTTTTACCTAGTGAAGATCCAAATAAGTTGCAAGGTATTCTTGATCATCTGAACGATAGTGTGGGTAGATTTTGGGTGGGCTTTGCACCTTCAAAGTGTAGGATACTGTTGCCAGAATGGATTGGCTCAAGGCAAAACCTTGCTCACAAGGGGAAGGAACTGGATGAGATGGGTAGATTTAGTTATTTTGACGGTTGTATCTCACCCGGTAGTTGTATTTCGGACGAAATGTCTTCCTGCATACGGAAGGCCCAATTAATAGCTGCTAGTTAGGGGTATCGGTGGGGTCGGCGTGACATCCGGTCATCGACCATATATGGAGTTTACGCAACACCATTTCGGCCACGAAACACAGCTCAGTTGGCGTTTCACGGAACCAAGTGACGTCCACAAGCCCCGAATATACAAGAAGAACAGCGAACAATCAGGTAGAAAAATGAGTTGACTACGGTATTTAAATTGGTACCATAACATATGACGTTTGATCGTACATGACCGTTTTTTCTCGTAGGCAGAACACATCAAAAAACAAACAGTGACGGTAGTAGCAGCAGTTATCAACCGAGTAAATTTTTGAACAGAACCGAAAGCTACTTTTGAATGAGTGCACACAGGTTGATGGAAACAAACAAATAGCCGAAAAAAGAAATGATTACTCGAAGACCCTCCTACCCAGTCGGCACAAAAGCCCCGAAAAAGTCCCAAGACCGACCCCCCTTAGACCCCATAACCGATCCCAAAAAACGCACTTTGCTACAACTAGGGGCCGTTTTGGGAACTGTTTTGCAAAAACGTTGGCAACCACCCCAGTATGCATTTTACAACATTTCCCTACAAAACTTCCCAACAACAGCTTACTAAGACCCAAATATAAACGCCTGCACAAAGAAATCCTATGACGCGCAACCTAAATCTAAATGCGACGTAAGGACGCTCATATTTTCCTTGGGTCGATCTGAATACCCAACTGTCCTTTCCTAACGCAACGGTCTGCAGTAAAACAAAATAAGACCAGCATCGATATTTGGAAATGTATTGAAATATAGATTCGACAATGTACATCAAATGCTGGTCGGCTGCGTGGACTGGCTTAGTCCGTTGTCGAATGGACGGTCAGTCGCAATTCTTCCATATCCCAAAGTGAAAGGAAACTAGGTCTTAACTTAGTGCGTTTAGCTAAGCATGACTGGTTCTTTAGTTGCTTAACACATGGGTAACTGTGCCAAACATGGCATTACTACTCCATATACATCCATCTACTAACGTTCAGGCAAAAAAGAAATGGGCATCCATCCGACGATTAACATAGTCGCACCTACAAATGCAAGGTAAACTGTATTATGTAACCATCACATGGTGACAGGGTACATTTGTTCATTAATGGGCACTGTCTCACCTCGTTAGACGCACAATGCACACCCCTAGTTAGCACAAACGCTCCGAAACAGTCCCAGAACACACCCAAAAACGACCCCAAATCGTCCCCAACATTTTCCGGCACTTTTTAAACCTGGAAAACAATGGGAAATGACTATTTCTTTACTATATCGTCAATTTTATATAAATATAAAAGTAACGAAAACCATGGCCACGACAGTTCAGCTCACATGCAGTAAGCAATCACCAGCAGGTTACGAGACCGAATGACCTTCACAATTAGACCTCATTGAAACCGGGTGGTAAGACTCGCCAGAGTATTGGGATCCTCAAGGACCACTTCTTCGAAAATCCTGTAAACAAGGGGAATTTTCGTGAACGAAAATCATTAACCACGGTCTATTCACGCAGTGTTTCATCCGCATTTCCTAAAGTTGCCAACCGCAGTGATAAAAATATAAAATAATTAATGCTGTGTTTCAGCCTTCGGAGAAAAATAAAAACTGAATATGTTCATCCAATGACTTTGTCAGTAAAATTACCAAAATCCCCATGACAAAATGTCATTTTGGAAAACGGTCCCTAACGGGACGTTTTGGGGACGTTTTGGCGCCCCCTGTGCTGACTAGGCGTTAGCTTAGATGATGGAAAATCCTTACTTGGCTGTGTTTTCATACAATTTGTGCAAAACTTGCAAAATGTTGGCAATAACCCCCACATACGGCTTTTCTGTGGATACACAGTTTCATGACCCCATTCAGTCTTCTCATGAGTTAGTTAGCTCAAAAAGTAAGACACTTCCCGGCCTCTTCTTCAAAGTAAATTGAAAGCATGCAGCACCATACATGGATGTTAAAGTCAGGTTGATGGGATGAAACAAACTGATGAGCCAGAGTGTCGATAATAATAACTAGGTCCTAACTCAACATTTGGAATAATTAGCACCGGTCGAGCATTCATGTCAATGGATGATTTTTTACACCTGCTCCTCCAGTGGACAATAAGGCACCAACTTTGAGAAGAACAGCTGTCTTCTCTAGTCTTTGTACCCAACGCTCGAAATTGAGGTAGACAGGTCAAGGTGATTTGGATTAGAAAAATGGTCGTTAAATGTGAGCCGTTTGGACATGGCATTCCAAGTTTTGCCGGTCACACGATTGGGGTCTGAGATGCATAAGTGATAGCACGTCCATGCTGGGCATAGGGCTTTTTCTTTGTGAACAGTATGGGTGTGAAGAGGCAGTAGCTTAGCTGACTGCAAGTGTGCATACAGATAAGGCTCTGATGACTGAAGGACAATCAACGGACGATTTAAGGAGTTGAGTCCACGTTGACTTGCCCCCTTTTATCCTTTGGGCCCCCGAGAATGTCACTCTATGGTTTCTGCCAAAATGGAAACTCCACGGAAAAGAAACCTGTTTACGTATGGTCTCTCGGTAGATGGAAATCAAGCATTGGACGGAAATCCGAGCAGGGGTTCTTTTAGGCCTGTCCGCGGGAGATTTATTCGCAGTTGCCTGATTACGATGTGCTCAAAAGTAAAGCTATTCATCTCTAATATTGATACTGTAATAAATTGCGGAGCCATATCCAGAGTGGTCCTTCGTTTAGTTTGAATATTCGGGATTTGCATATCAACACAGCCCAAAAAATCATTCAAGCCGCATTCTGTGAGACTCTTGCACGAGTTATAACCCTACTGGCACCCATCTAACGGCTCCATGATAAAGCGAGTTAATCATTAAAGGAATCAATCTAAGGTTTCTGCCCGATCGTGCACAAATCGATTTTTGAGTTGTGTGGGCCATAGAACCCGAGAAATGCTTTCTCTAATGGTGTCGATCCTCCGGAGGAAGTAGATCGTTTCCAGAAATCACTTCCCTTTAAATGCGCTTTTGCTTTTGAAGCTTGTTTTGTTTTTGTTTTTTTGTTTTGCCACACATAAGATCTGTTCAGTCTAATAAATGCCACGATGGTTCAATTAGCTGTTCTCGAGGAAGGGGCCATCGCGCAAACCCCTGTCTGCAACGAATTCAACCGGAAAATATTTATTGGCGGTGTATTGGTTATTAAAGAGATAGATAAACAGACAGTTACTTAAACAGGAAATAGATAGAGTGACTGGTGAGCAGAATTATTTGACCCAGTTGGATTGTCTTTTGTGCCAATGTTTGTTGGTCTGTGCAATTCACCAGAAGATACTCTGATGAGGCATCAAAATAATCTCTTCTGGATTATAAGTAGGTGTTATATGCCACCAGATTTTAGATATCTTCGCACATGACACTGAATTGTACGAATTCTTGGCATTCTAGAGTTGATTACTGGTATACACTCGTCCATAGTGCTTCATTTTTCAGTAATTTCGGCTGCTTCGCAGCTTCTGGTCACTAGTTAATAACATGCGGGCACCTTCCAGCATGAATGACCAACTAGTAGCCTCTGGCTTTCGTTTACAGGCCGCAGGTTGTTTGGCACCCGTGTTGTGGGTTAGAAAAAACGTGTCTTTCACCATGAAAGCTGATCAACTGACAAAATTCAAATAGAGTTACTCAGTCCTGTTACTAAGTCCCCAATCCCATTTGATTTTCTCGTATATGATATCGGCTGTTAGAAATCGTGTTTTTGATATACTCTAGGCATGGTCCACACGATTCCCCAATCGAGGGGTGCAGGCACCGAGCATGATAACATTTACAAGTAGGTTGGACCATTCACAGTGCTAAGGAAGAAGCATGGTCCAATAAGCGTCGTATCGGGCATGCTGAATCATGTGATTACTTTCGGGCTGAAACAGTGATGCGTATCCATTGCAACTTGTGGATTTTTTCGTACCAAGCAGATTTGGTTTTTGTGATTTACTCCACCAAGAAGATGGAATGCAGCTTCTCCTGAGCGGATAATATCTTCACACAAAGTAAGTTCCGTTTTGAGTGACTCAATAGACCACTTGCAAAAGATACATTTTTCTCCATCATCGTCTTTCAATACAATATCGGAGTGAAATTTAAAAGTACGACAGTTTGGCCGATGTGAAACACGTCTTCTAGATGAAGTACTTACAAAAGCCGTTGTGTCGATTTCTTGGTAGAGATCTGAGGGTATGCTTGAATTCGACTCCTTCCACTGTCACATGGGTCTATGGATTACTGAACGACGCCTACGATGAATAGAACCCATCCTCACGGATTTTATCTTCAGTCTCCTTATAGTGAATGGTGTAGGTCTCTTTTTATCAGAATGTAACCGTTTGAATTAGACACACGCAGCAAACGAACTGCAACCGTTTAATCAAACCAAATCGGCCTTGTCATTCAGCTTTAGGACCATAGCAAAGATTGGCCAAAATTGCGATGCTCGATCTGAGTAGCGTAAGAAACACTGAGCATGTGAATATCGCTTGTATTCCATTCCCTTGGTCTTCTCATTATAAGGTGAATTTTTGGCAGGCTTAACTCAGCTCATCTTACCCTTTTCTTTTGCACTCTCCATTTCGGGGAGACTCACCATTTGTCGGCCCCTGAATGACCGTGATGGGCCCAGTCCTGTGTAGCTCACTTGTCTGACCAGGTGAAAATAAAGATCATTGTTTTTGGGGCCCGACTCCAGTTTTTTGAATTTACTTGGACCTCTTTATTGTGAATGATATAATATTAATAACACAGCGTTGTTGGTAGATGTAATGCGCCAACGTTTCGACTACCGTGGGTAGTCTTTCTCAAGGCAAGTTTTACAATCAAATGACTGAGGGAACGTTCAAATGCCAACTGATGTTTAGTTGTGTTCGTGTATGTGTGTGCTTTGAAATGTGGGTCAGGTGAGTGATTAGTTGTCTTCCACGTCATGCGTCACCGTGGTGGTGGGGTCAACTAGCGCGGTGACCTTTGGTATGCTTGTTTCTTAATGATGTTAGGGCTGTCCATACTCTCGGAGATATGGACAAGCATACCAAAGGTCACCGCGCTAGTTGACCCCACCACCACGGTGACGCATGACGTGGAAGACAACTAATCACTCACCTGACCCACATTTCAAAGCACACACATACACGAACACAACTAAACATCAGTTGGCATGTGAACGTTCCCTCAGTCATTTGATTGTAAAACTTGCCTTGAGAAAGACTACCCACGGTAGTCGAAACGTTGGCGCATTACATCTACCAACAACGCTGTGTTATTAATATTATATCATTC
Source organism: Fasciolopsis buskii (assembly GCA_008360955.1). Lineage (NCBI taxonomy): Eukaryota > Metazoa > Platyhelminthes > Trematoda > Plagiorchiida > Fasciolidae > Fasciolopsis > Fasciolopsis buskii. The sequence goes on from LUCM01006401.1 coordinate 23,283, forward strand.
ACAATAAAATCCAGTACATGGCGCATCGATTTTTCGATACACTTCTTACGTCGTTTGGTCCGGATATTTACTTGGACCTCCTTTATGTTGCACACGATGACGCCATTCTGAGTGAGCTGGGGTTTCGTCGAGCCCGTGTGCCACAACCAAGCATATTTAGGTATAGCTGGAAGACTAGGTGTTTCCATTTTGTTTCATTTTCGGACCGTGTCGGTTTTCATGGGCACCGTGTTGGCAATAGGCCGTGACCCATGCCAGCCGATTTTCTTTCTCACTTCGTGAAAGGCTCAGAGGCGAGCTGGAGTGCCGCTGCGACTACAGGGCAGAGAACAGACAATAATCCCTTCAGACGACGGTGACCGGTAATTGAGCTTCAACCTGACTAGACCTGCCACTGAGATTCGGATTTCTGCATTGGAAGATGCGTTGTTCAGTGTACGTAATACTTCTGTTCGAGCAGCCTCCAGCAGACGAGGAATCTCAACGACATCTGTACTTGGAATACTGAAGAATCAAGTCTGTCATAGGAACAAATGATATCCAGTTCAAATAATGTCTGAGATTATTCCCAGGTAATGGAGTTCTGTGACTGATTCCTTTATAAACTACCAACGCTATGTGCCAACAGCATTTTTCTCAGATTAATTGGCACTCCGTCTGTATAAGAATAAGGGGTGCCAACAAGAGCGGAGTTAGCACGAGATGAAATTCAGGGGAAAACGGTGCGTTTAATCGGGTGACGGAACTCATTACAACCGACGAAAGTTGTTTCATTCTGTAGCTTGTTTGGGTATTACGTTCATCTTGAAGTAACTAGAACAATAAAACTGCACACTATGTTGAACGCTGATAAAGAATAAGAATGTACGAAAAGCACCATTTGGCAAAGAGGGGTTCGAAAATGAGACTGATCTACTTGTTCCTTCTATAGCAAGAGAAAGGCAGCTGAAAGGGAGAACCTCGGTCAGTGTAGTTTGTATGTTTCATGAAAATTTTAGGCGGTCGGATGTGCTGATAACGCTAAAGATAGGAAGTTTTATCTCAGGGTAGTTAAGTGAAAAGTAAATGAGGAGCTAGGTGACTCGGGTGACCTTTTTTGAATTAGACACATCGGTCAACTTTCTCGCTTGTCAGCCCTCTGTTTCCAGCAATCCAAGTATTGAAGATAGTGTAACTTTTTTGTTTCATCAGTACAAGAAGCTAAACATAAAATGTGAAATTTCTAAGCATCAGTGTATTGGATTATCTGATCACTGTTGTGGACTATTGGCAACTAAAGCGGAACCGAAATGCTAAATTTGTTTCGTTGTAGGATATTTTGTTGCTGCTAGAGGTAAGAAATGGTTTGAAACACAGGGACAATCTATGCGGCACCTAGTTATCCGATCTCTTGCCACTGTAGCGCCAAACAACATTAATCTGGATCAGAAGACGACAGGTTTTTAATATTATTATTATTCAATGTAATTATTCAGCAGCAGTTGTATGAGCAATCAAAGGAGTCAGCGGTGGTAGATGCGCTACTCGTAAACAATATGTATCGCTTCCCATATTCCTGTCAATTTGCTTAGGCGTTCGCAATCACCGAAAGTGTTCACATTTAGTTAGCTGACCATCTTTTTCAAAATGGAATATCTCTCATTGCCCTGGAACGTACCAAGTTTTCTCTCTAACAAGACCAAATCCATGAGGTTATCATTGAACACATACTGGCATACTCGCATTCTCCGCTTTGTATGAGAATAACTTCAGATATACCAGAGGCTACAACATCTAGTTCCCGGGGTGAGTGGTAACAACAAAACTGGTTCGCATCAGAGACCTTTTGGAAGTAGTATTTGCATGTCTTCAACGTGTTTCATATGAACTGTTTAGATCGTGTTTTGAATGCATTACTAACAAGACAGATACAACTTTTCGGTCGTCAGAAACATTCTGATAGAATTTATCACTGGTCATGTTAATTATATCGTACAAAGTATGATTTTTGGAAGGCAACCTAAACTACAGGCTTTCTGACCTTAGAGGAATCTACTGAGTCGTGATATTTACTCATCCATAACCGTGATTTCACGACAAGTTTAATTAGATTGAATCATGCCACTATGAAAGAAATTAGACTTTGGCAATGCAGCTGGACGTTCATGGGCTGGATGGATTTTCTTTAATTTACCCACTGAAGAGAATACGAGTAGTCAAGTACACAATGCAGCTTAAACGTGAGGAAAAATTCCCCCATGGCGGTTTCAGAATTTCGGGACAAGCGGTACAGCCCAAAGAAGACTAATGTTCAGTACAATTAAACCACTTATGTTCGGCAGAATTTAGTCAAATAATTTTCGCGCCACCGATTCTGATTGAATTATTTAAACCATTACTTCCACTTAGATGTTCCAAAGCTGGCCGGGAGCGCTTGCCTGCAACTAATGCCGTCGTATGCCGTAAGTGGCCTTATCATCTTCGATGTGTTTACGAAGACTCTCAGTTTTGGTTCATTCATGAACTTCCAAGAGCTTGGCTTGCAAACGTTACCAAATTGGAATGGTGACATGTCACTCCTGGTGATGCTTCCAGAGGATCATGCAACAACCTATTTTGGGTTTGCGCATCTATCATCGAGTTGACTTGACGTCACCTTGAGAAACTTTGATTTCTTTATGATCAATACAAAGAGTCACACTGAGATCAGTGGCTCCTCTGTGATTATACTTAGGAATCACGGCTGATCATCGCGTTGTCTAGTAAACAAAGTATTTCACTACCCGCCTGAGTAGATTAGTCATCTTCACTTTCATGTGAATTCACTGTCACATTGCCGGCCCAAAAATCGGAATGAGTTTGGGAGATAAATAACTGTCCACAGAGACAAATTAAGCCTTGTGAATCGATAAGATCTCACCCCTTGCTTTCAGGCATGCTTTCCTTCCGGTTTTTCGAGGCATTTACTCCTGATACAAGTAGACCTTGAGAAACAGTAATCCACCAGCGACCCTTCATCGTGTATAGATGTAAGGGTCACTGAGTCCTGGTCCTCAGAAAGCTACCTCTGCTGCAAAGCAGCCTTAAACAGGCAAAACAGGCATCAGCTAGCAGTTTCACAACTGTTGAGTGAATGCATCCAGCAAACGCTAACTTGGTTGCTCTTGATCCTCCCAGTAATGATTGAAGACCTTCCACAGCAGTTATTAAATTTGAATTAATTCGGTAAATACACCAAACTATCCATCACTAACGCATCGCCAATATCCTTTGGATGTTCGCTTGTGACAAATGTGTGTGCTTGTGTGATGCCACGTTTCCTGCCATTCACCTTGACGTTGTACATTGATGCTAATCCCTTCGTTTTGCCGGCTCGTTGCTGTTTCCACGCTCATCTGGCTGGTATTTGAGGTTTAACGTTAGACACATCGTCTGTCTGAATCTTGCTGTACAAGTGTGCGCTATTGATCATTGGTTGGTGCACGCCCTACCGCGTACCATAATAACGCTGGTTCGATGGCACATATCCTGAGATTTTGAAATCCGCTTTGCCGGTTATGAATACTGAGATTATCTACATGGTCACCCTCGACACGGTAATTTATTATATCACTTAGTCTGTTCTAGTCAACACGAATCTATCTTTGATTTATCGACTTGGTTGAACTCATTTTAACGCACAATTGTTGCTTTACGGTTATGCTATCGCGACTGATGACTACGATGGACTGGGCGACCAGTTCATCTGATTGGAAAGCAATTCAAATCCCTCACCACACACCACATGGACAGTTGTAACGACTATCTGTACTGTGTATTATTAAAAAGAAAGCAACAGACCAGTAATTTCCGCTAACTGGCTTATTTCTAATCACTGATAGCCCAAGCTGCTTGCGTGTCGGTGAAGCAAACTTGTGAGCAATGCGTAGGTCACACTCAGTCTACGACAAATGCCTGACAGGCCATTAAAGACAAATTTTCTGAAGTGATCAAAAAGCCCTTATCACAAACTAAAAGAAATAAGCTGTGATGGCGATGAACAAGTTTACGATCGATCAGATAATGCCGATTAAGAAAATCCCATCTTTGGTCAGCTCGGTGTGGCCGCGACTGCCAGTTGTTTTTCAGTCATTTTCAATCAGTGAATGAAAATACGCGACTCGCTTTTATTCACCTGTTTTTTGTTTGTTTTCTCAGGTTCCCCACTGGTGCAAAGTACCAAACAACAATTAATTACTGATAATAGATTCATTTCTTTGGTTGGAATTCATTTCTTTAGCTAATAGAAAAATTACTCTCCATGTCTCGATGTGTTCCACTACTGTTGGCCAAATAAACACACAGATCCGAACTTGTAACTTATGGTTTCATTGTTTGGAACCCAACCCTTCTTATGGATGGTTCCCATTAATGAGCTATCAAACCTGTTCAACATTATGAAATCAGTACCCGTGAATATTGCACATGATGCATCCACATGGAACAAGCTTACATGAAATCGATGCCGCTCAGGCATACCCAACACTCACGACTGCCTGTATTCCCCATGGGACGTTTGCAAATGTCATGCATCAGTAAGATTGTCTGTAGTTGTCTAGTGAACTACAAATCACATTTTGTCTTCATTCGAAACGGGTTTAAAAACATTCCTAATGGTATTTCTTTGTATGGCTGATCCAATCATTTTTTTCACAGGCCTGTTAGTCAACAACAGGTTAAGCTTTGATCATTTCGAACCATTTCTGGCGTCAGAATACTGTAGGTTAATCAATGAGTCGTTTTTTTTGTTCGATCTGTGTACATTTATTGTGTGTGAAATGCAGAAATTTGATCGAATAGAGAAGGATAAATGTGCCAGTTCTCAGTGAACTATTCAATAAGTAGGGGAGAAATATACATGGCTAATAGCTTTGGAACTCTGCAACAGCTGAACAGGAAACGAAACGCAACTTGTGATTGTATTCATCAGGCCATTTCTAAGACCCACAATGATCGGATATCTGGTAGCAAAATTGGGGTTTTTGAGCGCTCTAAATGTATTTGTTCAGGGGGAAGTCAGCGGGAGGGGGAGTATTTTGGTATACAGTCTAGCTTGTTGGTAGAAAGTGAATTTTCATTCTTTACTGTTTGGAAATCCTTCTCGTGGCCCATCAGATGGAAGATTATAGAAAGCTGCGTGAAGTATGTGGGTGAAAAATAGCGCGATCGCCTGCAAAAGAAGTTCACCAGGGGCAAATGGGACAAAATCTATGGAGGCAATACCATTCAACGAATACATTTCGGCAGGAAAGAAAGAGTGCAACGCAGATCGACACGATCCAAGTTATTTCATGCGTACACCATACAAAAATGTAATTGTGAAACATTCTGAACCCTATATATTTATATGCCAGGGTCGTTTTGATTCGTAATCAAGAATGCTTCAAGTGGTGGCTTGCTGCATGCGCAGACCCCGCCGTGGCGTCATCCGTTGTGGTCGTGGACTCCGCCGGCGGTTGTGCTAAGTGCGTTAGAATTTGATCTGCCGCCATTGTCAGACGTCCAAAAACAATTCCCGTCAGTGAGAGACCCAGGAGCATGTATATTAACGAAAGAATAGCGAAGAATGTATCCGAGCCCGGAACGAGGTCACCGAAACCCACAGTAGTGATTGTAATGAAAGCAAAATATACTTTGTCCATTGTGCTCCATTTAGTCAGCCTGGAACCAGATACGTAGGCATATACGGCGGCACCTACGAACAGATACATGGTGAAGAACAGCAAACAAGGGAAAACCTGAAAAGAAGGTGAAAATATTCAAGATTGCAATCGTCAGGGTTGGTTCACTCTGTAAAGAAATGCTATTTCGAATATTTTGCACGCAATAATGTGACAGTATACTGAAACTCATGGTTTACCTGTGTGGTTACAAATTCTATCTGAGTTTGACCCAGACATTTGACCCTAATACTATGCTGGGCTAATCTTACTTTTATTCTTTTGACCAAAAATCGATTTGGGGAAGAAAAGGACAGGGTGTGAACGTGACATATTTCATTGCACAAGGTTAATTTTAGAAGTTAGTCAGAATCTCAAGAACATTTAATGACTAATTAACACTTCTCCGTCAGTCTATTTGATATGCTGTCATATTCCCAAAGGTTCCACCTAGTCTTTGTTTTTATGAAGAAGTTTTGTTGTGAGCACCTAGCACTGCCGGGATCCGTAGAACTCAATCGGGATGCGCTGAGCAACATTTGAGACACGATAACCAACCGGGCTACAAATTAGTACCCCTTTGTTTAGTTTCGCTATAGCATCCAGGTACTAAGAAATCAAGACGTTTGCTTTAGAACAAAGTGGCAGATAAAACAGCTCTTGATGCAATAAATATAATGTCCGAACTTTCTGTGTTTACTTCTGGTTAAGCACACTTCGAAATGAATTCATTTTCACCACCCAGTGTTATTGAATGACTACTTATTAGGAGAATGACTCATTTTGTGATCCCCAAAACAAGGTCTAATTAATTAAAATAATCCTGTAATCAAGCCTCGAGACGAGTCAAGTTCCCTAGAGGGTCTTTCGTTCGTCAATGCTGCTCGTAGTGACAATAGACACAGTCACTAGAGCGAAACGTGAATCAACGACCTGGTGAAATCCAGTGTCACTGGACCAGGCCGAGATATTTTCTACAGTGAACGCAACAAACCACTGAATCAGTAAATCTGATCGGCCAAAAATGATTGGAAGTTATTTGCTGTAAATACGATCGAACCTTTGTCTGCATGCTTACATACAAAAAACGTTACTTATATAAAAACAAGTGCTTATAAGTGAAAATAATTGTAATGCTAGGTTGGTAGACCTTTGTAGCTTGGTTTCCGCAAATAGATGTAGTTTAAGGACGGACGATGACAGCTTTAAAAATGAATAAAGATTTATTGTGTTGTGCTCTTTTTCTAGGGTTATGGTGTTAACGAATAAGATACCAACATTCTCCAAGTGTGCTACTCAAGTGGCTGTCTTAACACGATATCTAACGGGTAATCACACTTGAATCAAATAACCAACGGATTGCATTCATCCTATTTACGGTTCTATCCTACGTGAGTATCCTTTCACAATTGTGTTACACGTGGAACACAAAGTTTGTGCATGAGTTAGAATAACCATGCTTACTAGTATAAGGATACAAGTATCGCTCAATCAGAGGGGGCATGGAATGCTTTAGACACAGACAAACATTTTCGTGTAGGATTCCGCTGACTAATAGTAATACAAGTTTATCTTTAGGGTGATAGTAGAGGGTGGCCATTGAGCTAAAGGTGTCACACAGCCGGGAATTAAGACCAGGGAAGAAAAAAGGAACAGGATTTTGCGAAAAACCGTAAGATTTGATTAGGCAATTTTACGGAGGATCAGCGAAATTGGCTCGGGGTCCCACAAAGGCAACAAGGTGTTCACGCCACCTAGACAACTGCCCGAGAAGGATTCAGTCGACTACAATAAAGTAGAACAAGAAGAAGTGCGTGTGCGTGTGTAACTGATATTTCCGCGGCCGTGAATGAACTGTGCACAAGAAACGGACCAGCACAGTAAAAGGAAAAACAATGACTTTCGGTTGCAGTTCAGAGCTATAAAATCGTGCGATTTAAACAGTCTCGTAAGCCTGCCCGTTTCTGAGTCGTCTAACTCACTGAGCTCATTTTTTTCTCTTTGTTGCTTTAGCGCAGCGGCTGAACTCATTAAGGATCAAGTGCGGTTCTGCAATTGACCAAAATAAATGATCCACCAGGTCACACGTCTCAGCCGTTACTGGTGATGTTTCAGTTAAAATTCCATGCCTTTTTATTCTTGTAGATTCAAAAGAACGTCTGAAATTTCGTTTAGAATATGTTAAATGGCTATTTTTCACAAAATCTTTCAATATCAACTGGTTTAGTAAGATGAACCAAACGTGTCACAAAATCAAGCTTACACGAAAATTGTAACTGGAATCAGTCCGACTGTATGCCTCGCGTAGCCCCATGGGAACTCCGGACGAGTCGAGTGTCATCAGATAGATTGCTTTGGAAAATCGAATCAGTCCGGTAGAAATTCGACTGACTAACAAACTACAGACTGGGATGGCAATCAATCCGTAGATTATGGTGAGAAGTTTTCCGAGAAATGTGGCCGGAAATACATCCCCGTAACCTACGTGACATGAAAAGAATTTGTTTTAGTTGGGAAAGATACTCATCGAGACAAGACAGTCGATTGGGTAGTGGCTCAACTTGGATTTGTTTCTATCTTGGTTAATTGCGAATGGATAAATAAATAATTGGTTAAATATCATCCTGCGGGCCTTTTAGGTGGGGATGAAACTGACAATTGCATAAGTTTAGAAACTGTTCACGTGATTTGAAAACACGCTTGCAGATTTTCCGGCTCATTTCTACTAATGATAACGTTAGTCTCAAATTCTAGATTGTCTGCTTCAACAGTTTGAGGGTAGATGTTACACAAAACTATTCACATGCACTATCGGTTCTCAACTCACTGTTGAGGAACCATGGAAGTAGGTGGCATTTATTTCACCGTTATAAAACGCCATCAACAGTATGCGTTTAACGCAGCCAAACTTAGCAGCGAACCCAAGACAATCGATTGTGAATCAAACCGCTTAGCCATCGGCCTGACTCCCACAGTTTATTCTTGCTTTATGTTTTCATTCGTGAACGGCTTTATCCCGAAAATTCCTTTGTACCTTGCTTTTGACTAAATGATCAGCACTACGATTGTCACGTTATAATGAACCAAAATTCCCAATATGGTTTAGGAGCACCTGAATAAAGCTACTGGTATTTCGCGATTGTTCTTCTTATAGTGTCCAAAGGAATATTATTTTCGTCATTTAAAGACAACTGACTTAGTTGTATCTTATGACACCCTCAAATCCACATTAGAAATGTTCTTGCAGTACCGTGCAGTGATGTGTGACTTAGCATTTCAGTCCTCATCGTCATCATCATCATTTATTTTCCACGAGTTTTGCATACGTGTCCCCATAATCTTGGCTTTGTTATTCGGCATCCGAAAGAACCCCAGAACACGGTTTGGTAATAACTCTTTTGCTCTTTTGACTGTAGGAGTTTCCACGCATTGCTGTACAGTACCTCGCTACCTCAAATCGGCTCCGCAACTTAGAAGGCTTTTAGTTAATGACAAAGATTGCTGCCATTTGAATCTGACCATGGGCCCCTAAAGATTAGGAAGAGTTATGTTATGCTCTAGCAACCGCTTTTTCAAAGGGTACAAGTTTTGGGAAGCATTTAGTCACTACGGTAGTTCTTGTTAGTAGTAGATATTGTTCCATATCTCTCGGGCATTAGCACCTTCTGGCCAACGCCGACGCAAGAAATTGGAGCTGGGAAGCGAAAAACTTGGTTTCCCATTACGTAGTAGACTGAGTTTCTGGGGCCACCTGGATATTCTTAATCACTTATCACCTTCATGCCCAACGGCATTAACGTCTGAGCACATAAAAACTAACGTGGATCTTCCGTCACCTGTGACAGTGACAGAAAAACTATTGATAACCATCACAAAGCCCCGGACAAAAACGATTAAAAGGAATGCATTGTTATCTGGGGTGTGCCAGGGTTGTGATAAACACACCATTGAATGGAAGAATACAATTGTCACCTAAGGCTCACCGATTGTAGTGAACAGTGTAAAACAATAGTATATACTTCCCCATATTGTCCACTTCGTCGGTTGTTCCACAGTCAGCTCATCTGTTCCCGACTGCCAAGCTTCGTACAGCTTTTCGCGATATCGATCAACCTGAGCAACCAGTTTGGACCAGTCCGCATCTTGTCCCTTTCTGGCCAACTGTTGGGCCAAAATGAAAATTTTTTGTTTTGTCTGTTTACGTACAAAGAAACAAAACGAGACCGATAATCAAATGGCATTGTGGATTTATCTAGTGAGCACAAGAGCTACGTGTGAGGGATGATATTGTACTTGGATTTGTGCCTGAGTCTGATAGAGTTATTTCATTGGTTTTCGGTGGCTGCGCAACGCTGGAATGTGCCATACAAATACATAGGAATGGATGCAACCCGATCTTGTCAGACTGCGAGCAAGTGCAGAACGTAAGATCAGAGTGCAACCGCGTCATTCCATTGGCTACCGGCGGACGGTCGACATAGTGGCGTAATGGGAAGGCAAGAGTACTTATATGCAAACCGAGAACGCCATATTGTGGGCTAGGCCAATCAATCAGGATGAGCGGTCCGGATTCGACAAAAACACTGTGAACTAAATCTCGTGAAATGCATCCAAGAAGATGGATTAATCAAAGCGCGACGCGAACAACTGATGAAATGATAGCGGTCGAACAGGCGCAATAATGCAAGCAAAGCAGCCTATAAATGCGTGATAATTTTGCGTAGTAAACGAGCTCTGGTTGTTTTCACTTGGGATGGTGGGGACGGAAAATTACGATATAGGTATGGGGAAGACGTTCCGAAGAGCAGAATACGGTAGAAAGAAACGGCGATCACAATATTATGACCAGGACTTGTTGATTTTCTTTGACGATGACCTTCAAAAATAACGCCAATCTCATCAGATTACAATGATTTTACACGAACAAGGCATCTTTTGACATACAATTTAGTTTTTGATTAACTGACCTTCTTCGTGAGTTGATAAGAGCGGGTGATAATCGATAAAATCTAGGCTGAAGTATATATATTTTCCGATGTACTGTACTCTCGAATATTTTGGTTTGTTTACGACAGTGTACGGATTGTGTAGTGGATATTTTTTGCGAATGGACCGGATCTTTTGTCGGAGAAGGTGGAAAGATTGCGACAGTTTTATATTGGATAATATAGTTCGGCATGAGCCTACCATTCTGAAATACGTCAGGCACGTGAGATTTCCGAGGTGCCTTAGTAAAAGATGGTCATGGGAATGCAATTTGTAGTGTCGGTCCCACATAGTTTCCTTGCATTCGCCTAGTTGTTTGACGCATGAAATCAGGTCAAAACACTTTTTCAACTGAGTGGCAACATTTCTAATTTTATCAAGTGATACCGTTCGAAGGAATCTGTTCTTTGAATATAGGCTATCCTGAAACCGAACTAGGACGCAGAGCAAAGCCGACATTGACTACGACTTATGTGCCGGCCATTTCACTACTTGACATAATTTGTGCAACACTGCCGATCAGCAATGCACGACAATTCAATCACAAGTCTCATAGGCTAAACGAAGATGAAGGGTTTCGTTTCCAATCTGATGGGTTTATTTGTCCCGTCGTTGCCCGTCATTTTGTAGTTCGACTGAATTCGCAAATGGATCAGATAAACGTGACTCAAAAAGTGGCCAAACATTTTCAGAATTCGAGTTTCGGAGTAAATTTACTCAATTATGTAAATAAATTTCAGCGAGAAATCGGGTAGCAACCTTCCCAAAACAGGTCATTCTTATGGACGATATTCTTCTTAAACTCAGAAATCATAAATTGCTTACTAATAGCGGAGCTGGGCCACACGACTTAGTGTCCTTGGTTTCTGTGGTTAGAAACGATTTTACAATCTATTCGATACACAATCCCGTGTGCGATCAAACCTCTGCGACTGTTTACTCTATGCATTCACTGTATCGGACACAGATTGATGGCCCACGTGCACCACACAGAAAATGGAAGTAGAAAAACGCGTAAGCAATGCGTAACTGTTACTTTGTTTCGTTAATATTCGTCTCTGGAGATCTACAGGCTCTGAAATGGATGTGCATTTTGCTTGAGATGCATGTCTGTGAACATTGACGGTGGTATTTGGGAAACAATATTACTCAGTCTAGTTTGTCAGAAACTGGTTAGCCATCCGCGGACCGTCCTTCATTATGGTCTCTAAACAACTACAACTACCTATCTTATCAGCTGGAACGTATGCAAAGAACTGTGTACTCGGTTGTCGGAATTAAAAATTTACGGTGCCATTAAAGTGACGGAATCGATTGTCATGGGACAGTTCACATTCGGATTCTAGGTGAGACCGATCAACTGTTGACGGCTCGTGGGAGTTTGATGACAGCACCCGAAATTCAATTAGTGTCAGTCCCCAAAAAATGAATTATCATAGAAACCGCAGTGAAGTGGACCAGATTAATTACCAAATAAAAAACCAGAACTATGTTCAAGAATATTTCACATTTTTTGTCCTAAATTGATGTATTTACTCAGATAAGCTCGGGAAAGCATCGCTTGGTTCAGTAAAGCCGGAATTATATTCACTAGCACGATTGGTCGCATTACTATGCATCTAAAACACCGTCATAGTTTGACCTCAGTTAAATCCGTTTGAAGACCATTTTCTGAGTTTCCGGTTTAAGTGACATGCGAAATTCGTGAGGCCCGTAAATGGGGGTCCTTTGTTTCGTGTAGCAAAAGTAGGTTACCCCCAACTATCTCACTAGAATCGCATTTGAATCATTAGGAGCTTGAATGGATGATGAGTCCATCTAAAATAACATGGTGATTCGTCATCGGGTTTTCGTCGGACAGGCAAGGCTAACCTTCGGAAAGAGGACACAAGGCCCGAAAGTATTTGTTTTTTCTCAGTAGTATGTTTCGTATATGTGTGGATGAACAAACTTTCTCGGGAGATTTTTTCAATCCATCCATACTACTACTGAAGAGTACTCCTAACTACCTCTAAAATGTGAGTTCACCTATGGTAGTCTGCCTCTACAGACCACAGGAACAAGGTAGCCACAAACTCCATTGAATCCCACTTCAATCTGTCCTGTAAGAGTGTAAAAAATGTCATTCAGGTGGTGAGTTACTAATTCGTTAGTGTATCTGCTCGACAGGTTAGGTTTTGCTGGCTCCATAAGCATTTCGGGATGTCCACTTCTGACGTGGAAAAAACCCATTCGGGACTGGTTGTCTGAATGAAAACCGCGTCAATCACTGAACTATTTAGCAATTTCACCCAGGAACTACTTGATGATGAGAAGAACACATTGAAAATTCGAGTTCACATTTAACCCCTGGGTCAGTTCATTGTCATGGGCGGGAAAACACTTGTCGTGCAATAAAAAAATACACGTTTCATCACCCTGTTTTAGACTAATTTGAATAAAGTAACATTAGAAATAGACCTGCGAAAATAGTAGAATTTCTTCTTTTGAACGGAATCTTATTGGCTTGATTGGTCATATTAGTAGATTACATGGCTCACGAAACTGTTCACCATGAGATAATATCGCTCAATTCATCACTGAGAAATCAAGAAACCATTGTGAAGTTGTTTCATCTTACTTAGGACTTATCAGCAGCGAATATCCAGTGAGATCATGAAATACGGGATATTTGTAAATGAATGCTCAATAAACCCATTATTATCAAAGTAAAAGTAGGGATGAATAATGATTATAACTAAATTGCAGAATTGATGAGATTAAGTATAGGAGTAGCGCCAACAGCTTGAGCATGCAAGCGGTGGCAAACGTTCCAATTTCGAGGAAGAATAATGAATCGATATGCTTGCTTTGCAATACTACTTAGCCTGCAATTGTAACTTGGATTGTGCTGAAGAGACTAGCCGTAAGATTGTTTTTCTCCCCGGAATAGATAAATATTCAACATGAATCTTGTTGAAGAACAGTCACGTCATGGTTACGCAATATTTTCCGGGCGACACGGGGGCTACTCTGCTTGCACCAACTTGTGATCGATGTAAAAGTCGCTTCGCAGCAAAAAAAACTTGCAGCTATCTTGTTGAACACGTAAACCTACTAAAAGATTGCTCCGACCTATGCTCGCCGGATCGTACGTACCTGCACAGATCAGGCACATAAATGTTTGCGTGCGCGTGACGCTGAAATGCCATAAAAATCACCCCTAAATCTTTTGAACGACCAAACATGAACAGAGCGAAAATCGCCATGCACGTTAAGTTCGTTGGGACTGAGTGACTGCACGTAGAATCCTTGCCCGGTTCAAGAATTAGGGAAACATCCTGGTACGATGATAATGGGAGTTTTCCAAAAACCATTTATCTAACTTGGGTCAATTTGACCAATGTAAGGGAGAAAAAAATTAGAAAATCAGTTTTCTGAACCAATACACAAATATTTTGGATCGACGGAAACCAGGAGAGTGGATCTATCTCTAAGATATAACTCTGCGAACGTTCGTTTATCCCAAAAAATCAACAATTGAGTGAAACCGTAGTTGTGTTCTCCCAATGAGCCACAAGTTAATGTTGGTCGATGATGTTTCCAAGTGCTTCTGACAGCATTCATTTGTATCCGTGAATGTATCTGTCTGCGAGCAATTGTGTGTGCTTGCGTGTACGTGAATCACCAGTATCACAAGCCAGCCAAAGTTGTACTGCAGAAACTACTCGCTTCTGTTGGCAAACGGCCACTGGTCATACTTTTATAGTCCGTTGCTTTATACCTATAGGACATTAACTAGTGTGGCTCATCACATAACCAAAGAACATGGAGACCATTTTGCTTGTAGTTCCACAATGGGACGCTTGTTGGTGATTGATCCTAGAACAAACGAATCGTACCACCGTACAACTTCTCTCATTTTTTGTGCGCTTCAGAACTGGTGTACAGATTGGGTAAAGCGTGCAAATGCCGAGAACGTTTCCTTTTCAAACGCAAATCTGTATTGACGACTATGATGTTTCGGCATTTGGCTTGCAAAAAATTCACCACCACCACCACTTCCCCCCCCCCAAAAAAAAAACTAAAGAAATGGGAGAGGGTTCTGTGGTCAGGTAAACTTTTCACATGATATTTTATATCTTGATTTCCAAAAATCACAAATTAAAACGTACAACGCCTTCTTAAATAGCCACTGGAACAAATGTCAAAAATCTTGGATAATTTTCGCCAAATATTTCTGAAACGGTACTTTCCTGATAGTACGGTAAACTTTCATTTATGCGATTCGGCGACCACTACCATACGATGCAAAATACTTTAACGTACAGTATACTGCAACGTTAATCCACGCACAAAAGGGCACGAGTTTTCCCTCACTTTCCGGTGTAGTTTCAACATCCAACGTGTTACTGAAAATCATGGAAGCACTGTACACCTGTTTTTTTTTCTTGTTAATAATCAACAGTAGTGCAAATCCATCGCGTGGGAACTGGGACGTGAACTCAGGACGAACGATTGTGAGTCGATCGCCTTAGCCATGATGCTAGCCGGGCCGACTGCCCACGGGTTTATCGGGCATCGACGCTACGTCACATGTCACCCAAATCCGTGACTGGATTCCGGAGACCACAAATCTTCAATTGCACCAGAAGGACGACTCCCAGTATTTCCCGATTTAAACATAAAATGCTGGGGATAGAATACAAATGCAGACTAATGAGAGAAAAATTGCCGCCAATACAACAGGACCGCACATCGGAAAATTGTTGTCCAACAGATATATTATGAACAGAGATCACAATTAGCCATTTTTTTAATTACGGTGGTTGACCACTTGCGTGACAAGTTTAATTGCATGTTGCCTGCGTTACACAATTTGTCTACTTTTCGTCCTAAACTTTCCCGGGGTTCAGATTAAGCCACCTAGGATTCTGTGATGTGAGAGTCACTTACCTTCGAAACATGGATGCGCGAATGTCGTTCGTTGGGCGATTCCAATTTTTGAAACATAAATGCGCCAACAAAAGTGACCACGACGAGGATTGAAATGAGACCCGGAAGTGAGTTGAGAAAACGACCTGGAAAGAAGAATGATTCATGCTGGTACGTGCACACAATTGTTCAGCTGGATTCGACCACCGGCATATAGTACGGTAAAGTATACTTGTAGCCAAATTAGCCTGTTAAGGAATCAAATTGTTCATTGATTTGGGCGCTATTTGACATGCTTTTTTTTAATAATCCAGTAACTCGCTATTTCCCAAAAAAATCATTTCCGCATGTGAAGCTAAAAGTTGACACATTTACTGGCATTTCTATCACTTTATAAAAGTTGACTGATTAATGCAATTCTTGGCATTCTACAATCTGAACGACAATTCCAAACTCCGTCTATACTTTTATTCCTAGTAGATTCTGAATTCCCGGCACCGCAACTAGCGGTAATTCAGATGAGAATAGTACAGCGTATAGTCCCGGTTGACCTTATCAAGCAAATGGAAAAAAAGTAACCTTTTTGCAAGAAAGGAAGGTGATACACACGAATAGCTACAGACGGCACGGCACGGTGAAACAATGGGTACAGATTGCGAATGAAACTCAGAAGTACCATTTTTCGACCACTTTAGATAGACTGAAAAGTTCAGTGAATAAAAATTAGTCTAATCAAGCGGATGTATTGATTTAAAAAAGCGGAAAAGTGAGATGATCAGATTTTGTACAACAGTCACCCCCTTGTGTGTTGCTTTGCGAATAAAAAGCTTCCCAAAATAACAGTTTTACTGAAACCTGAGTAAAAGCCAAAATTCTGAAAACCGGACTCATAGTAGTTGCTGCCCCGATATGATACCAAAACGGCTTTCATGAACTCCATTTCTAAGTTGGCCGTGACGGAAATGTGAGTGGGAGCTGGAAAACTTAGTTTTCATTATAAACAAATAGTGACATTTAACCGGTACGCGTCTAAGGTCTCAGGAGAAACCCATCATAAAATCGATGCACGGATGGACTTTATAAACCCCCGCCCCTCTAAAGCTGACCATGGTAGGTGAATGCGTACTAAAAAGCAATAAAGACTAAGGTCTCACTCGCCGTATGATTTATTGTGATACATCAAATTAATAAATGCTAACGCAGTGTCACAAACGAATACCTTCCCTTACACGAAAATAATAAACCTGAGAGAGAAAATTCAGTCGAAACGAAACCTACTTCCTAAAGTTGAAGTCCGAATCCGAAACTCAACCCAAATCCTGAATCAGTTCAGTGTCAATCTGAATGGCGTCCCACTGTCCCGTTTGTTTCTGTCTTTGCTTTCCGTTCTGTTCCCGCGCTGGAAAGAACCAAACAACAATTTCTTTCCGGTAGAAACGAATTTCTCATCATCGTTATCGGTGAACCCGAAGTCTGTGCTGTTCGGCTATTCTGCTTCACCTTGTCAAATCAAATCCAATTTGTTTAACGCAGTCATGATGACTTTCAAGTATAACACTTCCACTGGCCAATTTGCTGTCTTGATCAACTCCAACGATAGATGTGTTCAACTGTACGTGGATTGGGTGCACAAGAGAATCGGCAGAATAGCAAGCCTGGTCCGAAAGTTCAAACCTCTTGAAAAGCGTCCCTTTTCAACATGATGTGTTACACTCCTGAGCTAAATTTTAGTGCGCATATTTTCCACCTGGCAACTTGAGTTGGTCAGATGTGAACACTTTTACCGCCAACCGAGGCGCACTTTAGTTTCAGGTACATTACTAACGTTCTTTCCTATTTTGGTGGGCATGCAGTACAATTCTTCTCCGAGTGAAACAATTCGATGTCTATTTCAAAAGAATAGAACGGTATTCATTTGGATCTTGCTTAAACTATTGAGTTGCACTTTGGATTGGCACTTAGTAAAGAAAGATACATATATCTGGATCTTTCAGCTAAAAATGAAATTTTATCAACATTCAAATGTCATTTTATGTGTATACTTTTGTCATTAAACATCTTATTCGTCTATTCATTATAAGACATTGTCAGTTTTGATGAGCTGTCAATTAGACAGAAAATTTACAAACCGACCACTACTCCTAAATTTCCTCAAAGCATTATAGTGAGCAAAATCATGAACAATAAATAAGACCATAAAACAGATAATCGGTATTTCAATGTGTGGATCTTTTAAATCAAATTTGGCAAAAGCGGGTTCGTATAAACATTTTAAACGTCCTTAATAACTCTTCGATTAATGCCAGAAAATCCTAATCAAACACTCTAGAAGGCATAATATATGTACAAACACTCCCGATTTTGTAAAAACAAGTTACAGCGCAACTTCTTGAAAAACATGGACACATTCAGTTCACCTTCCCCTTCCGACTTATTACATACCATTTGTAGGGTTGAAACTTGGAGTCATAATCCCAGCATGTGATCACGAATCATTTATTCACTGACCGCAACCGGTACTCTCATCATCGTCAAAATAAAAGACTCCTAGAATGACTATTTGTCAACCATAGGTAGTAGGTTGAGAGCTAGTATCAAACGGCAAACAGATCCCGATAATCACATTTGTGCGGACTAAATTCATGCAGTAGAAAAGCGGAACTGTTGGCGAATGGGTTTATTTTTCTGTGCGTAATTTATGCCACCACAGTGGATAGTCAACAAAATCCCCAGATCGGCACATCTTGCACCGCCGATGTTGATCCGTGGTCTTATTTGTCATCTCGATCTACGGAAAGGTGTTTTTTCTGTCTTTTTCTGACAATTGAATGATCTACCTCCGAGTAGTTCACATCTAACTGGCGCTGTTTTGTTGGCCTAAACTCCATGAAACAAGATCACAAGCCGGCATGCACGCCATCTTCAATGGAATTTTTCACTAAATCACGTGACGCGTTTCACGGAACCTAAATATAGCAATATTTTTATCAATTGATTACACTGATGTTTTTCGTGTACTAATCTAAATTTGAACTAACAAATGAATGTTATCGAATCGAAAAGCAGAAGTGAAAAGAAAATGGCAATTTGACTAAATGAATTAGTCGTCATTTTGTCCGTTCACTTACGCTAGCACGGCTAACATTACTGATAGTATCAGGCTTTGGGAATTCACTAAAAAACACCAGTTTCTTGGGATGTTTTGCGTTTTCCCTGGAAATGGGGGAAATTTTAACAGGGTACTGCATCCAGAAGAGCTTCGTTAGGTACACACGG
Source organism: Fasciolopsis buskii (assembly GCA_008360955.1). Classification (NCBI taxonomy): domain Eukaryota; kingdom Metazoa; phylum Platyhelminthes; class Trematoda; order Plagiorchiida; family Fasciolidae; genus Fasciolopsis; species Fasciolopsis buskii. Next base: position 42,137 of record LUCM01006401.1, read on the forward strand.
GTGTATCAATTTACACTACATGTCCGTTATTTTGCATCGACCTGCTGTCCATGATTGTGACCAGTGATTTGTTGAGAATAATTTCATTATACTTTTAGCATGGCCAAATCAGGGATTTGACGTGTGATTGTATTTTCCACAGCAAATTATTCTTTCCCATCTCCTTCAGAAAATACCGTACGAGAATATTATTGTTGGGAAAGCACCTAGAAGATCACCTCGTCTAGGCCAACTTAATCAAGATCTATTGGCTGCCGAAAGCATGCAAACTAGGCCACTTGAAACAAATGAAAACAAATTTCGAAATCATAGCTCATATGCCAAAGGAATGAACCACTGATTCACAAATAGTGTCTACATTCCCTTGAAAACACCGGAATGGAAATCGCTTCAAACCGCAAGCATTAATAAATTTGAAACTGAAAGGAAAAAATTTTGAAACCGCTTTGGAACAGTATTTGGACGAGGTGCGCTGGTGTCAAAATATCGGTTTAGTTATTAGCAAAGAAAATTGAAACCAAAATGAGCAGAGTTTTTGAACCAATAACAACACTAGTCCAGTTCGTTCGTCAATCTAAAAAACGATTAACGTAAGAAGCAAAGTGTAAAATCAACATTCTTGGATTCAGAGAGGATCAAGCGGATAAGATCACGGTGTCCGGACGCGAGGGTCTGGCGTTCGAGTCTTGAAAAGGATGTACGTTCATTCAATAAATGAGGCCAATAGAAAGAGTAAAAAGAAAAAGCCAGTGTGTGATTTCCAGTTTTGAGAAAACACAAGTTGGCGAACAAGCTCGTTTTCAGTGATTCGTACTCATGCCATTACATATTTAATCAATACTTTTCTTGACAATATTTTCACTTGAAGGATTGGTATTTTCAATTTAAATATGGGTGAAGGGAGGAATTTGTGTGTATTGTTTTTGTCTGTCTGGGTTTTTTGGGAGGCGGGTGGCCAAAGGGGTTGAGAACCACTCCAATTATTATTGTCGAGAAACAAGTGCGGTTGTGCAGACGATTGCGACAGACTTCCCCGCCCAGTGCTCAGAAAGGCGAAGGTTTGCCAATCTGGAATTGTTTCGCCTCCTGACCCTTCTTACGGTGTCGGACAGTCAATGCGTCACATTCACGGGTGTGTGTTGTCTGTGTTAGGATGGTTGAAACACTGCTATTTAAGTGACTTAATTGTTCCCCGTGTCCTAACCTGCCGGGTGATGTGCTCAGGATGCCGTTCCGACCAGCGCCTGGTCGTGCCGGCGTTACTTGTCCCCCCGACATGTGAATGTAGATACCAACGGGCTTGCAGATCAGGGATTTCTGTCTTTTCACAGTTCTGCACTACGCGCGGTTTGACCCCGATCGAGCCTTGGTGTCGTGATGTCTTATTGATGCATAGTCGTCTTGTGTGCCCGTATTTTGCCTGGTTACCTCTTTGATGCGAGATATGCTATCGCTTTTCTCTCCACCTCGCCACTTCCTAGGATACTTATGATTACTGTCTCATCTTGTCGGCTTATTAATTGGAACTTATTCCCAGTGACTACTTTCTAGACGTATGCGTTCAGGTTCATGAGTATTTCTGTGCATTTCTTTTGTCCTGGCTCCAGAAATTATTAGGTCCCTCTTTCTTAGGTACAGCTTGTGGGGTGATGTATTGCCATTCCATGTGGCTTTCCTGTTTGATCGGCCGAATTGAGCCGTTTATCGAGATTAGTCTATTATGGCCTTTTGTTTCGGTCTTTCTTGGTGTTTCTACATGTGTTTTTTGCGACGTG
>LUCM01006402.1:0-19135 GCA_008360955.1 Fasciolopsis buskii
AAAACGAGCTTGTTCGCCAACTTGTGTTTTCTCAATTACTGAGAAGTTTTGCTAAATGAAGTCTTTATCAGGGTCTCAAAATGAAATACCCCAAGTCAAACAGAAATATGCTACCATAGCCATGTTACTGTGCAGTTACTTCGCTATTAACCCTATTAAATTTAACTGTGATATAAGCAGAAACACAAAAAATAGATGTTAACACTCCAACTTTCATTATACCACAAAATAAGAAGTATTTCCTACCTGTCAGTAGCAACAAATGTAGGTGAATAGTCATATTTGTGAGTTTTAAATCATGCGCCCATGATGTCGCTTCAGTCAAGTAGATCGTCGTCGCCAGCTTTACTGTTTGACGCTCAGAAGAACAAGAAGGTAAAGCCTTCATTAGATTAAAATTCATTACCGATTTCTTAAGAATTCAGTCTGAAAGAATCAGTGCTTCTAAATATAAGCGCATATGCATGCATTCGCTGACCGGCTGCAATCAAGTGGATTAAACGTTTTTCACCACAAAAATTGATGCCATCAGTATTTCCAGGATCAGAATCCGGGTTGCCGGTTCCTCCTTCTTGGTGTCGTTGGCCTTAGTGACCGCGATCCATGACCCTTGCTCTAAACCCGTGAGCCAAGCAGGTTATAAAATCTGCTTACCTGTGGTAAAAACGTTGTATCAACTATTGAAAAAGTCTCTAAAATGAATAATTACACAGAAACATACTTCGAGCTGCAATAAGATCGGATGGAATTAAAGTGATAGCCGGTTTTTAATGTTCTCAAATTGTCCAGACATTCGATGTCGTGCCATTGGCAACGAAAATGTCGGTTGCCAAAATCACGTCCATAGTATGATCGGTTGTTAATAAAACACTAATAGATGATCATATTCATAGTTTTTTTAAACACAGACGCGTAAACCAATCGCTTGAGTCAGTTCTGCTTCTGTCTTATTTCGATTTGAACAATGGTGAAGGAAGTAAAAGCTTCACTGGGTCGTACAATTAAGGATGCATTCAAAGTAATTCATGGGGATTATTGACCGACAGGCAAAATAACTCGAAGCGTCAATCTCAGCTGATAGTTTCCATTCGATATATTCATATGATACTTTGTGAAGTGACGGCAGCACAACTGCATTGTAAAATCCAATTTTGTACAATCTATGATTCAAAAGTGATGAAACAATCAGACTATTGCTGACTGATTTTATCTGTCATCGGGATTACGGTTACCCGAGTGTCGCCCTTTCGGGAGAAACCTGATTTCATGCCAGCATGGATGATGATACCAACACAGTGATTGGCCTCATACGGTCTTATGTTTTTCATTCTGCACCATGAGAAAATCGATTTGGATGTATGATGAATTTCCTCAACGAATAATAGTTTAAGCAAAAACAGAAATTTCATAAGCTCCAATGCTCACTTCAGTCACCATTTCACAAAATAGGTAGTTGATTACTTAATTAATTACGAATAAATCAAACTGCTGGACATTTGTGTTAGTTATCCTTCTGAATTCGATGGTTTTTCTGACCTCAGCTCCACCTGTCTGCCAAGTTAAATCTGGCATTTCTAAGCGTTGTTGTGACGATGAAGTTGTTAGGACCATAACGAGGCGGTTGACGGAAAACAACTTGCAGGACAACAGCCAAATATGCCTCCCTGAAACTTGCAAATATCAATGGTGGTAAGCTCATGCCACCGCTAAGATTAAAGGATAAGACGAAAATGAATAGTTTTGAATACGTCCATTATATACCGTAAGTCAAATACAGTTTCTAACAGCAAAACTGGTTGTCACCAGCCGTCGTCTTTTTACTCAATAACTCTCTCCTTCTCTCGGAAATGAGTTAGAGGCTAGAATCGTCCCAGTTCAATGAAGCATTAGTCTAACTAAAACGTACCATGAACGACACTCGCGCTCGTATTAGGAAGCCAGAGGTCGAAAACACTAGAGAACCCGATAAGTTGTCTTTCAGGTTGCTAACAGATATTATGCCAGTTTCGGAATATTCCTTGGGCTTACTAAAATTGCGAATTTTTTGGTGGACGAAAGCTCCGCTTTAAATTAATCTCTGTAATAATCTTAATATATTTACCATCATTTATTGTCCTCCAATTGTCATCTTCCGTTGATGTGGGTTAAAGCTTTTCATAATAAATTTATAAAAGAGAAAACAATGAATCACACCAAGCTGGGATCGAAGGGCATGCAGACTCCGATGGCTCATTCTCGTGATTGTTATATTTTCTGACCCTGATTCCTTAGCTCATCGAGATTCTTTAAATGAATAATTTATTGGGTTTTAAATATAGTGGTCCATGAAAACTTTGTACTTTCGACACGACCATCACTGTTTCCAGCACCCTAGCACAGTATAAGAGCTTAAGTAATGCGGATTCGAGAAAGGAAAAGCAACAAGTAGCGGAAAAGCCAAAAAACTTTGGTAAAACGGAGTTTCGAAGATAAAACATTATGCAGTCGTCACCATCAGGTGGTAGCTGTGCGAAAACAGGGAAGATTCCTCCTAGCCTAACGGATGACGGTTCATGCATATTCGTACCCCGATAGCTACCACCCAAGTGCGGTTATTAGCTGCAATGTTATTTCCTTCAGCAATCCTGTCGTAGAAGCCATTCGATATACGGTGACCTCATTCATCTCCAAACAACAGAAGAAACCAACTCTGGTGGGCCGCCAACTTCACTGCTAACAGTGCATCAGTAAACTATCTGCATTGTCTTTTTTATGAATTGCGTAAGTTATGCATAGCTATTTTTATGTTAAAAAATGTCATCCATGAAATCAGTGCCTAAAAAGTACCCTGACACCTGGCTTTATCATCTCTATGTTAGCCGGCGTTAAAGTTTTAGAAAAGCCGCTGCTGCTGTGATTGGTTTCTCGCAATGACGTACCCAACCCTAAATTGTTTGCTCTTTATCAGCTGTATCCAACTATCGATGACCCAGAAACTCTCGCCAATTTAATCCTTAGTTGATCGCAGATATACTAAATATGCCTTTTTGATTGCAACAGTACGTTTAATCACGTCGGCCAGACAAATCTATCCCGATCACCTGCGAATTACAATGCACAATATTTGGATATCAGTTCCTGATGGTACAACTTTCCGCCTTCGTTTCTGAAGTCAAACATCGAAGTATTTTGTAAACGAAGCTCTGTACACAATCATCAATTTACTATTTTCTTTGAGCTACTCAACTTACTTCCCTCTTTGTTCAGTGTCAATGTGGTTTCTGTAATGTTACAAGTCAACAGTGCAGTTTGCATGAATTATAAAGCTCGTGGGATGGTCTTCTACAGGCAACCGCAGAATGAATGTTCTAAAGAATCGATGTTTTATTTTGCCCGAAGGACGCATATCACCCCTTAATTTTTTTAACGCGAAGTCAGAACTTATTCACTATGCTTGTATGTCTTATCAAATGTTCCCGTGCAACCGTCAGTCACCGTTTAGCCCAAATTGGCCATGTCTTGATAATTCGCATTGAAATTAGACGACTAAGGATGTGTTTATTGTACTTCGTTTCTTCCCACTTTCTACCACTTAGTTATGAGTCTCTTTACATCTGCTTCTTTTCACGGTGATAGCATGCTTCCCCGGCCATTTTACAGAGCGACATATAGGAGAATTTTCCATTTATTACGACTGTTCTCAAGTACCTCTTTTGTTAGATAAAGTCATCTGAATTTTACATTCAATCAGTCGTTGGCCAGACTCGTAAGACATAACTGATATTTTCCTTTAACAATTTCTACATTGAACTCAATAAAATTAAACCTTTACTAGCCACCTGACCCATGCAACCATTTGCTTCGTAGCTGTTACACTTATGACTTGTCTGTTCTCCCTTATTACGCTACAGTACTTACAAGCCCAATATGCCATAACTTGTGATAAGCTTTAGATCTTTAATACATTAAGTTCCACATTATGCTGTTTTATCACTGATGAATAATCTACTTTGAGTGAATGAAAAAAGCCCTGTCTTAAATTGATTGTGATAAACTTCGTTGTAAACCATATAGTCGGCTGGCTTTTCAATCATCACAGTGGTAAGTTGGAGGCGGAATATTCCTTATAGATCAATTGACTAGCATGGCAGAATCAACGAAATCCTCACAGTCTGAAGTTATCGAAAACTCTCGTAGAATTCTTTCATAGATGGCAAACATTCCTCAGTGTTGTATTGCTGATGCCACTTACTGCAGAATGCTAAAAGTGAACTGAAGCAACTACCCAACCCACCTGCAGTCTAGTAGATTCAGGCAGGTTTGCTTAACTCCCAATGCATTCCTTGTCTGAATATTTCAATTTTCAACTATGTCCTACTCATTCTGGCATATAGACCTCAAAATTACCTATGAGTAGTGTGTGCAACTGCTGTTACTTTTGTTTCGCTTACTGCCATACGGACTCTATCTTTCATGCACCAATCTTAGTTATCCGGTCATTCTTCCACTTGGAAAGGATCAGAGTCAAGTTTGCTCTTATAAAAGTTCATCAACGGTGTCTTTCCTCAATCATACCCAGGGTGTCAGCCCGGACTCATCAACTGGATGGCTTGCGTTACCACTGCACCACCAGCCTTCGTTCAAGCTGATCTGAATCACCGAGTTATGTTTGTTTAAGTATGGTCCTCAAAGGCAGCCAGCAGTACACGACAGTTCTGAAGGGATACAGGGTAAATGAATAGGTAAAGTCAGTCTAATCCTTCCCACCTACTCAGGTTCTCTCAAATAGCCTATTTCGCTTCTGATATTTTATATAGAGCTCACGATTATCTGAGAGTAGTGTGCGTTTTATTGACATTGGAGAGGATGATCTTTCTATGATGAGACCCGATTTCATGCTTGCGCTTGGTGGTTCTTAATTTCTAGTGAATGTATGCACCGGCTGATGGCTGTTCAGAATTCGCTGTCTGGTACTTGAGCGGCTGAAAGAATGGGCAGGTAAGTAGCAATAGAATCACTGGAAACTTCCACAATGATCATGGATATCAACTCGGCCGGCTGACGTTTTCATCGCCATCTACTGACATCTGGATTCAGCAACAAGATTTGGCCTAATAGAGGTAACATAATTTTTACAGTCTCTTGATTTTACAACGAAGCAAAAACTGAAAAAGCGTCATGTAGAATCAATTGTGCACTGACTGACATCACATAAGATCATAATACTTATGGCAGCATGACGCCCTACAGAAACAGTTGTCAATGGCAGTGTTTAAGTGTGATTCCCACCACCATCATCAAATTGTCGATATAAAGTATCATTTTCTAGGGGGGAAAAATTGATGTCCCGAATTAGGTAAAAATATAAATCGATTTTCATTTCAGTTTCCTTTCTGACTGGGTACGAAGTGACTACTCAAATGACAGCTCAGGTAGACTTCATGAAGGTCCGCATCCAACAAGGTTGAACAAAATTTTTCAGTTAGATCTAAGATAATATACTCCGATAGCACCCGGGGAAACATTAATTTATCAAGAGCTCAGCAGCACTGGTGAAATTAGTAGAGACCTGGCATTTTGGTTACCATGGTCAGTCACTCTCAAGGAGGTTTTCAAGTAAAGTTATTTATTCCACCAACGGATCTGGTTTTGAAAAGTAAATATTTCCGCATAACAACAACACAGCACTCATCAATTCACGCTATCTTCCAGTAGAACCCTTAGGCTTTCCGGGAGGAATTAAATTTGAAGTTTGGTATTCCAAAAGATCATTTCGCTGCACGAAGTAGTAGCAAATCGGAAACAGGAAAAAGGATTTTGCCATACAATCTAGAGAACGATCAACTTCGTGATGCGAACGGCCACCTGGCACGGAGAACTCTTGATTACTTCCGTCTATGGTTTGCATGGCCTCATTTGTGCAAAGCACACAATTAAGTGTAAAATTAAGGAATTATTTTGAATATGATGGCAAAGAGGCATTTGATTTAGCATGAGTTTTACCCTGACTAACTTCTTTCAGGGAACAGGTTATTCCCACAATAGGTTGCTGCATTGTGCTGTATCATAATGCGAAAAGTATCATATTGTTAATGCGCATTTATTAATGGACGAGTTATACTTGTTACTAAGTTTGCTGTTCTTGGCATTTCCATTCTTATGCCAGTAAAATTTTCCAGAATATGCTCAATTCCTGTTTCGTTCCGATAGGCATACGAAATGATTTTTTGATTTTTTATGAATACTTCACGACCTAATCAATGAACATAAGTTTCAATGATTGCCTAACCGCAAACAAAACTAATTCTGATGTCATTCAGGTTGATGGCTGACAGCGAAAAAGAATTGGCAATCACGATGAATGTATATTTGTTCGTCATGTTTCGTCGTTTCTGAAAATTGCAATCATTTACTGGGGAAGCAGTAAAATTGGAAAGCAAATGCAAAATTGAATGACTGCATCGTGTGCGGTCTTCAAGACAGGTGTTTTACTTTCACCCTATTTAAACCTGTCTGGTAGGCATTTGGCAAAAGCTAGGTCAAGTTATCCGCAAACGACCAATAGTTTTTGCTTCTGTTAGATTTTATCAGTCAACTACTTTGTGGAGTGAAACTTTAGTGACCGTTTTGGCTTCGCTCATCTTTCGAGATTTTTAATAACATGCATATAGCTGTACGCTCATTTTTTCAACGATCTTTTGAGTCCGTGATCAAGTGGCAGGCGTCAAGGCATTGGCTATGAAGAATTTTCAAAAAGGTTATTACATTGGATTATTTGATCAGTTAGACTGGTCACTTTAAAGCCAACATCATTTTGACTTCCACAAATTGATCTACAACCCACTGATTTTGATCCGATGGGAAATTCACTCGCACCAGGGTGGTCTCCAGTGGCCATCTCAAACCCGTGTTTTGCCTGTCAGTTGGAATACGAGTTTGCATAAAAATGTTGTTCTGAAGTCCATTGCTTATTCATGTGGATCTTGGGTGGTTGTCAATTTCTAAAAATTTGGGTTTACCACATTTAATGGCCATCGTCAAGCACAATCTGAGTAAATAAATGGAAAATTATGTGCATGTAAATTTGTTGGTTGGTGTATGGGTGCGAATTTATTATTAGTCCTTTAGGGAGTAAATAACTTGTTGAAGCCGCGTGGATTTTTTCTAATGTCAGTTCAAGAACAGTCTGTTGAGTCTGCACTGCAAGGTATTTGTGAGTCATTTTTACTCAAAACGTGACTAATCAACAGGTTTGTATAACCCTAATTTTGCACTCAGCATTTAAGACAAATACCGCCTTGAAAGAGATTATTCACGGTAACTGAAACGTCTGCTTGTTGTAAGCACTGCCGATCAAATCATGTTTCCATAATTCAAGCATTACAAACAATAATTCACATGGCGTTTCTTTTTTCTGATGCAAACCGAAATGTCTCTGCTCCTGACTTGCAAGGTTTTACTTTTTAAATAATGGCTTGGCAGAAATTATCCCAAGGAAAATTATTTCTGATCTCAGAATTTTATTTTTCCCGCTGTCCAGTCGGTATGCGATACCGAGTTTCTATTTTCACCCAGTTCAACATGCATTCGAGAAAAAGAAACTAGAAAATTTAAAATTTTTGGTCTCCGCCATGCACCCGCAAATTCTGGGTATCTGTAGAATGTCTAATCTAGCCTTGTATGCCACAAAGTTTCCCATCTCTCAGTAAACCATAGTTAGAAATGTGTTTCACTAACTGAACCGTACTTTGACATACCCCTAATTCCAGTTGAAAATAGCTAGCTAGAAAGATTCTTTCTAGTCATTTTCTGTTTATGGTAAACTGAACCGAGGTTAAATGCCTCCAATTTAAGCTGCACTGCTTCAGTGCGCGCCTATTTTCGGTACTCCTTGGAAAACACTTTTTACCTTTTCCTTCAGTTGATATTTTGCAACGAATTCGTATAGCGCGCTTCAATGCCAACACAAATCTGTGCTGTGTATTGTTGGATTGTTCAAAAGCTTTCTTTTTAAGCCATAATTTCAATTTTTGTATAATTTGGGTTCTGGCCAGTAGAACCGATCCCCGCACCCTTGAGGTTTTAGTATTTTTATGTGACGACGATGACCTTGAGCTGTGAAAAATATAAGAATTCGACTTGTATTCAGACTGCCTTTGTTGAGATTCAGTCCTCATTGGCTTTAGATATTTCTATCCATTCGATTTGGCACTCAGGCAAACTACATTGGAGTGTTGGAATAGTCAATAGGGCAATTTTTGAAGGATGCAGTGGAGCGTTTACAAATTACAGGTTTGTAAGGACAATTAAAATGTGAATAACTTAAGCTATTCCGCTCCTCAGATTTTGTTGAGAATTCACGGCTGCATGGATCCGAGAGATCATTTCACGAATCTCTGGAACAAGGTTGATTGACTGAAACCAGTTTCCTTAGAGAAGTATTGTTCCTATAGGAAACTGCATTCGTGATCCACATGCCATTCCCGGAAAGCTGCAATGTTTCCCGTTTGATAAATTTGGACAAATACAGTCAGTCCGTCGGAATACTGTGATGTAGCGTTTCAAGTCAAGTGATAGCTCTTCACCATTCCACCATTTGTTTCCATCTGCAACCAACCATGTCCTAGGAATATTTGGCGTTCCTTTCTTGTTAGTGATAAAGGTTACTTCCTTTCACCAACTGTTTTATAGCTGCCTATTCTCAAAGTGAATCTTGGACACAGTGACGCTATTGTCAATGGTACTACGGGTCACACTGCCAATTCCAAGTATTTGAACTATTCCTCCTTCAGGCACAAACTGAAAATGTCTCAATTGTGACCTTTTGCTATCCATTCTGGGGTCTATTAAAGTCTATTAAAGAATTTCATATTTTTATCCCTATTCCAGAAAACCACTGTTTATCTTAATCTAATTGTTTCGAATTCATAGGAAAATGGAAATTCCTTTGGTTAAGCCCGAATCCGCTGATGATCCAATTTCTGTAAGCTGCCGAATGTTATCCCATGCCTAATCAGCTGAGGTGGCCATCAAACACCCTAAAACAGTCTTCTCTTGAATCTTGTTTAAATTTAACCGTTTCCGTCCAAATTTCTCTTAAATTTTCACACAAAATTAGGTATTGCCTTCGAAATCCTTTTTTAGTATTACCGAGAGAAAAAAACATAGAAGACAAAACTTGCCTCATCTGACCTGATGTTGTTGAATGAAAATACTGCAGATTGGACGTATTATAAATGATCATGTGACTTTTGTGCTCAGCAGATTGACGCAGATATCTTGGCAGCATTTTTCGAGATCGTCCTTTTTGCCTGTTTTTATTGATGTCCATTTTTGCAGGTCATTTGAGTAGGTAACTTCTCTTGGGCAATTCGGACTGTGCAAGCAGCCGCTCTTGTTGAATAGCTTCATGTCATTTTCCTTCATTAGTTATTTCTTTTTACCTTTTCCAAAGTATTACTGCTATTATTAATGTTGTCCATGTACACTAGATACCATTCGCTTTTGGTGGAATCACTGTGCTGCTAAGAATGAATACAATGAAATATCAAAATAAACCAATTCCTGTTGACTGAGCTTTCACGCCTAAAGTTAAAGAGCCAGTGGAAGAAATAGACAGTCAGATTCTATTGGATGGTCTACCTCTGTTTCGTGGGTCTTTGCAACATCTATGACCTAGTTTAAGCGACGTACCTCAGCATTTGCCACTCATGTTCAAGTTTGGTCCCCCTTCTGAAATGAGTAAACCATCTGACGTCCAGAAATGCTTCAGTGAAATCGACGACGCACTAAAACAGTTTCCGTGTAGGTTATTTGTATTCATCGGAAAAGCAAGAGTTTTACTCACTAGTATCATGGCGGCCACATTAATTTGAGCTACATTGATGCAGATAAATTGATGCACTCGATGCAACATTGGCAGTGGGTGCACTATTAACTGTGATTTTGTGTAGGGATAAGTAGTAATGGTAATTCGTTACGGGAAACAAATGATGGTGCCCTGTGTTCGCTGAGACGGCTGAAATATCATACAAAACCACTTCTGAAAGATGATGCACTGTCTGGACACGTTTGCTGAGGCACGGTTGGAAGTAAAACGCATCAGCTGAGCGACAGGGTGTCCGTCACTAGTTCCCTTAACAATTTAGCTTTTATAGAAAAAACCGTGCAATCACTGCTAACATCATCTATGAGCAAGTTCACCAAGGTGTCTACAAACTCACAGATAATTTTTTTCATCACCACAATAACATCCTCAAACTTAAAAACGGATCTGTACCGCCATCCGTGCGATGCCATCGCAAGATGTTATTATTTTACCTCATCGTTCACAGTTGGCTTTTATAACAAGTTAGTGATTTTGTTCACAGGTGATTTCTTGTAGATGTTCCGCGCAATCCCGTTTTTAAGAGCAACTTTCGTTGCCATCTTAAAGGATTTGTGAATAAAATATAATAAACTGCGCATTTGTGCCGATCTCTATGTCACGAATTGAGAGGCTGGTAAGTAGTTGTGTGCTTCCAACGGTTACCTGAAAAATGCAAAAATAAGAGGATTTGGATTTCTCGGTGGGTTAGTATACATTGCGTTCCGATGGGAACTTTCTGATGATTGCAGCGAGACCATCAAACTGCGATCATCTAAGGATATCTCGAAGCCACTTTCCTCGGATGTCACAAAAGATGTTAACCGTTGTGGCACGAGGCCAGTATATGTTATTAACATACCTACAATAAGTGAATCTCCCGGACGACTTTTGTTTTCACAGAAGGTGAAAATGTCAGATGCAATGTTCATAAAACTGAAGGAACCTCACAGCTGCTTCTGAAGACACCGGAGCTAGATGATATGTCACGTGGTATACTACTGTCACCAATGAAGAAACCGAATGTTAACGTCACCGGTTCTTATCAAGACAAAACATCCACAGCACAACAACAATATTTTGCAGTAGGGCCTTCTGTTTCAGACAAGGCATATTGTCACCCATGGCCAGGTCAAATCACAAGTATTGCAGGTGAGTAATTCGTGTTTCTATTGCCCTTACCACTTTATAGCTGTCGAGGATAACGGTTGGATAGCTGGGATCAGCAATCAGAGTGGCAAACTCGCCTCAGTCAAATGGGGACTAAAATGGTGTGAAAGCCTACACCACAAGTGGATGCGTTCAAAGGGAAAATATCACGGTAAACAGCTACTGTAGCTTTTATGTGGAAATCATTGTTTTACGTTGAACGTTGGCTACCATGTCTGCCGCAACAAATGACGGCGCTAAGTGAGCCCCAATGCATTGATTGGAGTATCCTCGTGGACAACGCCGTGGAATTCAACAAACTAACTAAATTATTTAAAGGCAAAACACATTCTGAACAAGTGGTAATATGAGATCTATCGACTAACAATAAATCAGGCATCATTTTTGGACTAGTCCGCGGATAGATGTGATGAATGTACTCGGGCGGCTAATAGAAACTTTTCTGGCAAAATACAAACGGAGGTGGCACGCGGAGGTATTCCATCGGCCGGAACAGAATGTACGAATTGGGGGTAGCCAGGCGGCGTTATTTTTTGAATTTGTTTTGGGCACAATCTACTGCAAGGGATAGAAACAGCCTATTAAGCAAAATGCAGGAACAAAAATACGGCAATGTTCACAAAGAATCAGATACAGTCTGCAGAAGGTGCACCAGGCAACATATGTCAGTGTAGATGTACGATACATATAAAAAGAGTTGAGAAACTTTCATTTATGTTCAACATGGTTTCATGCAGCTTAGTAAAAACATGATTGATTTAATTTAAGTATACATACCCACAGATGTGGACGTATTTTCATGGAGTTAGGATAGCTGTGCAGTGCATGCACTCATGATGAAACGCACGCAATCTAAACGCCAAACTCAGTGGCCAAAACCCAATGAAGCCAACAACCCGAGTTATGACCAACACAAATTTTCAAATCCATTGTAAACATGTATGTTTCAGTATTTAAATTTTTAAGTATGCAAATATATACGATTGTTGGACCACTTTGGACTGCCTTTTCCATAGCTTTAATCATGGGATAACTAACATTTTACCTGTTGAACAGCGAAAAATGCAAATATTGAAACACACAATTAGCATTATGAAAGGAATTAGCATGTAAATGTTAGATGTTAACTATTATCGCTTCGTTTTTTTCATGTCCCTGAAGAACTTCATGTATCAGATCAATCGGCTGGTGCGTAACAAAAACCACGAATAATAACAGAATTATGTACAACTCATTTAAACCCATCAATAAAAACCGGCATATCACGACTACATATTACAATTATATTCCGATTTGCCTATTTGTGACAGGCTAGAAAGAATGGCGTGCTAACCAGTGACGGATAAGTGCAACATCATGTGTTGAAGTTCAACAAACCATACACAGCCTGCCCGATAGCGTAACAGCCAAGGCGTTTGACTCAGGATCGTTCGTCTGGGGTTCGCGTCCCAGTTTGGGCGCGGTGGATATGCACTGCTGATGATTCCTAACAAGGGTGAAACATCTGTACAGTGCTTCCAGGTGAGCGTTGATATCATAGGATGTTGTCACTTGCTTATTGCACCCAAATATCCACAGCCCGGTGGGCTGGCAGAGAAACGTTTTCGGACGCGGAAATATGTCATCAAATCTTTCAAGCTCATAAGCTGTCCAAGGCGAGTTGTTTGTAGCTTTTCCCTTCGATGTGAAAATACCATTCATGTCATGGAACGGCAAGTCCGATTCAACTGTTCATATCTTTAATACTCTGATCAAGCCTCAGGTGCTCAGAATCTGCCGATAATACCTACAAGCTTGGAAATGATTTTGGACCTGCTAGAACCGACGGGAATTCGGATCATAAGGAGTTTGGACACGGACGATAGATCCGTGCACGAAGGAATCTCAAGTAACACGATCCCACTGATTGAGACTTGTTGCCGTTCGTAGAGTCTAATGTGAGTTCACATTGTTCAGGTGAAGCGCGCTGATATTTTGGATGCTCATTGTTGCTCTGGGTGAGTTATGTTCCTATCTCTGGTATCAGGTGTTGCTTCATCATTTCTTAAGAGGTAGGTCAGTGGTTTGTGGCGCATTTTAATGTGACGGGCTTCTGTAAACATTTTTGGCATATATTTGTCTTACTCAACATGCATTGAACGACCTTCATGAAAAGAAAAGTCCTTTTTTACATATCCGTATGCACAAAATGTCTGAATAATGTAATGATGACTGAAGTCATATTGAATGTATTAGGCCTAAAAGTTCTCCTTTAATTCGACGAGAAACTTTTTGCTAGAGCGCGAATTGTCGGTCGGATTTTTGTCTGACCCCACTGTTTTTATAACAAATCAAATAAACGATTATCGAGAGTTTTGATTCCCTTCGACTCAGCTTACTTGGCCGTGTATAACAGACCATGTGATCATTGATAGGAAAATAAGTAGCCGCAGTTTTTCCTCATGCCTCATCGTTGCATCCAACCTGGATTGTACTACCATAATCGGATGATGTTCCCCTACATAGAGTGCAATCGTCGCGATAATAACTCATTTTGTTCACAGAATCATCCAAAGCACCACATCAGCAGTTGACCTTTTTTCATTTTGCCTACAGATATGATCTCTAATTTTCCACTAGATTATATGAATTTGGTGCGCTTGGGAGCAATGAACGAAGTGTTTGCACATTGACTGCATGACTACTTGAGAATCATTACCATTTACGTCGGTCAGACGTAAACGTCCTTGGCAGGCGAATTCCGGCTCGTGGCGATAGCATACCCTCAGAACTTCAAAGTTTGTGTTGCCATAATACTGGGGTGGATGACTGGAAGGCCAAGGAAGTTTGCTCTTATCGTCATATGGGACCGGTATGTGTGAAACATTCACTTCTTGATGATGAGTGAAGACATTTTATGATGCTCTCTGTGTCCAGTTTTATTTTGTCATTGCGTAACTAAAACTTACAGTGCTTTTGCAGCATCTTTCAGGTGTTTTGTCTAAAGGTTTTCTCTGCCGCACGACTCTTTAGTGTCGTTTATTCTGTGCATGCCATAATTCATTTGTCGGAGGACGAACTGCGTCACAGTGCCCTAGGCAACTTTTCACGCTCTTCTTATGAGATCGTCAAGGGGTTTTTACAATTTTGCATCCGCAAACCCGAAAATCCAGCGCAACAGTAAAACCGCCGCCTGTATGAAGTTCTTTCATTGGGTTGTGCACCTACGAACGCTATTTTGGTGACATGTGTAATCCACAACCCGTTTCCGTGGGTGCAAGCTTCCATCGAAAGCAGCTGCAATCTACAACAGATTAGTCTTCGTGGTTGGAAAGGCAGCTTGTATGGTGGGTGTAAAAAAGACGTAATGCAGCTAAAATATTTCAAGAACTCCCCAATTTTTCGTCAAATATCCCGGTCACTTATATATTTCTTGCTTGCTGCTTGTAAAAGGAGTTTTGTCAATTCAACCCAAAGGAGCTTCAGTGTAAATGTTTTGAGTCTATTTTCTACGCCAATTTCCTGAACCCATTTTCATGTTAACGGCCACCGATTAGATAAGTTGGGCTTGTAATTGTGATCCTACAAGTGTAAAATTGCAGGTGTACCTCGCAATCATGTTTCCCATGGAAGATACAGATGCTTCAGTACATAGCAACTGACTCACTGAGATCCACCGAGTAAGCCTGAGGAAGTCCAAGACATTCACGGGTACCAACCTTCGTTTAGTCCACCCCCAAAGCCAAAGTTTCTTCCAGGCGATACCGAATGCTGCTTAATTCCAGGCAATTTCCAATTCAACATAATTTGATTTTCATACTCTTCTTCCTTTGTTATTTACAATTGATCTAACATATATCTTCGAAGCAGCAACCCTTGCTGCAACGTAAATGAGCTAGTCTAAACAACACGTTTTTACGGATTACTTAGATCAAACTTTATCTGCAGAGAGCAATATCAGGGCCAACTAGTTTGTCATCATTTGCAGTTTGGATCTACCGCGTGTAGCTGTTCACAATGGACGCTTTTATAAGCCAGACAGAGCCAGAAATGGGGACACTGCGTCAACTGAAAGAAGGTTTAAAATATCTAAACGATTTTAATGTCATTGTAGGTCAACACTGGTTATAATTTGACTTCTGGGTTCACTTAGTAAAGCACTGTTTTCAGGTATGTTGGCACCACAGTGTGCAGAATGCTGTTGGTGAGAGTCGGAAAGAACCTGGGGCTTCAATGAACATGACTGGAAACTGGTGGGAAAACAGTCGTTTCCAAAATCGATTCTTTGCAAAGACTATTGGCAAACTGATTTTAAAACTTTCCTTCACTGATGACCAGAAGCCTTGGAATCAATAACGATATTGTGCGAAGAGACGTAAAAAGAGTTACCAAACACTGGTTTGTGGATATGGATTAGCATGGGTATGGACGGTTAATAAGTAGGTAAGCTTCTGCTAACGGGTCATATTTTCACTTCAATTAACTTTGTAAATGTGAATGTTATGTTACGTCATTGCTTTGCTCAGTAGATTCCTAAGCTGTGCTCCCTCGTTAATTCTCTTCCATACATAACTCGACCCATACCTCTCGGTTTCTAGTGCACATGGAGGATGGAGCGATTTCACTCAGTACATCAAAGCGCATGGTCTCACTGCTAGAGTAAGTAACCTATCAGATCGTTTCCTAGAATGATAGATAACTTCCAGCGAGATAACCTTCGGTGAAACCAGTGTATAAACTTGGTGTTTCAGTTGTCAATGTATTCCTTTACTCTCCTTCAGGTCGAGGAGAGAAATAATGTAAAGTTATGTAACAGATGCTGAACAAGATGCAATTTTCATTACGTTAAAATATTTTTGTGCACTTATTCAGTGTTTTCTTGTTCTCATACGTCCGATTCCGAACGAACCAGACACAACATTCTGCTTGCGGTCATGTAAGCTCTTGCAGTTTGTAATTATGTGAATCATTTTCCTAACTCCGCGTAAAAGTTCGAGAAATTAGCCATGGTTGGTTATTCGTACGATTTACCCGCGATTAGGAACCACGACTGAAATGCTGCCGTTGTAAATTGGGCAGAAGGACAACCGTGCTCAGGATTTTGCCGCAAAAAGGCCCTTCAGCTGCGATCTTGTTGCTCACAAATTTGAAAGCGTTCAGTACCGGCGATGACACTTGAGCGCGAACCATTCAAGAACGTTGAAAATCCTCAAGGGTAAGAATAAACGGTGCTAAGCTGAATGTTTCGTGCTTCTGTCGCCCACAGTTCGCCCATCCGGTACCGGACAAGCACCGATAGCGTTTCAGGATTTTTTTTGTATGCACTGTCCTGAAGTACCGAATATTTACCCGTTTTTTCCCGGACTGATACCCTATCCGGGGTGATTTTTGGGATGTTGACCAATCTGATTGGTGCTTGCTTCATACAACTGTTAACACAGACATTGTCCAAGTTCCATATCTGTTTTCCCTCTTTTAATTTCAGATAGCGTATTTCGTTTTGGACACAATGACATGTTTAAATTCTATGCATAATGCTCACATTCACAATAGTTAATTAATAGCTAGTCGTAGGAATGTCTTTATCGACTGCATCGTGTGTCTGAATGTTCCGATTGGGATCTTTCCTTTTCTAAAACAAAAAGTAACTAATTAGTTCTATCTGCTCATTTGTAAGCCATTGTTGACAGAACACAAAATTTACTGGCAGTATGTTGGTTCTATTTACGACTTGTTGGCTGACACAAGAACAAAAATGCCAGCAGCTTCTTCACTATCACGCTAATGACTCAGACCCCTTACCTAAATCTTAACTATCGCTCCACAGGATTCATAGATCTCTTCATGTTTCATGTTTGACTTGCTAGCTAGTTTGTGCGATCGCTTTGCAATCATTGGAGTCCGGCAAATGGTATTCCCGATCGTCGAGATTATTTAGACTAAATTTTTGGCGTAATCAAACGAATCATCATCACCATTAAAAGAAATTAAAACTCGTCATTATATTTCGCAGTTGTCGCCATTCCATTCTTGTATGACCTAGGCTAGATAAATATTCAAACGTAAAAATAAGCAGGATGCCACTTATGAAACATAAGCGAAAAACAAAATGCTCATTTATCGTTCTCGAAAACGCACCCAAGCATGTATTGTAATATTTCATTTCAAAGTTATTGAACAGGTAACCCGCCACATCATCTATCACTGTCCACTGGTACCAAAAGTACGCCCGACATAATGCTCATACTAGGTTTCTGAAAAAGGCATCACCTTTACTAATGAAACAGGAAATATTACACTCACGAAAATCTCTCCGATGACCCTCGATCATATAAATGTGATTCACGCCATCGCCTTTTTTCCTATGCCGTGACAGATTCCCCGCTTAATGTCTCACTTCCTCTTCTTCCACATTTTTCGCCAACCAAAACACACCTTTTTAGTTTTGCCAGTGATGTTACTATACGACCGTTAATTACTCGCTGAACTTAAGAACCAAGACAAATTTGTTTACTCATGAGTTAGGAGAAATTTATTGACCTTCGGATAACCCACGAGCAACTGTCTACCGCGCACGCCTAACCTACGTCAGCTCTAGTTTCCTAAGAGCTCACACACCTTTCTCATTTTCCGGTATTTACAACAACTGAAAGGTTAACGGAGTACACTTATCTTGAAACCGATATATGCTCACAAGTGATTATAAACCCTCAGAAATGTCCCTGAAAAACGCGACCACGATTCGCCATATAGCCCTCTGATTTAAGAAGGAAAACAAAGGGAGCCGGAATTCATAAATGACACAATAACAACGAGGCGTTGACATGCAGGTTGGGCTTCAACCTTCTGTGAGGTTTATTTATCCTCATCATTTTCATGTGAAAAATAGAGAAAATGGTTAATCCATCGCAATGGGACTACTTAGCAGTATAAATGAGTGGAGAGGAAATCATCACAAGGAAAACGCTACCAAAACATTGAAAAAGAAGGCCATTTGAGTTGACGGTAGTGGAACAATTGAAACACATGAAGTATGAATAGCGTTGTGGTATATTAATGAATCGCGTTTTCCACCCTCCACTCTTCGTTGACATGCATCATTGTAAGAGATATACCGTCACTAGTCGAAGACGATTTTGCCAAAGTATAAGATGGGAGAAAAACGCTGGTTATTACATGGAACAAATGAATGAAGCACAGAAATAGCCAACGCTGAGCTATCGTCAAGATTGCACATGATAATGTACGGCATGCGTCTGTACACATTTGCATTTGCGCATACATGTGCCTGTGTGTCGGCTTATGTATGGATGCATTTTGCACACTTCGATCCTAGAAAGCCAGAACTGTCCAAATTAATCCCAATTTTTGAAATATATGAATGTAGGCACACTTGTGCAAGTAAGTTCCAACTGAAAGTGAAATTTTTGTGCCCGCCAATCAAAACAGCATTTCTGGCTAGTTTTTCAAAAAAATAACGACAGCCGTTATACGCGATAATTGCTCTCGCTGGGTGTTCACCATTCCTCGTTCAATTAAGGAAAAGTGAACACACCTGTTAATAAATGGTCCGACGGATCCACTCCGGCCTTCGCACATACGTATAAGTTTGTGCATAAATCTGTCACAACGAGACTACACCTTGACCTGGTGTGACGGCTTGCGTGCCTCCATGATCCAACGAGCTATACAGGATGGCCTATCTCAAGCCGAAGATCCTATCATGCCTGGAAGGTCAATGGGTAGAGGCCTGACGAAGTAGTCTCCTGGTCCTCCAAGTCGGCGGTTGACCTGAGCTAGCAGCTCAGTCGGAAGTACGAGTGGAAGACTAATTGATCCAAGTAGATGGACTTCCTATCAGCTATACATACACCGCTGCCTTACGGTCAGGTTCTTCTCAGAACCAAATGCTTTGTGGAGAACTCCACTCGTCGGCTTGGCAGCTAGAAACCCTAGCAATACCCGTCCACCATTTCCCGTCAATTACACGTCCATAAAAAAATTCCATACTGCATCGGTCGTCGCGCAGGATAATCAGGACCGCACAACTCGTGGGATCGAGCACGGTTGGTAGCGATAAGTGTGCTACTGCTCAGAGTTCCCTCGTATTCGGCCTGTCTCTTGTTTCCAACTAAATCTCTT
>LUCM01006402.1:21993-63751 GCA_008360955.1 Fasciolopsis buskii
CTGGTATTGGGTGCCACTTCTGAGAATAGCTTGTTTCAGCGTATGAAACTTAGTAGACTACGCTGGTTCGGTCACGTGTTGCGTAGGACGAACACTCGTCTACCATACAGTGCCTTATCTTGTGTTTCTCCTAAGTAATGGAAGAAGCCTTGTGGAGGTCAACAGATGACGTGGCAACGTGGGATGAGAAAATGTACAGCGAAGTTAGGTAAGGTAGGTGTCTCACGCCTTCGTGGTTGGGGTCCGAAAGACTTGTCGACTTGCTCCCTGAAGATACTGAAGGATATGACAGTAAACCGTGAACAGTGGCGATCGTGCTGTCATTTTCTATCGAATCAGAATGATTGAAAACACGCGTTTGTACAGTTAGACTATGTTTCGTGTGTTGGCTGCAGCAACACCTCATCTCTTCCCGCCTGTGTAGGTCCACTCCCTGTTCCCCTTGGATATTCACTTTTTTATATAAACGTTCAACTGTGGGGAAAGGCAGCGATCAGTGAGGCTTGCCTTGCTGTTTAACGCTGAACGATGATGATGATGACGATGATGTGCATAAACGTACATTATACACGCGCAGTTTTTCCTGCACACATCCGAAAGACGTTTCAACAAATGAAGATAAAGTTTCTCTTGCCGTAATTTTGCCCTTTCGCAAATGTCCACTAAATTTAGTCAGTTTGCTCTCCGTAGTTTGACTTCTTTACCGATCGGAAACAAATTAAGCGTGAACGTGAAAAAATTACTACGTGTTTGTCGCCATATAAATTTGTCTACAAATTTGGTATGTAGCTGTATTTCCAAAACTTCGTATATTAGGCAAAGATTTATATGTGCTCATACTTAAACCTATATTTATTCTTGGAATGCACGTTAACTTATACGTACAAGAACATGCATCGGATAAGTCTACACAAGTGGGCCAGCCTTGTGATACTCATTACCACAATTTGTCGTCACAGACGACAGACGTCAGCTTAAAACCTGCAGATCTTAAACATACGACCATTTATGGACCGTAGCCCCATAGAGCTTATTCACTCTTCCTCAGGACCCACACTTTTGAATTTAAACGCACTACTTAAAAGTAGTCTGTTTGTCACGTAGGGATGTCGGGGACCAATAAGGTCATTAACTTCCTAGGATTTACTCCATTTATTCATATGTCCGTTTGCGTCAGAGTAAATGAGACATCTCAGTCGTTTTGTATAAACCCCCTTTCCATGCGTACCCCTGCTTCGATTATGGCCACTGCAACGGAACTCATTGAAAGCTGATCGTCAAAAGATTCACACGAGTTAAGTGCGCTGGCCCGGCCGGATAAGTAGATACCTATTCGATTCCAAAGCGGAGCGACCTTGGCCAGAGTGTCAACCAATCATTGTTTAAATAATCTAAAGCGTGAACAAAGTGGTGGAAATCACCTCTTCTTAACTTTATTTTACGTCACTTTTTCTAGCATGGTATAAAGGTCCAATTTAAATGATTCTTGGGGCTGGAGTTTTCATAGATCTTCCTGCTACATAAGAAACATATGGATTGTAAACTTGTGCGGTTGAAATTACTTTGAACGCTAAAATCATAAAAGCGCAAATCATTTTTAAACTCAGGACCGCCGTTGCGCCCGTTTCCACGTGAGAATTTTTGAACAGATCAACCAGAATACTGAGCCGAAATAAGGGGTCTAGTTCCAAAACTAAAATTCATCTGCTACCTTTGATCTTACCAAGTGCTGGAAGACTTTGAGAACTCGATATATAACAGTCGAAAGCAGCTCTTTTATGGGATACCCGTTTCGTTTGCAGTGCCCTGGAGATGGCCACGTTTGATTATGCAAAATTCTTTACTAAATATTTGGTCAACCCATAAGTAAGCAAAACATGACCTTAGGAAGTCTGGTTGTTGTCCTGTGCCACTCAATTCTGAATGTCGTTTGTTTGCGTGCAAAATATCCATTGGTTTCCGCCAATTGAAAAAGAATTTTGACTGCCCTGCTCACGCATCCTACGTAGCACTACCCGTTGTCCCTGCTGCTTTAGGTGTAGCACGTAATAATCAAAAATTTTTTGTGAATATCGCTTTCTCCGTTTAGAGAAAACTTTGGGACCTTTGGCTCTTCTCCCGTCACTTTTAAGTTCGTGTACGGCAATAATTAGCACCCCTATAGGGTTGCCAAACACTTAAGTGACTCTCCTCAGTCAAGCTGCCTCACAGATAGCAGATCAAGTAGGACCGCGACCGGTGGTAGTTCATAAAGCAAACAATTAATTTGGGTGGTACTTAAAAACTAGGTGATTGTTTGAAATATGCTTGTTTAAATGAACATGGCGCTATCCGGTCACTGTCCGCAGCCACTCTTGTTTCTAACCCTCGAGGGACGTGACGCAAAGCTGGTTCAGTGGAACCACTAGCTAATTCATCAACATTCCGATTTTGCAATCCGTTTCATTCGCCAATGATCGCTGATTCTAATGGGTCTCGTGCCATAGATTTGGATCAGTTATATAAGCAGTAAAACGGAAGAAGACGCGAGGGGGCTACAGGGCAAAGCAGTTACGTAATATGAAGGGTGACATCCACATTGGTTGACGTGAAAGAACATACAGTACGTTGCAATAAGCGCATATGCGCACTCTCGGTCTCACTCATCCGTGACGCAGAATGTGGTGATTCTCGGTATTCAGGAGCAATTCTTTCTAGAATGCGTTACTGATTTCACGGCATCGGTTAAACAGTAAGTGAAAGTTATGGAATCAATCTACTAATAATGGCTGCTACAAATTGGTGGGTGAAAACAGCGGGTTTTCCACCGGTTCCGAGCCACTTAAGCGGCAGAACCAGGTCTTTACCAATGGTCACAGTCAGTATTCTGCTTACCGCGGTACCAGCATCCCTGGCCCCATAACGCTTCAGTGCATGGAACTGGAAGTTAAATGGAAACCACTGCTGGCTTACTATTGCACCGAAGTTGCCTATTATGCTTAAATCCTGTTCCAGCCCAACCAGTCCTCTCTGACTGGCTGGTAACAACGACTACTACAATCATCCATAAGTTGTTACATGAAACCGGCGTATGCCGGAAGCCTGGCTGGCCCTGTTATCATTTGGTGCAGACAAAATTCTGCAAAACTGACAGCTTAGACCAGTTCGGTTACCTTGTAGTAAGGTCATCATCATAGATCTTGGTGCTTCCAGATTAGACCTTCCACTAATATCGGACACTAAAAAGGCAGGATGAAAGTTAACTTATGGCAAGAAGGAACATGCCTTGGACTTCAAACGGCCTCTCGTGTTAAGTGAAAATAACTGGTTGATGGCTTCAGTGTTGGAGAGGTGGTGGACTAACGGTTAGATAAAGTTTCACATGAATGCCTGGATATGGCAACACCAGGGGTACAAATTACCCCGAAGGATTTTGGGGACATTTTGGGAGACTTCTGCCGAGTATTCTGCGCTGCAGGTCGTTCCTCCGAACTGCCCTCCGATGAGCATTGCACGAGGACTCTGAAAGAGTATTGGGAGAACTGATTAAATACTTCGTTCGGGTGGGATACCTCTGCGAGAAAGGGGTCAACGGTCCCCGATCACGGGAGGTGGTTCCTCGCCTGAACTGCGAAAAGAACTGCTTTTAGAAGTTCACGGTTTCAATCGGGTTGTCTACAAAAGTAACTAAAAGAGTGTTCATATCTCAGCGGTATAATTACGTGAATTCGAAAGATGGTACGGGCTGCACTGCGCCATCTCCAATCAACAACATTTGTTGATAAGAAACAAACGTTTTTGGTTTAGGCCATTTTACGCGTTGGCAGTTTGTCAGCCAGACGCTTTGTGCCACAGAAAAGAAAAAGAGAACCATTTACACCAAAGTGGCGTTAAGCCCACCTTACAAATGTCAGCTCCCAAACCAACCATGGGAAATACACACAAGTGGTTGCAGTGTGAAGGGTTGAAAAAACGTCTGACTGGTCCGTGAAGGAGTTTATGTGTACCACGTCTTCTTTCACGCCTAATTTGCAGGCTGGTTCTCCAAAACAATGACCGTATTTCTACAGAAAGTATCTGTTGATACTATGTTTTTGAAAATGAACAGACGTTTGCTTTTACGGAAACGGCTTCGTGGATCACCCACATCATCAAAATCAGCTCACTTGGGGGGTATGGCTGCTGCAAAGTATTTTTAGGTCCCCGGAAGGCGAATTTTAAAAACCGCATCACGAACTCAAAAGGAAATCACAACAAATCTTAGGGCACAATGGCCAAAGCCACCTTCTGGAAAATGAATTACGGCATGAAGAGAATGGACGATGTGAGAGGAAACTTGAAGCAGGGAAACAATTTCCACAAAGTATCACCGAAGAGATGCCGTAGACATATTGCATATTTTACGTATATAAGAATAACATGAAATATAAATGGGCACAGACAACAAGATAAAATGTTTGCACACATCATCAGGGAGTAACCTCATCAATTATACTAGTACAATATGCAGTTAAGACATGCAGACGTCCGTAGTCTTCCACCGGTTTACGTCATCAGCATGCCAACACAACCGCTAAAAATCTCAGTGTGTGCTCTCGCTAAAAGCAAGAATGCGCCTACCAAAGGTTTCTGCATCCGATCGACGTAAGTGATGGCAATTCGTGCAAGCAATTTGTTCATCACACTTAAGCAAACCAGATGGATAGAATCCAGGGGGAAAGTAGATGCCATTGTTTTTGGTCAAGGATACGTACGCACTAACGCCAGTGTGATGTTTAGTGTGCCTCTGTAAACGAAGTGAGGTATCATTGCGTATTTTCCAGGGAAAGGTAACAGGCTTATTTCAGTACAATCCACGTTGGATACAACGGTCACAGCCAAAGTAAACTTGGGTCCCTTCAGCTGCGGAATAGAAGCCCGCAGGGGTGCATCGCAGATCGCGGAAGGGAAGGTGCATCTCACAGATTTTGCGCCAAATTGGATACTATTCCTTATCGTCATATTCAGATTAAATGTATTCATTAAGATAGCCTGAATCTGATGGGGTATGCCGTTGCCGCAATAGAATCCGACGGTTAACACAAATGAGGCTTCATGGCCCCTGCAAGCATGAACCACAGCTGCAAATTTGATGAACGGAAAACTATCGTACCGTCACAACTGAGTTGCGCTTTCGCGAAATCCGGCAGTGGATCCGTGTGCTAAGGCTGTGTTTGAACTGGACTTCCCAGACCCATATGAATCTACTGTCCATTCCATAGTTCCACAGTTGAGCTCGTTCTCAGTGGCCTAAGCAACATCCTAGGCTCCCGGGAAGTATTCAGCACATTGAGTTGCATGGCTCCTACTACTCTACTTCGTATCACAGCCATCGCTCTGGAATTCTTGAAAGTGACCGGAAGGGAATCCAACAGATAACCTGTGGTTTCGTCACTACTATTTGCCACATTCTACTTTGTAATTATTTTCTCTACAGGAGAGCACAGGATCAGTGGTAATAAAGTTACATACCTGGGGACTGCACAACGTCATTTACTAACGGCATTTTGCCATGTACCGCCAGTGTCAAAAACGTCAAGAGATGAAATTTTACACTTACTGAAACTGCATAGCCCCGATAATACGTTAGGAATGACGGAAGCTTCAGAGACGCATGATGGTGCATCTGAGACAACCACGTTTTACAGCATTCCAGCAATACAGGAGTTCGAAGAAATTTTGATAACCGCCATTCCTAAATGAAATCTTAGAACAATGCCAAGTGCACTCAACTGGCTGGTCTAAATTTGGACATCTAACAGCGCAGCCTCTTCAAAAACAGCACACTGTGAGGCACTGAGCTCTGTCCTTCATGCACGACATCTCTGCCGTCTCGTTAGTTCACGCATGACGGAAATGTACGGTAACTTATTTTCCTATAATCACTAGTGTGTCTGTTATACACGGTCAATGGCGCTGCATCCGACAGCATGGAAAACTTTCAACATTCGCTGATGGACTCCATTACAAAAGTTTATGCAAGCAGCAAACTATCATATCTTATAGTTTCTTGCCGATTTTAACCGACAAATAAGAACCCATCATGAAGTTGCCCGTCAGATAAAATGGAACAGTCACTGCAGTGCACTCGTTATAACACCACTGACAATTACACTGACGAAAAATTAACCTGCTGGGATATGCAAAATATAAAGGCACCTTAATTATGACAGTATTTTAAAAAAGGGGAAAAGAGACAGAATAATACCAAAATTCTTTGTAAAATATCTTCGCGCCAAAGTTTGCCGCAGATAACTAATCAAACTACGAAGAACTTAAGAAGCAACAATTGATGTTAGAAACCAGGTTACAACAATGGGTACCCGGGATGGAGGCTTGCAGGAAGAACCCGATCCACCTAAACGAAGGGGCCTCATGCCGAACTGCGTAAACGGCAACAAATACTTAGTAAAATTGCAAATAAGTAATCCCAGCTAACTTTAAGAAACAACTCTTTTTATGAGGAAGAAGCTCTTATTTATTCCCCCATCACTTGCTCAGTCATTACTGGGCACAGGCGGTGGGCATGGTGCTACTTCGGTAGATGCTGCCTAAGTAGCTCAAGTACACAACATTGTGGGTGGAATATCCAATTGCCAAAGCGTTAGAAAGCAGTCATTCAGCCAAGTTTAAGGGTGCCCAAAAATGCAGACTGGCACTGACAAATAAAAAATTTTCATAATCACCTTTGCAGGAAGAATCGTCGACTTTCGAGAACAAAGTTGAAACCACTTTTTCTAGAATTGCTGCTATGTCGTTTCTAAAAAATTGCGGAAGTAGCGGTGAAATTTTTCGGCCAAAGTAAAAAGCGATCGCCCAATCAAACGGACACCAAGTTAGCCCAATCACCTCAACTTCCAGTCCACTGGAAAGTGACCGATAGGAGGAGGTTTTCCTGAAATTAACCTGACAGTAATATCAGTTAGAGCCCGCTTTAGGTAGGGTTTTCGTCAACTTTCGTCCGAAGCATTACCCACAAATGTCAGCAGGCCCGAGGCCTTTCTAGATTTATCTTCAATTAAGGGTCTTTTATTTACATCCGGAAACCTTCCTCTGTGATTGGCACACTTGGAACCGTGATCTGCTGCTTCGAGGATCTGTTCACAACAGGAGAAGTTCGCACACATGCCCGCTGAGTTGCCTGTATAACTATCAGAAATTGCAATGGACATCGTATCAGACCATTCAGCATAGCAACTTTGAGCTTTTACGTCAGACCACTTCGGATTAAGCCACGTTTTAGGCAAACATGCATGCGAAAACTCCCGAGTAGATTGGCTATCAGTTATTAAATGCCTCATGACTGATGTTCTGCCCGCGCCAGCTTGCTTGGGAAATTGCCGTCAATAGTATCTTACCGAGGCTACTCTGGGTGCAACAACTACTAAAGAAAGCTGAATATTTGTCGTTCGTTTAGCAGACAATATGCCGGCTGCTGACTACATTATATAAGCTGTTTCCTCATAAATATGTTGGGTTGATCAAGGGTCTACGTCAACCTCGACCTTTGCTGATGCTGGCCTAGCTGCCAAGCTGACCGCTGTTTTCGTTAGTGCGAACGTCCGCCGGAGCGCTGCTATTCCAATTATCACGTCTGATTGTGCGCCACCAAGTAAGATCCATCCACAATAGGACACGACGGGCTGGTACTACTAGCATGACCAGCAGCATGAGACTGCAGAGGCCAGATCGGTCTTATTCCTCCTACTTCTGCCGATCATGAGCACACAAAGGCGCTGGGACAACAGGATGCAAACAGATGAGGGATCCGTAAATATGAAAACATATTACTCACGTTATAACGGTGAATATGTTTTTCTGTTTACGAAAATTTAAGGCGAGGCGCGATCAAAGTGTTGCAACCAGGCACACATGAAGAACAGGCCCAAATATTGGCAAGATCACACACGCACTAAACAGGTACGAATGAGGAACGAAGATGTGGCTTGGACAAAGATCGTCCGTTGTTCACAAAGTATCAGGCAAAACTCAAAAAGAAAGCAGATGCAAGCGGAAAGTTTCGTTTGTATAATCGACGCGAAATGGCGTGAGGAAAAATATACTAAATTGAATACATGGGGCAAAAGGCATGGTTTATCAGGAAAAAGAACCAGCCGGGTACTTTGATTTGGCGTTGAAATAAAAAGAGACTGATTGAGAGGCAGAGAGTAAATTCAACAATTAAAATGAATGAGGAGGTTGATGCTAATTTCAAACGCGGTTGGTGAAATACAGTGCAAAAGATCCAACGGTCAAGGACAGCAACAGAACCCATGTAATTGAACCGGCTCGCTACGTTAGTGCTAACGGGGGTAATTCCCGCTAAGTGGAAAGTGTCCGCCATTACTCAACTCCACAAAAAGAGCAATTGCACGGTCCAGTAAACCGTCGTTCAATAAGCCACATACCCATGCTGGCCAGACTCCTAGAAAGAATCGCCACGGACCATCTGATTGGCTTTCTGGCAATGAACAATTCAATTAGATAATCCCAGTCCGGTTTACTTTAGTACGCACCGTGCACCCCATTCCACATTAATGTATCTGGTCTGTTTACTCTATGAACGATGGGAGAATTACAGTTATCGTCACCGTGACCGAGGCGTTTGATCGCGTGCCCCGGGGAATAATTGCTGGCAAAGAGCAAATTCTGTGGGTTAGTAAACCACTCAGTTCCTGGTTAGCTTCTTGTCTCTCCAACCGCTCTCACGTCATCAGTATCAACGGCACTCTATTCCAACCTGAGGCGGTCAATAGGGGTAAACTGGAAGGTAGTGTACTTGGCCTTTTTCTATTTGTGCTCCCTGTAAATAATAAGTATATTTCTCGGTTTTTGGGAACCACGCACTATGGCGAATAGGTTAGGGTCTAAAGTCACTGTTTTTTTCTCCTTTTGGAACTCCTGTGGTCTACCGGCCTGGTGTACATGCTGCAGGGTATCAGTCATAACTGATCATCTGATCTACCGCAGATGTTTACTGCTTCCAACTGCCAGGAAAGTGCACAACTGAATGAGCCGCGAATGGCAACGTGGGCTGGATGCTAGGGCAGGAGTTGCCACGAGAAGTCTTAGGGACGAGGGAGGGGAGAAGCACTAGAATATTATTTTTAGTAATTTGTGTTTGAACAGGACGATAGCAACTTTTACCACCTAGTGGTTTCAATAATCGTGCATGAATAATTAAGAAAGAAGAACGACTGCAGTCGTTCTAGACGTCAGCATACGTACCAGATGCGCGGCTGGGAGGCATACGATGAAAAATAGTGCGGTTGGTCGTAGGGCGCAAATGGACAGCTTCTTTCCCAGAAAATCCAAAAAGCACTCAGATGCTTGTCTACCGAACGAGGGCAGTGTGGGGTTTCCCCTTTCGCAGCGTCAGATCAGAGCCGATGGCATACATGCCCATTGTTGAAGGTGGTTCTTTCCTTCGCAGCCCGAATACGCTTTGGTTGATTGGCTCAACCCGATCCAGCAGAAACTTTTTTCCTGACAGAGGAATGGTTGAGCCCATATAGGTACCTACCATAGTTCCTCTGCCTGAACTTAACTGTCCGGTTCATAGACGCTTCTTCGCAATTACTGGAGGTGATCTGTTTTCCCCACGTTTGGAGATGCTGAAGCCGACCTATCGCAGTCATTTGGGTTTCCACATGTAACGACTAAGATAGGCAAGCACACGGAGGATGTTGACTTGTGCCATAAAACAGGCCTGTACGCATGACTCCGTCATCTTCAATGCCCTGTCTTGCTTTCACTAACAATTACTGCTTGAAAATTACTAATATGGACTTGTGTGCTGTGTAAGCTTATCAGATCGTCAGTGTGAAGTGGACAGATTTATTATATGAAACTAGGCTGGGTACTAAGAGGAAAAGAGTCTCCTTGATTCGTGTCTGCAGGTTACTGGGGATCAAAATATGTAGGTAGCGAAAAGAGAGGGAACCTCGAGTGTGTTCTCTTATGAAATGTCTGCGATAAAAAAGAACCTAGTGCTGATAGTACCCAGCATAAAGACAGGATCCTTCATGTTGTCATAGTAAATGAACGGTAGAGGAATCTATGGAGAAAGGAAGTAGGCGTGAGAAGACCGATATAAGAAGGGTTTATCGCGGTTATAGCGGCCATAGAGTCCAGCATCCTTCTGCTATCACTGACCTTTATATTGCTTAACGTTGTTGGCTGAGGTCCATGTTTTGGAGGTTTTACTGCCGTAACTGCCAAAATCCCAAAACAACTTCGTAAGTCTGAGTCTCCGAGAGATATGGGTCGTATATATGATTAAGGTTTTGGTTAGTCAG
The DNA here is from genome assembly GCA_008360955.1 of Fasciolopsis buskii. Taxonomy (NCBI): domain Eukaryota; kingdom Metazoa; phylum Platyhelminthes; class Trematoda; order Plagiorchiida; family Fasciolidae; genus Fasciolopsis; species Fasciolopsis buskii. Next base: position 32,310 of record LUCM01006402.1, read on the forward strand.
CAATGTCAGACGACGATAAGAGACGCAAATGTTGGAGTAATGAATTCCACAGGGAGGAATATTTCACAATAAAAGTATTCACTCTAATGCCTGTTCTTGCTGTCAGTTGTGACGGCGAGCTTGGTGGTTTGGAGGTATTAGGGAGTTTGGTTCCTGAACAGAGGGGCTAAAATGCAATTGTTACCATTGATGAGACTATTGAAGAATATTAAGTTTGCTTTCGCAAGCCAAAGCCACACAGCTTGAACTTTCACCACAAAGCGTTGTTCCTTGCAACTTAGGTTTGACAAAATTCCTACTAGCCGCTTCGTAAATGCACGCTGAACGTTTTCGATTGCAAGTCTGTAGCAGTGTCTCATGCTGAAGCAGAATAAAGAACAAAACTCTAGAATGGGTCTGACGTGTGGTTTGAAGAGACTTCATTTACCCTCGTTTAGCTTAAAAGTCCTACGCAGCAACCCAACAATTTTAATTGCTTTCGCAACTTTAGTAAGTGCGTGCTTCGAAAATTTGAAGCTGCAGGAGTAGCTTGGACCCAAGTCTCAAAACTTGTTGCTAATGTGGATGATTTAGATATCAATTTTAGGTCTCCTTGATAAGGCGCACTTGTAGCACAGGACGCGGCTTTTTTCAGCTGAGAATTTCATCATCCATTCGTTTGCCCAAGTGTTGAGGGATATTATGTCTTGGGTTATTTCTGCGACAAAGGAGCCTAGAGCCTCAGGCTGAAAGGTGTAAAAGATTTTGATGTCATCGGCGAATAGGAAGGGAACACCGTCTCGGAAAATGTTGAAGACGTCATTTACGTACAAATTTACGTACATCAGAGGACCTAGTACATAGCTTTGTATTACACCGCTAGTTACTGTTCTGGGGTGGGCAGTGAAGCCACTACTTGATTTCTGGATGAAAGATATGACGTGACCCGTGACAATATAGGGTCTGTGATCCCATGGGAGCTGATCTTGTTGATCAGCCTACGGTGAGGTACTCTGTCAAGCGTTTGTCATATCCGAATAAGCTACTCTCTCCGACTTCCCAGCGTTGGCAGCAGTTGTGATTGTTTCTAGGCAATCACTCATACACGTATCGCAACAGCTCTTTTGGAGAAAACCATTTTGACTGGTGTTGACAATTTTGTGGTCAGTAAGGTATGTGGTGAGCTGCATTTTGATCAAGCTCTCCATGCTTCCAGAGGTAATCGGAGTATGGCTGATTGGTCTGTAGTTGGCTGGGTCACGTCATGTGTCTCTCTTGTATATGAGGATTATGGCAGACGTTTTCCATTGGGAGGGAAAGGTGCGGCATTTGAAAGAGAGGTTGAATATGTTTGTCAACAATATTCAAACATCTCCCCCACCTAGTGTAAGGATGGCTGGAGGTAACGAGTCTGGTCCAGGGCGATAACGGACCTTTGTTTTTCCAATAACGAAACTATCTCTTTCGGTAAGAAAAAACTGTTGAGAATGTTTCTCAGTTCAGGCACGGTAGACACGGGGTTGGAAGAATTCTATCAGTGGTTGGGGATAAGGCAAAGAATTTGCCAAATGCCTGAGCAATTTCTTGGGGTTGCCGAGACAAGCATTGTTGTATTTGGGGTGGTGGATAGAAGTGGACGAGAACCTGGTGGTTTGCTCTTAATTTAACTAGTTGTGACAGCTGCCTATGGCTTGGGCTGGTTTAAAGCACGCGATTTTTGCATTTTAATGCGAGAGTTTACTATAATTTCCAACTTTTGGCAGGCGATTCAATCACAGAAACAAGGGAAAGTCCTTGGTTCTAGGAAAGCTTTTCTGAAGCTGGGCAATTTTGCAGCTTAGTCGTTCATAGCTGTGCCTTTTCGTGGACATCGAGAAATTCTGTGCCGGCGTGATACTGTCTAGGCACTTCTGCAGGATTGAATAAGCTTATCATTTGCCAGTTGCACCTCGCTTGCTAGGAAGAAGCAATCCCAATTACAACTGCGTACCAGGGTTGTCAGGCGACCCCGGCTTGCCCTGAAGTACGGCCCAGCGATTGAAGATGGCATGCTACTGTAGAAAAGTATTATGAATGTGCAGCTGATGGGCAGATGATCGCATCGAGGGAAACTACTTTCAGTGGGTGTGCGGACATGCGTTAATCCAGTCCTAAAGATAAGGTCTAGGGTCGTTCTATTTCTAGTCGGGTCGGCCACGTGTTGTATCCATCCGACTTGCTGAACGCTAGCAACAAATGGAAGCTAGGAATTAGAAGTTGACCAGCAAAGGCCTGGAGTATTGAATTCTCTCCCACGATTTCGGGACCTGGTAAGGTAGAAAAGTAAAGTGCATCATTTAAGAGTAGGACATCTTTCCGCCGGGGGCCTGGTGGGCGGTACACGCATGCCACCAATGCCAGCCCTAAGACACAAGGCATCCTGAACTCAAATTAACTAGGGGTCTTGGCACAATAAGCCCGGTATCGGATAAAATGAAGCGAGGGCCACTACTGGACGAATTCATGTTACGATGCAAAATGGCGAGGACCGGTAAATCAGGTTCAAAACATGGAGAAAAAAGTGCAGCGGAAGGTAAAACCGGACTCTGTTTATGTGGGAAAAGCACTTGGATTTTATAGACGCAAGCGGCAAAGAAATACATGTGATGCAAACGTGAATTATGCGGGTTTCCAATTAATGTAAATGCGTGGGTCGCTCGCCAGGAATGAAACTCTAGTGTGTTATAATTAGACAATTGGTCCGAAAATAATTCACTCGCGTTTAACTGCATCCTCGCCAAAAGATCTGCTCAGCCAAGGGATTTTGTTATTGGGTTTACTTTTCCTTTATTTATTTCTTTTATCTGGGATTTAGGAATTTGGGTGTCGGTGTTAGATGACCACTATCTGAGAATGCCTCGTACTATGGTTTTAAGTGAGGCTGCGCTGGATCCATTATCCACACCCGTCATCAAACGGCACCACGTCTACAACAAGGCATGGATTTCACGTGACGGATAGGGTGGACTTTGAGACAATAACAGCGCGGTCGTCATTTGTGTAATAATTCATAACTGTAAAAGAAAACTTCCGGCGTGGAATAAGGTAGCCATGTATAAATAAAGGTGGATTCGCACACTGTTTTGCTTGAACTCGTGTCATTGCAATTTGATCACGAAACAAGTCTGGAGTAAGAGTCAGGGAATTGCTACCGCACTGACATCAACAAATATTGTTGCGGTCAGCATTGTCGCTTACATAAACTTCCCATGTCAGTTAGTAGGCTGCTCCGAAGACTGAGCCGCAGCCATATACCGAAGCAAGATTGTCAGCTGACAGGAAGAGATCGTCGGTGTATATATATATATATATCGACACAGAAATGTGCATATGTTAGTTCAATGTTTTATAGATGCTCTGGCTAAAATTCATGCGGACTCAGTAAATATAGATAGTGCAAACTACAGCAATGTGAACTGCCAACAGGTGACAGCACACATTATACAATAGGACAGTGGGAACAGCAGTATTTGGAGACTGCAAAGTAGGAAACGATGGCAAGGAAAAAGGTCGGGTGCATAAATTCCAATAAGACTGTTTCACCCTGCGAGCAAGGAATGTGTCGAGAGGAGAAAGACCTTGGCAGCCTGTATCAGGCAAGGTTGCCAAGTCAAACCGTTATGTGGTAGAGATCTTCGACGTGCGCTCTGGAGACACCAAAACTGCAGCTTGCACGCTCTGTGTTAAAACAGCTATTACCTTTCCGTTTATACTTCGGTGGAACGTCGCCAAAAAGGAAGCTTCCGAAAGCAGTTCAGTGATAGCAAGGCTGATGCCTGGTAAAGTGAATGACGGCTGCCCATAGGGTGTTAGATATAGGTCAATGGAACGTTCAAAACAATGTGTATTAATATGTAACTATGCACAGACAAATATATGGATACATTCATAAATATACCTGATTAACTGGGTCGTAGTTTTCCGAGAGTCATGTTGGATTTGCTGGCAGGGAAAGAATGTCAAGCTTAAGGAGCTAAGACAATATGCTCTACATTTGCCTGCAATTCTAGTTTTGTCAGTGTTAAACGGAAACGGGTGAGCTAAGCTGTTCTGCGGTCATTTGATGGTGGCCTGAGATTTGTGGCATTTAACGACGGTTCAGATTGGAAAAAGGGTGATGATAGGTGTGGGGAGATTATGCTCCAAAGCACGAAGGAACCGGTCTAGGATTGCACAGTAATGCGTTCCCAGCTTCAAATATAGCCTTATGTTTAGGTTGCCTCAGACAGCTTGGTTTGGACTGAAATTAGTCTCACTTAAGTTGACGACGAATGATACATCGGGAAATTCCGAAAGAGCACCCTTGAACTATGTTGGATATGTTAGGGTCCGGTAGCCTATTCCATAAGGTAAATTTAACAATTTTGAGTAATTTTGGCCTGGAAGACATTTTGGATGGTGGCAATAGGAAAAGTGGGGGTCGTTTCCTTTGAGGGCAAAAGAACTCGTTAGCAAACTGAATGCGGTTTCTAAAAACGTTTGCTAGCTAGTTGAGTAGTTTGAAGCGAAATACGGGGTTCAACTTGATACGAGTTAGCAAAAGTCGTTGAAGATGTAAGATGTCGCATCTTGCCCTGTAATTAAAGTTTGATGTGGAACCGATAAGTTTCTCTGTGGATATCTGTTGTACCATTCATATCCCAACACGCGCAGCTCGGCGCCAGTTCGAGAAAGTTGTCGGAACCATTCCACTTGCGGTATACCTTGTGAATTTTATAGCATTAGCTTGCACGTTAAAAACTGGTCCGAAAGAGAAGACCAGTGTGATATAATCAGCAAATAAGAAAGCCTTTCCGCGAGGCACTGATAGAAGATGTCATTTTTTCAAAATTCCCACAAAAATCTACGTATTCCACGGTCCATCCCTCGGATACACAAATGTTGGGCGAAAAAGTTTTCTTCGTCAGTTGCCGGTAACTCATCTAAACTGGCTTTATCATTCTGCATCACTTTTAGCTGCAGCTGTATTCCCGTTTATTTGCACACCTATAAGATAACCCGCTGAAAATTTCAAATTGACCGTGGCGGCAGATCTAAGCAATTTATTAACAAAAGGACTTTCACCACTCGCATGGCTATCACATGTATTTGTTTGGAACTTATGTTTATAGAATAAAAATTCTTTTCTTCCACATCGGCAGCGTCCAGATTAAACTTACCCTGCAATTTTTTTCCATGGTCGAAAACTGAATTACAGGTCCTCGTAATTTCTCCATCGCAGCAGGCATTTACTCGGCAAAACTAATCGCTTCAACACATCCGAATGTGATTTCTCAGTTTCACAACAGCTTGTCATTCTTGATGTTCATAACCGTTGGAGTTATCTCAGAGATTATTCCACCCATCGTGGTTGCAGTCAGATCGACCTAATCACTCCTTTGAATTGTGGAATTTACCCCGCGATTCGCAGATTGTCCCCTATCGCAGGTAATTCCAACTTTGTAGTTCCCCGGTCAAGACTCGAATTTTGCCCCTGGCATCGAACATCATGCCTTCTGCTTCACACCATTGCTCTGTGATGCACAAACATACTGTACTCTCGCATCTGCCGTCGTTTTGGTCTGATGCAGTACTTCTTGATTACTCTTGAATAGCCAAAAATCTTTGCGTAAACGTATGCTGAATGAGATCACGTTTGCGTTCCCTACCTACTTGTTTTATTCGCACGTATTTTCGCTAATATTTGGCCCTGCTGTTCATGTATGCTTCGTCCTCACAGTTTGATCACGCCTTAGTGCAAGGTTTCCGAAAACCGAGAAATATACTTATTATTTACAGGGAGCACAAATAGAAAAAGGCCAAGTACACTACCTTCCAGTTTACCCCTATTGACCGCCTCAGGTTGGAATAGAGTGCCGTTGATACTGATGACGTGAGAGCGGTTGGAGAGACAAGAAGCTAACCAGGAACTGAGTGGTTTACTAACCCACAGAATTTGTTCTTTGCCAGCAATTATTCCCCGGGGCACGCGATCAAACGCCTCGGTCACGGTGACGATAACTGTAATTCTCCCATCGTTCATAGAGTAAACAGACCAGATACATTAATGTGGAATGGGGTGCACGGTGCGTACTAAAGTAAACCGGACTGGGATTATCTAATTGAATTGTTCATTGCCAGAAAGCCAATCAGATGGTCCGTGGCGATTCTTTCTAGGAGTCTGGCCAGCATGGGTATGTGGCTTATTGAACGACGGTTTACTGGACCGTGCAATTGCTCTTTTTGTGGAGTTGAGTAATGGCGGACACTTTCCTATTAGCAGGAATTTACCCTGCTGATTCTGCATTAGTTGACAGTATTTTTGTTTTGGGTTCCTTCTATTCGCCGAGTCAAATGTTGACGGATCTGGAACCATCTGTGCCATTTCGGTTCGACTACTTCTGAGAATCTTTCCATCTTCTCTGCTTCGAGCGAGATGGACAACGGTGGTTTTCTTTTCGCCTACGGAGTTAACTTACATTTGCGCTGGTTTCGATGTTTCTAATTTGCATTTATGGGTTCTGAAATTTGCACTTTTCTTGGGACCATCGAGACCCTCCCTTTTTATATCAAGCACACACGTTCTTTCTGTATTGCGAATGCAGCCTGGCCGCATACAGATGGCCACATGAGAACTAAGATTTGCTTCGTAATGTGTGGCTTTGCTTTGCACGCAAAACGGATCCTCTTATGCAGGTAGAATTTCGTGCTGAAGCCGATTTACTGCCAGAAGTTTATGGACACCTTGGTTTCGTGCGTGAATATACGGTTTTTGGGTCATCTTTTTGTATTTTCAAATTTTTTGCAATCGCATTTCCCGGGATTGATCGCTTTAATAGGTGGGGCTGCTAATGGTCAAAAGCTATTTTGCTTATGATGAGGTGACAGCCCCTTGGAAGCCGCATGGAAGAAGGGAATCAGATTAGTCAAAGCTTGAAATTGCGGCAATCTGACCAGACCAGTTCGTTGACTTGCTGGAGACTTTCACAATCTGGATTGGGGTTGCAGATTTTCGGGTTATTGTACGAATGCGACGATAACAGGAGGCCATCTTGTGGTCACTACCCAAACAGTATCCCTTACGGGGTCCGCTGGAGAATATTAAGTTATGGATATTATTTCCTCTAGAAGAAAATCGGGACGTGCTGCATCCATCGCCTTACCTGGGCAGACGTTAGAAACAATATTCTTCTTCTATGCATTGTTTCTGAGCGAAAAGATTCTCTATCCAAAAAAGCCTTGAGGATTTGAAGTAGCTTAAACTTGTTTGATAGTGGAAATCGGTGAATGCATCCAAGGCGAACCAGAGGGCAATGCATACAAATAGAGGGCCATAAAAAGCAGGTCAAAATGCCAAGCACTGGATGGTAGAGAACGGAAAAATAATTATTTTCAAGCTTAAGCTGGACAGCCATCTCTACGCCTGTCAGTCAAGCAATTTAAAAAGGATTAGTATCAGGCCAGGATAATTTGGTTTTGGTGATCCGAAAGACATAATTTAAGCAATCTTATGCAAAAATCTTGGACAGCCATTTTCACTTAGAGAGAATCAGACACAGTTAAGATGCACATTTATGAGTGAGTCAGTTTTCGGAGGAGTTGTTCGCATAGAGAGCTTCCTGGTGAGTAGAACCAAAATGGATAGGAGTTCATAGTTCTGGGGTTGATGAAATGGTACTGAAGCGAAATTGACAAGACATATTTGGTATTATTATCGATTTGTCTATTTTCTATGAGCATGGAGGGTTGCTGTTGGCCAATTCCATCTGACTGGAGGTTGAGGCGATGCCCATTTTGAAGTGAGTAACACTGTCATTATTTGAGGTGCCACCAGAGGAAGGGCCGCCATAGCCACGGAGACCTTAGGTCCCGAGACATTTGAAATTCCAGCGGGAGAAACGCATATGGAAGAGCGTACGCAAACTTTCACACATAGTGGAGCACGCGGTAACTAATAAAACCTTGATAGGGGGCTATACTTTCCGAACATTGAGCAATTATCGTTAGTTGTTTTGCAAGTATTACAGCTTAATTCGAAGTGAAGGGTCTTTGGTGGTTGGCTCATGCTAAGCCGTAGGTTTGTGGTATAATAATAATAATATTAATAACAATAATAATGCATATTTCTCGATTGGCGAGAGTCTTGCGCAAGGCGAAATCAAAATTGGGCAAGAAGGCACAGTGCAGCCGCGGAAGACGGAAACCAAACATATAGTGCAATGTGGTTTCGCTCACAAGACCATAACAGGCTACGTGATTTCCTGAGCACGGGTTTCGAGTTTTAAATCAAAGCTAGATAATGGCTTGCGAAGATTTTTTTGTGGCTGATTACCAGTCCTGTACTGCGAGTAATACTGTGCTTGAATGCAGCAAAGGTGCGTATCGCGAGGGCGAATTATGGCTGGAGTGCAACGGCTGGAGAGCAATGGCTGTCGCCGCCTGCTGGCCGGGATACTGGATAATCAAGAGAGTTATATGGTGGAGATGAGTATCAATAAGGATGTGATAACGAAATGGAGATGAGCGAAAACCAGACTGGATATAAAAAGGCAGCAAAATACTCGAAAATTTCAGGGGCACAGTCCGTTAAGCAAGGAAAGCAGCAAAAATGGATGGGAAATGTGCGATCGTAATACTAATACATGAGGTTTGTTTCGAGCATTATTGAGTTCATAAATTTTAGCATGGTCTAGAGATGATGGTGGTGTTGGAAAAGAAGAAGGAGAACCGGAGTCAGATGAGGCAACGTCTCGTGGACTAGTGTGCAGAACTGTTACCAGGAGCATCGGTCTATTGCCAAATTCCGCAGACCAGAATAGAGGTTGATGAAAAATGACGCTCATTAGTTGTTTTCGGATGTCAATATGCATTGGGAACGTCAGTTTATATCAGATGCCAATAAAACCGCTGTCTATTTGTGAGTCCGTCTTGTACGGATTCGGCAGAAGAATTTTGGGAAGAAGCAAGTGGTGCACGTGAAATCATGAGCTACAGGGCTGTTTACCACAACAGGGCTAATGGGTGGGACTGACCCAACCTGAAAACACCGTTTGAGGGTTAACGCAGGAGGTGTAATCCGCCAACCTATTTGCACCCGCACACCGCTGCAGCCAAGCTGCCAGCCCGATATGCGCCGGCCAAAGCGGTGGATATGACCGCGCCCCGCACTATAGTGGTAATACCGGCGTGCTCGTGATGTGGTGGAAGGGATTCAAGCGTGGTATGGTAAGAGAGACATCGTCTTTCTAGGATCGGATAATCGCCAGAACGTGGGGTAAGTGTTTCCATCCAAACAGGACTATGAGGCCTGGAAGAGAGAAAAAAGACGGACGGCAGTCTGGCCTAGCTGCCAGCTGCAGATTAAGAAGCGATCAACCCTACGAGCAGCTCAGAGAAGGAAGTTACTAGGGCGCATAATGCAGTTCAAAATATGTGGACGGTGGCTGCGGAATCCGGATTTTCTTTGTTTATATACATATATATATTTAAATAGGTGGGCTGGCTAATCTAATGTGTGAATCGTCTGCGTCGTGAGTAAGCAGAATGAACCGGTATTTGGTAGGATCGTCTACACTATGAGTAAGGAGAACGAGCCGGCATTTAATTGGACGGACAGAGAATAACTGCTGCTGATATAAATAATGATCGAACTACAAAGATGGATGCGCTGGGGATTGACTAAATTTCACTTGAAAATCAAGGATTATATTTCATTCTGGGAGGTCATGCCTTTCAAAACAAGAAATGGATGGGGCCAGTGGGTATGATAGATGTAAACGGTCACTATGGGGAGAGAAGACACCACATAAGCTGAGAGGGTTTCTCAGAGATATTCAGTTTTATTACCCTTTGGGTGAACCGGCCAGGGAACGCAAGTCTCGTTCAAGAAATATTCTGGTCCCTGGGAAAAAGATTACCGTAGTAGGAGAGGCATGCTATGACAACAACCGCCGTTGGCGGAAAAAGCTCTCAAAACGCTGGGGCAGTTTGGAGGCACCGCTCCTGAGAACGCGAGCTACTAAAACTCGGAGGGTGGTTGAGGATGACGAAGGAAAGAAGATGCTGAGATATGCGAGCGGGTAGAATTTCATTGAATTTTGAGCAGAATTTGTGCGACTACGGTGGATTACGTGTAGCTTGTAGTAATGGAGATTTTTGAATGCCCATAAGGAACTGCGGCCTCGTGGTCGGTGAATTTGTTTATGGGTGCGTTGCAAACAATGGGAGAAGGGCAACACCTGTCAGTTTCCTCTGGTGGTAATATAATGGCGAGCGCGGGCCAAAATTAGTACTGGATGCCCCAGGGGGTAGCGGTTACATACGGTATTTGAAAAAGGACTGGAGCGATCCATACTGGACTGCCGAGAGACAGCAGACAGTCGCTGCTTTGTGGTTGGCCGGGCCGGAGATGCTGGCGTTTTCCCCTTAAGCATTTTACCAATTTAATGATTACTCTGACTACTTTGAATATTGGATGTTGCCAGTGGAAGAAGAAGAGGTCGTCCGCGGTATAGCAGACGACAGGCCGGACCGGCTTGCAACTCGGTTCCTGGGAACTCGTGAAGGATTAGGCTAATACTTGCCTGGTAACCAGAAGAACCCTATGCTCGCGTGGCTGGGTAGCAGCTGTTAGTGATGTGGTAGGGACGGGGACCAGAGTCGTGAGCAGACTAGGAAGAGTCTGTATTACGAGATAAGTTGTTCTTATCCATAGATTTGTGACATTGGGCCGGAGGTCTTATTCCTTGGGCTAACATTCAGGCTGCTGAGTATGCCTAGGTCGCTCACGTGATGACGCACGGTACCGCCAGTTTCGCCATCGTCCCACCCATCTTCAAAAGCAGGAATAATTAGAGAAGAAATTGCATCACCCTGTTTGCTGAACTTTTATCACCTCCGAAGTCTCTCACGGTATTGCAGATTTCCTTCTTCATCACAATTTTATTCCTTCACTACATCCAGGGTCCCATAAACTAACCAACTTGGTGACTCACTGTTTTGTTTTCGTGCCAATGCCGCAAAACCACTACAGAAATTGGAACGCCCTAGGCGGAAGAAAGGTTCAGCGTCAACTACGAATTTCCGCTACCGTGTGGCTGTGAACAACTCAATACTTTTATTAGTTTTATTACAATTTGTCATACGATGATCTAACGCTCGACGGTTTGTTGCTTTGAAAAAAGCCACTTCGTGGAGACGGGTATATCAAGTGAAAATGACCTTATCGGCTTCAGACAGGCGCCGTCGTTTGCTAAACTCCAGTATTCCCGAGGCCTTACCACGACTGTTGTTTTCGGCGTTGTTGTTTCAGATGTCACTTCTGGAAAGTTTTGCGACGTGTGAGAAACCATTACGCTCGTTTCACTCTTGTTGCTCACTTCCGGCGGAATTGAAATACGGATCGCTTGCTCTTGAGTTTCTGGCTACCTATAAACATGTTCTGCGAAAACTCCACTTCACTTTGTAGTCTGGTTCTGATTTGATCTTCCGTCGGGTTACTGTCACTTGGACAAATACTCTATAGTTTCCCGAATCCCTTGGACAAGGGTTTAAATGGATTTTAGAAATACCTTCAAGGCGTTTCCTATTTTACTCTCCAATGCAATTGTGCAACATAATCTTGGAACCACTACGACGGTTTAAACGAACTACTTTGCCGCTTGGGGTGTTTTCTGTCTTCTCGTTTCATATGTATTTCCTCCCTTTGGAAGCTGGCCAAATTGCAGACATGAATAAAAGCATTAATAATGCGCACATTTATGGGATATCAAGAAGCATGCACTATGATAAAACCAAATCTTCACTTTCATAAAACAGGTGAATAAGGTTGGGAATAAGGAGACGGCGTTTGCATATATACTATGCTAAGGCAACACTAGAGGCACCGCACAGAAAAATAGCGGCAAAAGGATATCGTTCAATGTATTTTTCAGACAGGCAGCCGAAAGGTAAGTTTATCAATGTTACGGACGTTGTTTATCTAACTGCGTCGACATTGATCGGCTGAAAATCAGGGGAATGTCAGACCCAGTGGAAGGGCCAAAAGTAGGAAATAAAACGATCTAATGAAATGACTGCTGTAAATAGAGTACGTGGGCGATGAAAAAACAATTGAAACTTGAAGCAAGTTTCAGGGGCACAGAATTTCAAGAAGACAGGAAAAAAAGCATCCGCTAGCGGTCGCGAATGTCGGGAAATTGCAGCTGGGAACCCTGGATTGGGATGGGAAGCGGGTAGGTACTTTGTTCGGATGGCGAATGTAGTCAAGAACGTTTTGTGCGATGCCGCAAATGCAGAATTTACGTGAGCACCAATGTTTCTGTTAGAACTTGAAGGGAATGCAATAGCAAAAAAGGCGCAGTTTATTTTGTCAGAAATCTTCTCGCACCTCCAGGACAGGAGCAGCAAGATTGCCTTCCTTAAACTTAAGCCATATCCGTTTATATAACCAATAGCGAAACCTTATGTGACAAGGGCTCTGCAGCAGTCCAGCAGTTGGGGCTGAATTTCTAGGAAAACAGTACGATTCTGAGGATTACCTCTCCCGCAATTCAGTTTAGCTTGTTCGCATGGCGGAAAGAAACACAACTAGTCGGAACGGAGATCCACCATCCCTCGTCACACTTCATAACAATACATGAAGACATCGGAATAAACATAGACAGAGAACATGATCGCACTTCTTTCAACACCCAGTTGTTTCAGGCTCTCCTTTCACTTTCACCACCTTGTAAACCAGCCTTCAGTAAGGCTATCCACGATAACCGAAACGTTGACAAGTCAACAAATAATTTGGCTAATTTATGTTACCTTCGAACATGTTTCCGTTAGTGTTATATTTGGATGTCCCGCTAGAAGCTTCGTCTTTCTTATGCAGCATGTTGGCCAGTAAAGGACAAAGAATCAGCGAACTGATGGATGCCCCCTAGTGGAAGAAGAGGTCCAGCAGGTATATGCGAATATTCCTAATACTTTTTACAAGACATTGAAATACACTTGTGCTTGAACGAGTTCCCGTATAACGCAAGATGAAGGGAGTGTGGTGAAGGGCCAGACAATTGAGATACCAATACTTGAGTATGCATGTGAAGAGTGGCACCAGTAATTTTTTAACCACAGAGCTGCTAATGGGGCTGATCGTGTGCTTAGCATCCACCCAGACAACAACGATAGGAGACGTACGTAGATCTGTTCCGCAAACCTAGCCACAGCCGCTCATTCCTGCAGCTGAACTGTCAACCCGATGTGAACAAGTAAAAGTGGTGGGTATGGCCAAGCTATGGACACAAGCGATTAGCGCAGAACCACGAAAGGAAAATCCCACATATTTTCAGGGATGAAAGTTGGGTGGGAAGTTTGGTGTTACTGAGGGCGTCAGTAGTTTGGTCTATAATGATGAAAATAATACTTTATTTCTCCAACAGGGACAAGAAATTGCAGTGCGCGTGATGATTACGTGCGACAACAGTGACTAAAGCAATCAGCTGCAAACGGTGGGGGCCCGTACAATAGTCAGTAAGTGTTTAGCAAGGGCATAATTGGTGGCGGATTTCCACGCGGGATGTGGGAATCCAACGGGGCTTTTCGTCAGTGCTTCTTAGTGCCGCCATATACAAGCAACAAGTCGAACTTGACCGAAACCGCCACCGGAAATTGCCTTGACATGGTAAATTTTGGGAATGTTGGGAAAAAACACAAATTGGACTGGGCAGAATGGTTGACGCTAGGCAAGACAAAAAACCCAATAAATCAAGGAACGAGAAATTTGGAGGCGGTTTCTCGCGGAATGCATAGTCTGGTGAGAGGTTTATTGAACGTACACATGCAGTATAAAAGGCAAAGCACGGCCCACTGGGAAAGGAAGACCGCGGCGCGGAATAGAAATTGTGTAATCATAATTCTGATCCACGGGGTTTGCTTCCGGCAATTTTGATTTCATAAATTTCAGCTACGTTCAGCGATGGAGGTGGGGTTGGAAAAGAACGAGAACCGGAATCAAATCAGGCAGTGCCTGGCAGACCCTTGTGGGGAACACTTGCCAGGAGCAGCAGTCTGTTGCCATATTTCATGAACCAGAATGAAGGTTCATGGGAAATGACAGTCCTCAGCCACTTTCATGAAGGATTTTGGTGTGCATGGAAAACGTCAGCTCGTATCGGACGCCAATAAAATTACTCTCCTCGTGAGTTCATCTTGTATGGTTTTGGCAAATGAACTTTGGGAAAGAGCGACAGGAGGCCGGTACAAAATGGCGCACGTGAACATGTATATTACAGGGCTGTTTACCACAACAGTGCTAGTGGGTAAAACATCATTTTAGTTTGAAAACAGGTGGTGTAATCCGCCAAATTATATGCACCCGCACATCACTGCAACCGAGCTGCTCGCCCGGTTTGCGCCTGCCAAAGCGGTGGATATGACCGCACCTCGCTCTAATACGGTAACGCTGGTGTAAAGGGGAGGTGAACGAGGGGATGCAAATATGGTATAGGTAGGAGAACTGAGAAATCATTTTTCCAGGAGTGGATAATCTCAGGAGAGCCAGAACAGCGGTATCCAGAGCATGGAATAAATATTTACATCCAAACGGAATTGAACGGCCTTGGAAAGAACAAAGGCGGGTTGCGATCTGGTCTGTCTGCCAATTGCGGATTAGGGAGCGATCAATATTAAGAGCAGCTCAGAAAGGGAAATTATTAGAATGCATAATGCAACCCCAATTATAGGGTGTAATGCTGATGATGTGAACAATCCGAATTTTTTGAGCATGCATAAATATATGGGCAGGTCAATGTAGCGTGCAGATCGTCTACAATCATGGGTAAAGGTAAATTAACCGATATTCAGTGGGACTGACAATGAACAATGACTGTAGACATAAATAGGGAACAAGCTAGAGAAAGACAGATGCATTAGGGACTGGCTAAATTCACAGAGTAGAAATCATGGACTATTTTCCACCCTAGGAGACCATGTCTTTGAAACACACGAAATAGTTGGGACCGGCAGGTATATTAAGTGAAAATGTCACTAGGGGGGAAGAAACCACATAGGACGATATGTTCACGAAAATAGTATGAAGTTCCGATTGTCTAAAATGAGCAACTGAGTACTGTGTGAGTATGAGAGAATACTGAGTGGTTCAAATGCCAGGGTATGTTAACAATAATTTGGTAAAACACGTAAGTTTTGAGTTCGTGGACAGCGTAAATGTCCCGGGCACTGCTGTGTCAAACCAAATCACGAAGATCCAAGATTTTATCGTATTCTATGGATTTTGGGATGCGTTTTAGCACGTCCTCGTAAAGATACTCGTAATATCTTCTTTTTCCATCCACTATCGTGATTTATTCGGGTTATGAACGTTGAACTGTGTCCATGTTGTAATTAGAATAGTCTGTGCGTGGATAGGACAGTAAAAACTACGCAGATTACGGTTTGCGCGACAAACAGCTGTTGTAAAACGCGCTTGAGCAATGCGCAGCCAAAGTTAAACCAAAGGTTAAAATTACAATTAATTCGTAACTTCTACTTTACTAGATTATAAGATTATTTCAAAGTTAACACAAGCACAAAGAACCATCAAATTTGCGATTTCAAAGGCCAATCTTTCTGGGCAGAAAGGTGCGCGTGGTTTATGCGAGTTCTAAAACAGTGAGCGTCATTTTCGTGCGGCTCGTGCGAGCAAACAAATTTTCAAGGAAACGAAAACGTACGTTAGTAAAGCAACAAGGCTTTTCAGGCACCAGTGATCTCAAGAATTCCCATGCGCAAGTGATTCTGCAGAACCTAGCCTCTCAATCCTGTTTACATTAGGAAACTCAAAGATAAGGAAATGGGGCATAGAATCCTCCGTACTTAAAATTTGCCTTCTGAAAGTTCACCGCTCTTTTGACTTCCTCTGAAAGATCCGCCTTAGAAGCACTGCCCGTAGAATCAGCTCCCTTTTTGATTGGTTTCCCAATCTCTGTTCGACAGTTTTTAAGCCACTAAATGCAGACTGTCCAGAAGGAATCAGGAGGTAAAAACGGACATCAATAAAACAATGCTGTGTTTCTAGCTGCGGGTGTGTGGTTAGCTGTGTCAGCATACGACCATGGGTGTAAAATGAAAGTGTGCCGTTTGGCCGACAACTGATAAACATGTAACAACCAGGCCTTTAACCGACAGAATGCGCGTTTGAGATTACAATGTATTAAAAAAGGCGCATGAATCGCTAGCGTGTAGTGGAATATTACTTGCGTGGCAGAAAAGTATCAACATAATACTCGGACGTGGATATCTGATGAAACAAGTACCATGTCTATACTTTCGTTTTCCAATTTCTCCCAATTATGACCACCTGGAAGAGACCGAGCCAACTTATTTTAGGACTCGCGCTGGCAGATAAGCTTGAAATATTCATTGTTTTCCGGCGGAACGACTCGCAGACCCACTCAAGCGGCAGTCACGACCTGCAACATGCCCACCGTGCGCATGTTGGTTTTGTTGCGCAAAATGTTCACTCATCAAAATTGAGTCCGGCACACTCCCAATAAAGGTAAGTGCCTTCAGTAACTCGGTAGGAGCGACTACTAACACAGAAACTACGCCAAAGTGAGCTGTTTTTTTGGCAGTCTGAATCACCCAGCAAACCACCCGGTAGTCGAACTAACTTGGGTGGCATCGCCTTAGCTTCATGAGGCAACGTGTGGTATTTGCTAAGGCAACCAGCTTCACCACAGCGGGGTTTTCTCCGGCAAGTTGATGCATGGCGAGAATTATTCAAACAAATGGAACAGCCCGGGGCCTTCTGCTATGCTCCCAGGCTCTTTCAAGGGAGCCTTTGGGAACTTCGAACAGCCGAAAAATCTATGGTCTGTGCCGCGCCCTTAAGCAATGGCATGGTCAATTTCAAAGGCTGCAACCCTCCATGACCTTTTTGCAGAATATTGCCGTCGGCTGATAGACACCTTCGTTGATTTGCTACTGTCCCCGGCTAGTCCACGGAAATTGCCAATCTCCATTCCTGCCCGCCAATCCAGGTTTCCCCCAAGTTCTCAAAGTTGACTTGGCGGTCACCCTGGCTCATGGCTTCGCTTCTGCCACCCAACTGCTCTGTAATTGCGATGGCAGTAAGCAGACGACACCCTTCAACGTGACCATTGCGTCCAGGTCAGACCTGGAGCCCATGTTATCTCAGGCCGTGTTACAGTTTTGCACCGTCATTACTAGACCCAGAAAGGTGCAAACGTGACATTTTGGCTACTGCGCCATCAATCCGGCTCCAGAAATACTTTGAAGGCTGCCGGACCAAATCTCTTGGTGTTTTATTCTTCACGGCCTATCCATTGACAGCCTTCACCATGGAGCACCCAAAAATAGGCTAGCTTGCGCGCCACCGACAATGGTCTGTAAGTTACAGGACACTCTCTTTCCAGTCCAGAATCCTCTATTCAGTAAAATGTTTAAGCCGCTTCCTGGATTTGTAGCACAACCCAGGGGCTCATCGAATATCGGCAACTCTGTCCTAGGTACGTCGAATGGCAAGTGACCTGGAGTGACAAGGTGCCTGAACAATATGCGGTCTGCACTATCCAGTAGGCCTATGTTCTAAGATGGACATTCAACAGAAACTCCTTCCTCATGTGCATCTTGACTTTCTGTGATATCTACTCCTCCTCACCGACGGCTAGCTGCCCGTAATTCCGTAATCCTGCTCTTGTAATCACCAGCTCTCGTGAACTGAATACCAAAAAGCATGAAGTGGAACTGACAGGAATAAGAAACCTACATGCTTGGTTGAACTACATGTGCCCAAAATTTCACTAGCCACTTCATGAGGTGCTTCCTTATCATGTTGCACTCGTGTTTTGAGCGTTCGTTGCCCCAGAATGATTTGCTTCAGTAACGTATGCGGCGTTTCATCGATACGCAGCCAAGATCAAACGACAAATCCAAAATAAAACTGCTGCAAAAATTATACTGTACTGGATTGTATGGTGAATTAATAAGCAAGTAAGAACAAACTTCAAGCAAAACTTCACAAACGGGGCAGACGCCACTGGGCACAAAAATGCACCTAGTTTATATGGGTGTTGAAAAATTGAGTGTCCGTTCGCTGGGTGCGTACGAACAAAAACTTCGAGCAAGAAATAATGAGTAAGACATTACCAAAGTCATTTTTACGGCGGTACCTATATGAATTGTACTACAAAAGAGGTTTTTCTGAGCAGTTTTCTCAGCTTTGCGATACACTGGCATTTGCTCAAAAGACACCATAAAATGCAGCATTTATTGGACTTCCAATTTTTAAGAAACTGTTTAGTATAAAAAGACTATCGGGGGCTGAATTCAAGCTGAAGAAGAAAGAATCGGTGCAGACGGCAAAGGACTATCAAGAAAGAAAATGGCAGCACAAAGCCAGGAAGCGAATCCGCTTCTCTAAAACTGATGATCCACCAAAGTAAGCTGCTAAAGGAAGTTGGTCTGGCGGGATCAGTGAATAAATTCAAAAAAGATTAGAAAACGAATAAGTTTGTAGGTTTGGTGAGGAAAGTGTCAGTAACGCGAGGACATCAAGGACCTTCAATTTGGTGGGAAGAATGCGTTATAACAAACAGTTGTCGACGTATCATTGAAAATATGAAGCTGAAGCTGTGAAGCAAGATTCCTGGGTTTTCCCTAGGACCTGTTTTGGGCTCTTGCCTTACAGTTATGAACGCACAACCTGGTGCATCACTTATTTCGAGATTCTAGACAACGCAGCAACTCGACGCAAAGTCCGAAGCTCTGTCTGTACCTGAAATGCAACTGGATAGGAACCATTATAGACCGCCGGCGAAACCCCTGAATCCAAAAACGAAATTTTTTCTTCGGGATTTATGTGCTTTCACGCGGGATCTACAGGAATAGCTGGTCTATTCAAACTGCCCCATTCCTCGCTGAAATACTCCTAGTCCAGATTTCAGCCACTTCTATTCCCCTATTTCTGACTTCGTTCACATTTTCAGAAGACCAAGTCTTCTACCATCGTTGCAATCTCACCGCAACAAAGTCCTTCCAACATCCGCAAACTGCTCCCTGCCTCGTCAAGGTAAGATAGGGCGCCATGTGTCACACATCTGGTGTCATTTTAGGTGCGGAAGTTAATGGCCAAAGGATTCTAATGACAAATTAGACCGTTAGTTTTTGAAGTGTCGGCTGCTTTAATACACAAAAACGGCGAAGGATAAGGTCGCACTATAGCAGAAAGTGCATGGAAAGCGGTCCAAAAGTAAAAAGCGGGCAACGTTTCGACTACCCAACAACAGATTGAACAGCCCACTTAAATCAGCAAATACCAGGGGAAGAAAACTAACTCAATCCACAATAGTTCCATGTAACGAGATTGGTTTTACCCCTCCAGTCGAAAAGCAGCGCGGTATCTTGTACCTGACCCCTGGATTTGCAGGCAATAAAGCTGGGCTGAACGCCAAGGATATATTCAGAAGATTTTTGGGGTCCCGAAAGTCACACAATGGCTGCAGATTACTCCTGTAAAGACGGATCTCCAACCTCGGCGCAAACGATTAAGCGACAGAGATCCTCTTCCGGGTATATTTCATCAGCAATTCAAGGCTGAGTTCTCCAAATAAAATACTTCCCGCCTTCTGAATAACATCCGGTAGTCTCAAAGCAATAAACAATACATTTTGAGCAGCCCTTGAAAGAACAGGACAGTCACACGACTCATAGTTCAATATTGCCAAAAGTAATACAATAACAAACACTTTGCGGTTTACGCTAGGTACGCCAAATACAACATCAAAATGTCACTCGTAACATAGGTAAACACAAGGTCCAAACGTTGTCCAGAATTTAGAGAGGTAAATGCCGAATGAAGGGAAAACCTAGATCGAGCCAAGACGACGGTAAATTCAAAAGTATCCTTTGCCAAAGTGCGTCAACACGCAACGGCGCGGAGCAGAATGTCTGAAACTCGTTGCCCGGTGTTGCGTTTATTTTTTGTATCGCCCAACTGGTTTGATCGTGTAGGTGTTGAAATTCGCTCATCTACTTGGCGGGCCTGGTACTTGCTGTTTATCTGCTTTTGTACTTTGTGAGATTTTCTTTCAACCCATTCGAATACATCTGCCCCACTCCGTTATATCTTCTCAATAGGAGACGTTTGGACGAAGAACGTCACATTTAGAATGGCTACAATCTAGTTATTGTGGCTCAGGCAACCTGGAGCCAAAGATTAGTCAGAACATGGGAATACAATTAATTAAAACGAAAGGTCGAACGGAAAGGAAGAATAGAGGTTCTCTCCTGTAGTCCAGGCAAACACAAAAGCTTCTGCACTCTCAAAGAGGTCCAGAAAAATTCCTCCTGGGAGTGATAGACAAGTATTAGTAAAAACGAATTGGAAGTCTGTTTTCCGCACGGCGTGTGTGCAGGCACTTTTGAGCGATGACACAGCAAACCATCCTTAGTCATTGTGACTCGTAACTACGTTGCTTGTTTAAAATTTGGCCTCATTCGAAATTTTCGGCAGCAAATGATTAGGTGCACCGAGCGAATGATAGGCAAAGACCAAAAATAGCAGCCAGCAAAATCAAGTTCTGGAGGGATGGTAGGATTTTGATAAGAAGTTAAAAATGGGAGCAAACAGGATAGGGGTTTCTAGTCATTGTGGCTGCTACTCAAGGCAACCTGTGTGATGCCAAGTCTTCTGAGGTCCTTAAATCCGTCCTGGAAAGAAATGGACCTGGGGGTACCAGAAAGTTTTTAAACGTCTGCCTTACGTTTGAAGACAAAAAGCTATGTCAAAAGTTGTTCCGATCCTGTGTCACGTTGCTGCGATCAGAGAAAACAATCAAGACTGTCTGTCTCCGATCAGCTCAGGCCTTGGGAACAAGTGACCGCACTTATATGGCGTAACGTTCGACCTGGTGAATAGAAGAAGCAGATGGAATGCCCCAAAATACAAAAGCCTGCCTGCGTGCAGCTGAAATTACCTGCCTTAGCATTTCAAAACAGATAGATGGGTAAAAATGGCATGCAGCCGACAGAAGTTGATATCAACCCACTGAAACAGGGCCAAAAATTTCTGCAGAAGCGGGGTGCGTTCGTCTACCAGGGCCGAAGTACATTTTCCATTTATCGCTGAACGACTTTGGACACCATAAACGCAACCAGGAGAATATTCACGTACGTCCTACAGCTAGGGTGAAAAGTGGGAATGCACCTGGAACTGGTTCCTAAGTCTCATACCCGCGGGTCGGATGGATCGCAGCTACATCCGCGATATTTGAGTAGAACAGTCTGCCCCTCGAACGGAATGTGATATCAACCCATTCCTTTTCTCTTTCGATTTTTCAGGTAAATCGGCTGGTTCCAGTTTGTCAGCAAAGGCTAATTTTCTCCGACTCAAGTCCGCTCTTGCAGGGAAACCTCCTAATCTTTATTGCCGAACAGGCGGCTGGTGGATGGTCGAAAGCCCGAATAAGCCGATTTGATAAAAGATAAAGAAAAACAATTTAAGCTTCTTTACTTGCAAAATAAACCGCAAGCCAACGTCGCTTGGTAAAACTAGATGAACGATGCACGAGGGCGTGCAGCGTCCGGCGCAATTTCCGCATGCAACAAATGGCTGAAACAGGCAAAATGGGTCAAATGATCTCCCGAAGTGTAATATGGCTACGTCCAAATAAAGGCTGCCACAAAGAACAACATAAGCTAACTGAAAGAAGTGGGGTATCAGCAACCGCATCCAACAAAAGGACTCTAGAATCCTATTTCTTAAAGGCATTTGTCAGATTCAGTGAAAGGTCCGCCGGACGCTTGCAATCGAGCGGAGACCTGCGTGAACTTGAAGATGTCCCAGCTTGCCAAGTATATTTAGGCTTGGGATGAAAACTAATATGCTGGGCCAGCTGGGGTGCTTCTAACTGTAATCAGGCAGTTGGAAGAAACAACAGTAACGGCGTCCACCGGGATCTCTGGCAAATAATTGAGAAATCCGAGCGATGGCAGGTTAGCAAAAGCCATCCCCATTCACAGCTGAGGGTAGAAAGAAAACACAAGCAATGACACTTGTAAGTTTCACTCCGAAAGCTCTAAAACTATTAAAATTGAAAGAGACATTTATGGCTTGAGTTGCAACCAGGTGACAGATATTCAACGGTAACGTGACATTAACAATGGCCTGTTACATATGCTCAATCGCTGATCGCTTTCGATGGGGCCTTTTCAGATCCTGACAAGGAAAGGGGTTGCAGATCTGTCATTCAGACGTCTAAAAGTCGATATGTCCAGCTGACCAGTTAGTAGTCGACAAAATTTAGAGGCTGTGGGTGGAGCTTGCGTGATCAGAAGCTGGCTTGGGGCTCACCCAAATGATAGGGCTCCCTGTGTTTCTCGAGGAAACCACCTTTGAGAAATTAAATCGAAGTTCTGCAATTACTTGTTATCGGATAGAGACATTTTCTGCCTTTCAGGACTATCCTTCTTCATTGCTTCACTTGGTTTCTTTTATTCTCCGACGACATGAAATGAAATTTGTCGACTCTGACTCCAAATGATCTAGTCTAAAGGCAGGAAGGAAGACTACTAGCAATTGCCGAGAGACGGGAAGAGGATCAGCCTACCCCTGGAGCTCTCAATTCAGGAGGTGAAACGGGCAGTTGATTTAAAGCCACACACATGTGGGTCATTAGAATCAGAATGCCAGCCTGCTACTGCAGAGGCAAAGGCTCCCAGGGTCATAGGTAATCTAACGGGAACTGTTAGCATCAGGAAAAAAGTGAACTGGCAACTCTGTTCTAGGAATTTGTGAAGCTGCATCTCAAATAATATATACAGGTTTCGGTCTGGAATGAATGAATGAAGGCAAAAATGCCCCGGGCAAGACCCAAAAATGCTCTAGAAGATTCAACATGGGGCTCAATGACCTAAGGTAAAAGCAAAAACTGGAAAGTGGGTAAAGGCTTTTGGGCAGCTTGCGGTCCGTACTCCCCAGCAATACTCTCCCGATTCTAGGTGGGAACCAAACGTTGCTGAAATTTGCAAACAGGATTAACTAGCAGCCGGAAAATTCAGCCATTATCAAGCTAAGTGCCGAACCGAATTTCAGGTGAATTGGTGGCAGCCACCAACGGGCTAAAGTTAGGGATCTGTCTCCAATGCCACCCGCCGCCAACTATCATCAATGCCTTTGACTTTTCCCAAAAGCCACCCATATTAAACGCCACATCTCGTGAATCCACCTCTCCAACGCCTGATCGCATTCTGTGCGCCATTCCGTGATAGACTGTGAATGCCAAAATTAAACTTCCCCTTAGAATGGGGTTGGTAAATCCCATGCTGCCCTAAATGGGACAGCAGGATGATATGAAAAATCAGATAGCATACTGGAGTAGCGAGTCTCACTATCTTTCTCTCAACAAATGACCCGATATAAGTGTATAACAGAAAGTTGCAATGACCCATCGTCGTGCCTTGTGGCACCCCGCAGTGAACTTCTTGGTTGTGAGGAGCTGTTGCTTACCTCAACCGTAATGGTTCTGCCGGCTAAAACGCTGTGTAGGATTTCCAGCATGGGACCAACAACATCACATCTTTGAAGATTTTATGAGCGTGCGACCCCTAAACAACCTGAACGTTTCAACTTGATCGCCGAGGATTCGTTGACGCATGTGACGTGAAATATCGAGGTCTTGAGATCTTTTGGCACGGCTTTTTTGCCGTTAGCCAGTCATCATACTTGTTGTCCGCCTCTTCATCTGTTCCGGAAAATTAATTTCCCCCTGCAAGTGAGGCACACAGGTCTGTGCACAAACCTTTGGATTCCTTTCGAGTTATCGCCGACAGGTTGAGTGAAGTCAGGTTACAGTACTCGCCGTGACAAAAGATCTCACGACCTCGATATTTCCCATCACATACGTCAACGAATCCTCGCCGATCAAGTTGAAACGTTCAGATTGTTTAGGGGTCGCACATGCATAAAATCTGATCAGCTGTTTACGTTCATCTCTGAAAGCGGCACCAAATGCTGTGTAAGAATGCGGCTCAACTAAACGGGGCTTCTGATGAGAAACAGGTTCTTCCCCAACACCGTCATGCCATCAGGAAACCAGGTGCCAGAATGTTATTATTTGTAACGACGTGTATGAATATGGGGAAGCACCAAATGCACGTTGATCGATAGTTACCCAAAAGCTGAAACCCTGAGTGTCAGGATTGAACGCAAAATATATCTGTTGGGTCTGATATTATACCTGCTAACCTGAATTTCAGGAACAAGGGAATACACGCAATTTTGGAAGCCACGGACACGGATTAGCAACCTACCGATTTGAAGGCTTGAGTATCTGGATGGCTGCAAAAAGAACTGCACTGAGATAACTTAAAGGAGAGCAGTATAAACCCGGGAGCCATTTGGCAGGCAAGCCTCGATACTGCTCAATTCCTCAATACTTCACTGTGGATAGATTGGCCGAGAAGCTCGTAAGGGTCACCGTAAGAGCAGACATTCGATCCACCTCCAGTTTCACAGCCCCTCGCAGTAAAAGACAGCCCTCCAAATTCATATCAGTCTTCTATTGGAAAAAAACGTTGGCTTCTGTTTGCTAGATGTCGCCCAGCAGGCTTCACATAAGGAGCAGGAAACATCTAATCTATCTACAAGCCGTTTGTCCAAAATGAGGCAGTATGGAATGAATGTGTGGGCGGTCATCCGACCTGAACTTGGTGTCACAATGAATCTTTCCCTTAACACATTCGAACCCTAAAGAGCGAGCCTCACACGCCGCCAAAAAGTATATCCCATTTACCTGCATGGAACCTCCTCTCATGGTAGAAGAGGCTTCAGTTTCACGCTTTAGTAGCCTATTTAGCCGCAACCCGTTACCTGCTCATCCATGAGTTTGTCCTACACTGGCAGCAACCACAATGAGTGACATCATCGTTTACACGAAATGCAGTTTCTCAAGGTTTCCGAAACCTCAACCCGTGCTGCTCTATGAGTCCTTACTTGTTCTATTTGCTTACTTCAGAAGAGACGTCGGATTTGGTGGTGTTCTCTTACACGTCCCTCTTCCAAACGTGCCTACAACGGAGTCTTCCCTGGATGGTGGACGAGGGCTGCAATCACATGCATTTTTAAGGAAGCTCTACGGCGTCTCCTTTCTAGCCGATTGACTTATCCAGACTAACCGGCAGTGTCTGGAAGCGCCATGAAAGATGCTTTGCTCCAACACGAGTTGGAATAGCATTTTAGACCCTTCCGAGGATGGTGTCATTCTCGACAGGTCATACATCTCCAAAATGCTAACCGATATGGATGGCCTGATAAAGGCGCACAAACATGGTCACGTGTCGAATGGCATTTTTACCGGCTTCTCCAAGGCCTTCGACGGGACTTCAAATTTTCCACTTGTCCGTGCTCTTCAAAGATGTGATGTTGTTGGTCCCATGCTGGAAATCCTACACAGCGTTTTAGCCGGCAGAACCATTACGGTTGAGGTAAGCGAAAGCTCCTCGCAGCCAAGAAATTCACTGCGGGGTGCCACAGGGCACGGCGATGGGTCATTGCAACTTTCTGTTATGCACTAATAACCTTCCTCAAGGCGCTAGGATCAGGGTTGCCAAATATGTCGTCGGATTGACCATCCTTACCCCCCCAATCCTGCGCCATCACATTCAGTTATCAACGGCACCATGAGATGGTCTGGAAGCCGAAACCTTCGCATAAACCACGACAAATGCGTTCGCATGGCCTCTGAAACAGCCGACCAACACAGACTCACCAGCACTGGGGCTGCCAACTTGGCCAGAGTCAGTCGTCACAGATTATTAGGATTCTAGCTAGACAGTAATTTTACTTTGCTCCACCATTACTAGCTTGCCAGCAAGGTGGCGGTCCGCGTAATAAGCGTGATCCACAGGTCTTTCGCGAGAATATAAATTGAAAACTTCCCCATGGTCAACGGAAACTCTATTCGGATTCGCCCAGGATACGAGGGCCACATCATGCCTACCGGCCTCGTTAGAGATCCGATAGCATTAGCAAACGTCCAGAGGGACTCCAGTTTGATTGCTTGGGAACGCATCCTGTTGGCTTATCCCTCCCGTTTCTCAAAGATCTATCTATGCCCCTCTCTACCCGAGACGTATTCGTGATCTCTTTTTGATGCATCAACTCATCACATCAGGCTAAATAGTAAAATATTTTGACTTGTGTCCTTCCACGACAACAAAGAAAGACTGCAAATAACTTCAAACCAAGGCTTCAGAAATTCCTGACAGGGAGTTTCTTTGCCCACAAGGAGAATACCCTACGGAAAGCTCTCCCTGAAGAAATTGTAACATCAGGCAGCAAACCAGCTTTTAAGAAAAAAATAACCAGGTGTCTATTTGGTACCAATGGGCTGATCTTCTCGCTAGATTTCAGCCACACTAGCTCCCAGCCAATTGTCTAGTATCGCACTTTTACTATTGTGACCCTGCCGTTGCCACAAGAGGGTACTGCGCATCTCCAGCAATCCATCTCGTTTCAGCTCAGTGCTATCTGACCCACACTCAGAGGAAAGTTCACAGCCCAGGACAAAAGTCTTACTAGCCTCAAACTTGCGTAATACTTCGAGACTTTCATGCATCAAGAAATAAATCGACGGTTTAAACAAGCTGTGTGACCTTTCGAAGGTCGTTGTTTGGCCGGTCCGATGCTTCGTCCGTTTTTGTCTGTCTTTCGTTGTGGTTATCGGCGTATGTTCCCAATATATTATTCATCAGCTTTTAAGTTCCCTCTACCTTCACGAAGGCGACAGCTGTGCTAAGTAATCCGGCAGCCTGTCACTCGACGAATCCGAAATACTTCAACAAAAAGGAGCCATATGAGGAGTTCCGAAATAGATTTCTGAACGCATTCAATGATAAGACTTTGGATTCATGGTGGTTGCGTCATTGGCTTCAAAATTTGCATATTGAGGACGCTGTGCCTCCCCCGGAAGTTGTTGTCAGTGCCCTCCATGCGTGTCGGAGATTGAATGATATTGCTCTTGCAATTCGTTTTATTGAAAGCGTGAAGGTATGAATTTCATGTGGCTTGTATTTGTCCCGTTTCTTTAGTACAAATGCTCGATCGTCAAAGGTGCATGGGATTGGATGCAACAAGAAATTGGGCCGACGATGAAGGAACTTGGTATTCCTTCTTTGGAGCAGCTTGGATACGATAAACCGGAGCTGGCTTGGGTCCACCAGGACGAAGATTGAGTTTGGTCCCATCAAAAGCCCCTTGTGAATATGACCTAGCCTATAATTTATGTAATCTAATGCCAATGGATGTTGAAACCAAAGTTTCTTTCGAAACTAATACCATTGGGCTTTAGCAGACAATATTACACACCTGTTTCTTGCCACTGTTAGTACAATAGTATTCGTTGATGTAACTTTCCCGTGAATTAGCAAACACTGTGAGTTCTTTACAGCGTATTTGTGCTCAGAAGTCACTGAGATGAGAGGATAGATTTTCGTCATGTCTGCTTAATCCCCTGGAATTTGCAGTTTTGGGGTCCGTCATCATCAGGGTTCCTGTCAAACAGTACCTCGCATGTTTTTGTGGTGTCTGCTTTCTGTATTGTAACAGTACAGGGACTGTAGTGACTGTTAGAGCTCTCCTGTCATACGTTGGTCGTTACGTTCAGCCTTGGGGTTGCGAAATTCTCCTCATTAATCATTGAGATAGTCGGTGCGTGTAATGCATGCTTGCTCATCGGGCCAGCGCTAGTTCGTCCGTTCTCTGAGCAAGGATAATTGGTAATGTATACTCGAGTCGTGAGCGCAGTTGAGAACTCATCCACCACAGCTTTTCCGGATCGCCCGGCTAATGTGAAGGAACATGCAACCACGGCTCTGCAACTTGGAGTGATGTCACGTGAAGTCCTATTAAAGCAGTCGTTATAATTGGCGGGGAGAAGTGGAAACATGATAAGTAGCTGAGTAAATGAGTCGGACAAATCTTCGCCTTTCTCTTGTGGGCTTCAAAAGATGCCCCCCGTAAGGTGGACACCTTTTTTATCCTTGCTTTGTGCTATTCAGTCTATACATGGATGTATTTGAAACAAGTTTTTACTGTATATTATTTTGTGCAGCTGCGCGTAAATCATGCGCTGTGGAAACCATAACGAACATGAAAATGCGGGGGAAAGCGGGGAATAATAAACATGCAGGGTTCAGCTTGTGATAACTCTTCTGTCCTCCACCTATGTCGTCGTTTGCCTACGATGATCCATAGCACACCAGTGGTCTGAATGCTACCCTTTTACCCAGATGGAAGTAGTGGGTCGACCTTGGGGTTCGTACCTCGAACCTCTGATCAAACGGTTTAACCCACGGAACGGTGGGGTGCTCAAAGTGGCTCGTAACCTACCGGCGGCTGGTGAATTAGCACTTATTTTGCACGCACTTCGGATGGGGCTAAACATCCTGGGTGTGCAGTGTACCACTGCGATACGGATACCGATGAATACAGTACTGTATGCTTAGTATGCGGCATGTGGCTGGTTTGAAATCAAGGTTTAACCGCCCCCCAGACTGTTTACAAAGGATCGCCTTCTCCCTCTCATTTTGATGAAAGCTTTCGCCACGCGAAGATAATGTGTACGTTTCCTGGTAAAGGTTGTTTGAGATGCACAATCATTTTAAGCATTCCGAAAGTCGTACTGTAACCGGCGATGGTCAAGTGGAATAATCAGCTGTCACGAAGACGATCAGAGGTTCGAGTCGCAGCTCCGCCGGTCACTTCGGTGATAGACATCAACGCCGCCACTCGGGTCGTTACCATGCGTTACCTTCTATGTCCTTGTACGGTTCTGTGCCATTACAACTTTCAGGATCGCAGTTGCCAGTTTCTTACTTCCACACTGGTTTCTAATGGCTCTAGGCTACGCCCTATCCACCACACTTCTAGCAGTGCTTCTAGGATATTAAAAACAGCCAACTCGGCGGAGCCCGTGACACCCATCTCCGACCATGCTAAAGCTGCAGGGACACAAATCAGTTGAATTGCGTCCAGCTTTTAATGGCGAGGTTTTATTCTCAAGGGAACGTCTTTTGATTCTGATCATTCGGTGACCGTAATTCATTTAAGAGCACATACCTTATCGATAGATTCCCTGCGCATCTCACGCGACGAGACAGCTCATGTTGCGGTTCCATGTGGTGTGGATTGACAAGGCTGAAGCGGTCCTTTTAGATCCTGATTAATAATTGTTTGTGCTCTCTAGGACTTCAGGGGTCAGTTGGCTTATGATAGAATAGCTGTTAAATGCAGGTTGCTTATTACCTCGGCATATGCCCAAACTGCCCTCATTCAAACGGATGAATTATGTGATGAGCTCGTCACTCCTGTTTTTGAGAACAAAGGATCTGGAAGTAATGATGTCATTTGATTTTAATTAAAAAAATATGAAAATCGATCCAACGGAAGCTTGTTTGGGTGGGCATTGCACTTTACTCGTTTACTATACAGACAACGGGGACAAGCTTCTCCAGTTTTATAGACTTTATTCCTGTCTAGCACGGATTCCCAACACGGTCCTCATCACACAGCGACGATCTGCTCTAACTCGACATGTAACCTGCGTCAGATAGATCATGTCTCAGTAGGTCACCGTTGGTGCAGCTGTGTCCATATATGTAAGATCGAGCCGTACGTATCTCAGTAGCCATGGGTGCGAATCGCAAACCCGGTTGGCCGTTGAACGTCTGTCTGATCTGGCTGTTCGCAAGAATTATAAATAGTAACTGTCAGAGTAGCTGAGCACCCTCGCGATGAACAGTGTAGATTATCAGAGGGGTCAAATCAAGCTGTTGATGCATTTAGCAGCAGGTTTCGCCACTGGTCATCAAAGTCCCTGGGTCTCGCAAGGGTCGCTGAGCTTAATAGGACAAAGAGGCCAGCTCCCTAGTTGCAAAGTGAATGGAAGGCATCGACGGCCGCAACTTCAATTGACGATAATACTCGAAGACAACGATGAGAACTGGTGGGCTGATAACCAAAAAATTATCAGCTGCTTCAGGTAATAGACAAATACTGTTTGGAGTTGTACGTGACGCCGATGGGCGGCGAACTTTGGTTAGTGAAATCATCTGAGATAGAGATCGAAAGCCCTTCCAAGAAGGACATCACACTATCGGCCTTTGGGCTGGACACTTTTCCCATTGTCGAGGGATGAATCACTGTGCTCCTTCCAGAGAAGAATTTGCTAAGTATGATTGGGCTCCCAAGGCACTCGGAGCCATTGGCTATTTCTAACAAATCGCCACAGGGAGAGTGCGGTCACGGGCTCTTGCCAGTCTTGGAAAAGTAACTCGCATTTTGAAGGTGCTGCACATACCGTGCCTAAATACCTCAATCATGGAACGATTTTATGCTCGTTGAGTTGCCCGTGCATTGTCACTCAACAAGGCAATATCATCGACATACTCTGAATCAAAAACTGTTTCTCGGGAGGAGTTCTGCTCCACCGTCTAAAAAACCAGTTGGTGGGTCTGTTGTGACGCTACCGGAAGCTTGCCGGAATAGCTGCAACAGGCGCTGACATTGAGGGCCAGCCAAATTGTGCCTGAAAATGCTCCGCCCAGCGTGCAAGAGGTCACTGC
Source organism: Fasciolopsis buskii (assembly GCA_008360955.1). NCBI lineage: Eukaryota > Metazoa > Platyhelminthes > Trematoda > Plagiorchiida > Fasciolidae > Fasciolopsis > Fasciolopsis buskii. The sequence continues at coordinate 62,934 of LUCM01006402.1, forward strand.
AGGTTGTGGGTAGGCAAACCGTCGCCTTCACAGATCGTTTCGATCACACCTAATGGTATCCTACCGGTAGCTCGGATGAGGTGAAACAGCTGGCGAGCGTTTCATGTAGCAGCAGCACATTCTATCTTCAAAGCTCGTTGGGACCACGAAATCTCGAGATCCTTGCATTGAGTTCACGTCTCGTTGCGAACCGTGCTTCACTGTACTCGCCGCCAGCCGGGATGGACTAGCTTGCGTGAAAGAAGGCGCCGAGACCTGTCGCATCGTGACGAGTCCAGGCTGCAACTAACTAAGCCAGCAGAATGCAAGTCATTTTGATAAGCGATCACTAGACATCTCTGCATAGTATGGCTAGGATTGGATGGATTGACCGGGTGAGTAATGCGGAGGTCAGGGATCTAATACTAGCTGCCACCTGTCAAAATACCTTATTTCAGCGTATGAAACTCAGTAGACTACGCTGGTTGGGTCACGTGTTGCGTATGACGAACACTCGTCTACCATATCGTGCCCTATTTTGTGTTCCTCCCAAGGAATGGAAGAAGCCACGTGGAGGTCAACTGATGACGTGGCAACGTGGGATGAGAAAATGTACAGCGAACTTAGGTAAGGTAAATGACTCAGGTAGGTCCTCGTGGTTGGGGTCCGAAAGACTCGTCAACTAGCTTGCTGGAGACACTGAAGGATATGGCAATGAACCGTGAATAGTTGCGATCGTGTTAATGTTTTCTATCGAGTCAGAATGATTGGAAGAGTGCGTTTGTACAGTGAGACTGTGTTCCGTGTTTTGGCTACAGCCGCATCTTATCTGTTCCCGC
>LUCM01006404.1:0-12628 GCA_008360955.1 Fasciolopsis buskii
TGTTTGTAGATTTGGAATCGTTCCCCTACCACACAGTTCCTGAATTTATTATTTTGCAATGGATCTTTAAATACTTTTCGTTTTCTCCTCTCATTTTGAATATATTCTGAGGTGAGGTACAAGTTATAGTTATGCATGTTACTTGTGTCCAAATGTAAATTGACCTACTGTACCCGTCCTTTATGTCTCCTTAAAGGTTTTTAATACCGAATTTGTCGTGCGGCGTCTTCATCCGCATTTTTATTGCGATTTAGTCATGTATATTGGGATATGTAACTGGGAACTTCTTGCCCACAGTGTTGTAAGTTCTCACCTCTATCTGCCTCATCGACGTTACCTGTTGGGTTGTTTCGGTCATTGTTTCCCTTGTTTGTTCGTCTAGCTCTTATTCACACAAGCCGGGGCCACCCAGTTGGACGACTTTGTGTTCACTCTGATTTGCAAATGTCCGACGGAAATGGTTGATACCTTGGTATCGACAATCAATCGTCACCTGATCGCCGATGTGCCCGGCGTGGCGGATAAGTTTGGCAAACCCGCCACATCTCATGGTTTCCTGAGTCGGCCAAAAAACCCGACTCCCGAAGAGATGCGTTTTGTGGCTGGTCGGTTTGTTCGTTCGGTTGCTCGGATCTACGTCGCAATGTCATTGGAACTGACTGCTGACCACAAAAAGAAAAAGAAGTATGTGTCACTTTACATTTCACTGTTATTTCATCAATGCAGACCGTGTTTTGGAGAATGGTATCTTTTTCCCTGTCTTTCCCCAATGTTTTTATACTCCTTTACCTAAGTTTATTGTCGTGTATGTTGATGTTTACCATTTGTGCATCCATTAATGAATGTTTTTTGTTGATGTTCATATGATGCTTCGATGATCAAACTTTTATCACGTTCAGATTATTTGCGCCCGTTCATTCCTACAAATGTCAGCCGAAATATGCTGCATATTCGATGCATTCAAAGATTGGCTGAAAGAAGTCACCTAGATCACGCGGAGGACCTTGCATTTTTGTTCTATTCCATAAAACATGTGCGACGTGGAATGGCTAGAGCTCCAATTGGAATGTGCTTCACATTTTAGAATTGTTGAAAGCTGTTACAAGACTGGACGCTAGTAGTTTCGAACCCGAAACTCGACCTGAAGAAACACGATTGTTTACCGTTTCAGTTATCTAGACGGCTGCTTGACTAAGGATGGTAGCCCGATTTTTCAAGGCTTTATGAGCGCTGAGTTTGGCATTTAGAACGCACACGTTTCATCACCAGCCGAGGTAAAATCATCAGTGTGCAGCCAGTAACTTCTATTCACTTGTATTCATATCACCACTGCCCTACAGTTGACGTACCCAAAAGTAACTACGGGAGGAAGGTGACAATGCCTTGAACGACATCATATTTTGGCGTTAAACAGCAAGTGTCACTGATCGCTATCTTTTACTCCAGATTTGCGTGTTTCTATGGAAAGCGTGAGTACCCACGGAGAACACGAAGGGGACCCACACAGCGTTAAAACATAAGAATGTTATTGTGGTCAATACATGGAACACTGCCAGACTGTAAAAAGACACTTTTTCAATCGCTGTGATTTGACAAAAATTAACAACGCCACGACTGACTGCCATATCCTTCAGTGTCGCTAGCCAATTCATCGGCGGATCTGTCGGACCCCAAACACGAAGATGTGAGACACCTACTTTACTCAAGTCCGCTATACATTTTTTATTCCACGTTGCCACGTGATGTGTTGACCTCAGCATGGCTTCTTCCATTCCTTGGGCGGAAGGCAAAAAAGGACATGGCACGGTAGACGAGTGTTCGCCATACACAACACGTGACTCAACCAATATAGCCTACTAAGCTACATACTATGGGATAAGATACCCTCAAAACCGGCACCTGATACTTGATTCCTTATCTCCGCATTACTCACGCGGTCACTCCATCCAATCCTGGTGACAACTACGTAGGCGTGGTTGGTGGAAAACTTCCCAGGCGATGAACATTGCCGACCGGCATGTCTTGCACCCATACAGCGGAACTGAACACATTGCGGTACAGTACACACGATCTGTCAACTTTCGTAAAATATCAGGCCGCCATCACAACTAGTCATTTTGAATGAACTTGAGAGTCCACCGTGTACCCTTACTCGACCACAGGTGCGCAAGTGAAGCGCTCGCAATGGGTTCACAAACTTCGCTGTGATACCGTTCTGGCGGAGAGCACTGAATAGCACTGTCCGATCCACGGAATCGAACGCGCTTTTCCAATAGAGAAAGACTAGGATCGTGAGGTGGCGGTGTGTATGTGGCGCGTTTCAAGTAACTGAGAGAAGCATCGCTTGCTTGGTTTCGTTGCAGCGAATTTCCATATTGTTACTCATTGAGTTTTTTAATTCGTAGGATAGTTTTTCTGCATAGCTGTTGCGAACAGCGTACCCAAACGCGTCCGGATCCCATCTGGCTCGTGGTCTGCGACGATAGCCGCTCTGGACAAAACCACATCAACGGTTGCTGACTGCAATATAGTCAACCTGAATCGCATTATCTGTCGAGTTGGAGCGCGATGTAGCTGTGCGATGCGAACTGTGTCGTAAACTCGTGCTAGACAGGAATAAGTTATTGTTTGCACAAAATCAGAAAAGTCTGTCCCAATTATCTGTTCGCTGAGCAGACAAGGCACAGCGCCCACCTAACCAGGCTTCCGATGCAACAAGTTTTCCAGGTTGTGCATTAAAATCACCTGCCACCAATACAATGCCGAGCCTTTGCTCTTCCGAACAAGAGTGACGAATACGTTATAAAGCCTGTCTTTTTGCGTGTCAGTGCTGCAGTCTGTTAGGGCATATGCCGAGATGAAAGATCAACGGCCCTTTGCACAACTATTTTTCCTGATGTCGATTGATCCTTGCAGTGTTATGGCGTACAAACATCTGTTAACCAGGATACGATCGGAAAGGGCCGCTTCAGCCTTCTCATCTAAGATTATTCGTACACCATGCTGACCTACAGCTTGAGTTGCTTCGTCTGCTGAAGTGTTGGGGGAATACCTTGACGAGACGTGAAATACAGTTTGCTTAATTACGTTACTCCCATCCTGTGTTCATGTTTCACTGTTGCAGCTGGCATCAATCGAAATTGAGTCCACTTTCAGAGCCAAACACACCTGTTGGTCAGCCTGTGTGATAGTGTGCACATTGAAGGTATCGAGATTCAGAGACTGACGAGACTTGAGAAAATGTGCGCTGTGTTCGTAGTAAGAGATTGAATTAGCGTAGTGGCTTAGGCTTTCGATCCAAAGTCGTTCGTCCCCGGTGCGCGTCCCGGTTTTGGCATAGTGAATGTGCACTACCGATGATTCCTAACAAGGATGAAACAGCTGTACAATACTTCTGTGGTTTCTTAATGGTGAGTTGCGCTGTCATATCACTTAATGAACTGTTTCATGGAAATGTGGGCTAGGAGGCTGAAAATCACTTACTACACTATTTGACCTCGAGCCATTGCGAGTATCGGGCGTTATCAGTGGGTACATTGTTGATAATCGGAGTGACCGTGGAGATTTGGTTGGGGATCGAAGAGATAGTTTGAATAAAAGCGAGTGAGCAACAGCATACTTATCACTACTCACCTTGCTCGATGCATTGGACAGCGCGGTCCTGACGACTGATGCAGTTTGGAATTATTTGTAGGCGTGTAACTCATGGGATTGATGGACGGGTACTGCTAGGGAGTCCAGCCGCTAAACAGGACGATTAGGGTTCTCAGCCGAAGCTTTTGTTTGTGACAAGAACCTGACCGCAAGTCAGCGGGGCATAGTTGAGTGGAAGCCCATCTACTTGGATAAACTATTCTTTCACTCGTTTTTCCGACTGAGCTGCCAACTCGGATCAACCTCCGACCGAAGGGACCAGAAGACTACTTCGTCAGGCCTCTACCCACTGACGTTCCAGGCATGATTGGATCTTGGGATTGACCTAATCCATCGTGCAAAGCTGGTTGATTGATGGAAGTACGCTAGCCGTCACACCACGTCAAGATGCAGTATCTTGGATACAGGAACTGAAACTTCCAGTTTTGCTAATTTATGGACGTCACGGATTCCAGCAATGTTACTAATTTTAACAGTTTTACTGCTTCCGCTATTGTAGTCGTGAGTCATCCATTTACTGGGAATGGTGTTAGATGATGTGATCTTGAAGTAGCTCCGCTTGTTTCAGATTCCAAAAAATTTTCACTCAATCCATTTGTCGATGAGTACCAGTCTTCCAGAAACTCATTTGAATGTCTTCTGTTCGTTTGGTCCACAGTCTCCACATGTCCGGATTGAATGCCGCACGTTCCACAGATAGGTTGTCGGGTCTTCCAATACGGGGCATTGCCGGAACTATGAATTGTCCTTACTCAAATCTGATCTCCTCCGGAAACCCTGACGACTTAAACTCACAGCCTCAGCTACAAAACAAATATTCAAAATCTTGGAACATGATGGCACGATATTGGAACTTGACGCACGTATATCCAAGACTGGAGTGATGTACGCTGGGCTGAAACATTTGTTGGACCAACCTGATATTTCACTAAAGTTGAGAGGCCGTATGTAGTGTATCGCAGTGTGGTCAGCTCCATTTAGTCTCAAAACGTGAAGTTTGCGTTCCAAAGGTGTTTGTCGCGTGGAGGTTTTCGATCACCGATGTCTGTGTAGAATCACTTAGTTTAGATAGAATGACCGCTCGAGGAGTGATGCTGACGCCTTAGTAGGGTTTTAGGGTATGCGTTATCAAAGCGGTTCGAGATTGGTAGACATCATTTTTTGTGCCGTGTTGCATATGACGAACATTCATCTACCATCCCGTGACCTGTTTTCCGTTCCTTCCACGAAGTGGAAGAAGCCACGTGGAGGTAAATAGATGTCTCACGTCTTCGTGGTTGTGATCCGAATGATCCATCTGTCAGTTGGTTGGAAATTTTGAAGGATATGGCGGTAAATCACGAACAGTGATCATCTTGTTGTTTTCTGTTGAATCACAACGATTGAAGGATGTGCATCTGTGCAGTTGGATTGTACTCCTTGTATTGACTACTACGGCGTTCTTTTTCCCCTGTTGATACACTCCCTAACTACCTCACATAATCATCTTTTCTGCCGCGTCGTACAACATGGCGAGAAGGACATCAATCACTGAAGCTTGGTTTACTGTTTAACCCCCGCCTAGTCATGATCAAATAAATCAGCTTACGTTGCTTTAGCAGAACTTATCAAAACTCATCGAAGTACTCCAGCCGCAATCGCTTCAGCCCTAGGAGAAGTGCTGTTTACAGTTCCATTGCAGTCAAAGTATTTCATTCAATGTTAGCTTATTTCGTAATGTATATGAAGAACCGGGTCACGATTCAAAGGCGATTAAATCAACTGTTGTCGGTTTTGGCGCGCTTTGTATTTAGCTTTTGTTGCTGTTTTTTTATGTTTCCACTCCGTGCGTGCTGTTTCCCTACAAGCGCGATAGTCACACGTTCCATAAACTCTGGCCCTACAATTTTCTGCCAACTATTGCCATTTTGTTAAAGAGATTTTTTATTTCATCTTTCGGTTGACACAACATTTTGCTGGTTTCGTTTTGTTTTTTACAGTCGCCTTTTACTTACGCAACTTGCTCCGCTGGATGTTTGTCGCCATGTGCTCAGTCGCCTTGCTCCGGTTGCTCTGGTGGAACTTCCACAATTAGCTGCCGGTCTGCTTACTCCTGTACGCACGGGTACTTTGCGGCCAAGTGTGCCATTTTCTCTCATGACTCAATCGGTCGACGCCGTTCAGGTAAGTTGTTTCATTAATTGTCTTACCATAGCCCTGCATGACCTGTTGCTTGTGGTTTTCCGATACCAATTCGATTTCCAAATATTCTTAGGTAAATTTTACGGTTGTACTATCGAATTCGCATCAATTAGTTAACCTAAACTTATCTATCTGGTGTCGTGCGAGATAATAATTGCCGTCCTGAAGGTCGCGACCAGTAAACAAAACATGAAATACATGATGGTATTTTCACATTCGATCATTTTTCGTGTTTGTTTACAGGGTCTGGAGCAGTTCTTCGCTCTTGAACGTTCCAGTCATTCCCGGCATCGTCTTCTTCAGCTTACCGAGCATCCGCGCGCGATGGAGACCACAGGGCGCCCCACCGAATCGCAGGGAAGCAGCCGATCTGCTGAAGAAAATCGGGTAATTCAATCGAATTGTCAGTTAAATGCTTGTTTGGCGAACAATCACGTCACTGCATTTTAAACCTTTCCGCAGTTATCGGCTGGCTTTTTTCGCTTTGGCTGTGGGACTCTTGCGAGTTCAGCTGTCTTGTATATATGTTAAATGAAGAACCTTATACGAAGCTTGCTGCTAAGTGCATGGATTTTCGATTTTGGCTGTGATTTCAAAATATATTTTGGGGCAGTAATATTGCATAACTGGTGCACTTTCGGTTACCACTGTTTTCCGATCCATATTGTCTGAAGCGCACCTGCACATCACATGTGTCATAACTGAAGTTATGGCCCTATTCATATTTAGCAGTTCCATGTGTATATTATCGGAGCCAACAAACTCATTATCTTCCTGGTCGTTGGCGGGGTTTAACATTCTTCCAATGCGTTAATCATGTTTACTTTATTGTTCTCAGACCAACTCATCGGAGGCCCAGGATTTACCTCGATCTACTCGTCGGTCAACAACGTTGGAGTCACAAGTACCTCCCACCCAATCAGGTCCACAAACACACCGACCTACTATGATCTCGTCACTACGTGTGCAGTTGTCCGCACCCGAGGAGTCTATATCAGAAACCAGGGTCGCCGCTTCTGAAGTCGTAAGCACTTACAATCCTAACGCGTTCGGCTCTGGTTCGTTAAATGATCCTTCAGTGTTGACCATGCAAATGCAGTCGACAATAAGAGACATAGATCGTGATCGTGAATCTTCGGGACCACTTGACGTAACGGTAAGCAAATTGATCAGTTGTTTGTGCACATGAAAGCCTTATATGTCCCCTGAACTCGAATCAATCCGATCGAATTAAGAGACAAATAAGCTACCATTTCCTCCGTTCTCTTCGTAAAAGCAACCAAAGTTTTCTATATCCGCGTCGGAATCATGCTCAGTTTAATGTGATGGTCTGAGTCAAGTGCGGTTGTCGCCAGTTTTTCCATCGCTGTAAAATTGCATCACCAGGTGACTTAAACCGATAGTGTTAGTTTTAAACTCTAATCAGATTTCTGCAACATATTGAAAGCTTAAAAGGTGGACATAAGTTCAGAAACGAGTTTTCTACTCCGTATTTCAGTTTAACAAAAACCGAAGCAGCATCTCTAGAGTTTTGTGTCGTAGTCAATTATCTTGCTCGACAGTTGACCGAAAATTCGACAGTCTGGGTCTACCCAGAACCTTCGACATACCTTAGATTTTAGCTGATAAAGCGCATGCAGCTTTGACCGCGGGTTTAAAATCCACCGGACCTAACGACTAGGATTTAAGACACGACTAAACAATAAAAAATGGTGATCATCTTGAAGGTTTGAGGATTGAAATTCGCGCGACTCTAGGAACCCTCTCGGCGATGTTTGACAGCAGTCAGTCCAGTTTCGTTTTTCCTCACCTCGTAGCACCGTCTATTAAAGGGAAAAAGAACGAAAAATATTTGCAAAATAATAAATTCAGAAACTATGTGGTAGGGAAACGATTCCAAATCTACAAACACCACTATCTGCGGCATTAAGCCACATCTTATGGAAGGACGAGACTTCGCGGAACCCAACTCGATAGTCCAATCGGACCGACAAAAGCCAGTCTATTGATTAAAGTTTTCACAATGTTTTACAATGTGACCAACTGGCTACCTCGACTCATCTTCCAACCACTACCTACCTCAAGGAACAGCATGCACCGGGGCACGCGTTCCGTGAACGTGCGCAAAATGTCCAAAAACAACTTTATTTATTTGGAATCAGTGTGCAGAACGGTGTCGGATTGTCGCTGCCGTTAGATCTTTACCATCGGTGATGTTGATTGCACTCATTTTGCCAGTAATATTATAAACGTGACCCCATATTCATAAGTTGATTGCTTCGGTTGTTGTTCTTTCTGCATTTTTTTCTGACGCTGTACTCATAAATCCATCGAGAATTGAATGCTGTTATGAGTGTGTTTCTACGCCACATCCGAATGCAGAACAACAGAATTATAAAATCGAGTCAGGCATTAATTTTTCTGCTATTTTTCACTGCATTAGTATTCTCTAGTGATTCAGGTAGATGTACACTATGTGCACAGTTTTTTTGTTCAGCGAAGTTCATGCGTTAGTTGACACATGGTTTTCTACTTACTTCCAGGACCAGGTCGATCCACCTTCCGGGGACAACTTGACAGATAGTACACATCTTTTTGTAATATCCGAATTCGGTCATAATAACTCAGAAAACGACGAACGTCAATCTCACTCGTTTTCTTTCCGACGGTCACTACGCCGGCCATACGATGTTCTGTCTGATACCACCGAAGCAATGGACGAATCGGCTTCTGGTCCGTCTATCATTGAACCCACTCTCGATGGCAGCGATCATCTGTCGGATACATCATCCTCAATCTCACATGTTCGACGACCCCAAATAGCAGAAGTTTATTCCACATCGGATGGCTATCCAAAGCGTCGCCGTACAATAACTCCAGCTTCCGTTTCACCTACGCGTTTAACAGATGAAGCCACTACATACCCCGTGTCACAGGAAGGCAATGTTCCAGCTCCAGACGACGATGAATCTAAAGTTTCGTATGCCCTGTTGGATGCGGATGATCCAGCTAGTCAAGCCAGCAGTACCGGCGCGACGGTAGCCACAATAGGTGGTAGCACTATGGACTTCGACCAGGGTTCAGATATCACAAACGGTTCAGTGGAAACGGTGTTCAACAGTAGAGTTGAACGCACTGCAAGCTCAGAGTTTACTGTCAACTCTTTATCACTACGAGTAAGTAAATGAACCTAGTAATGTACCTTGTTATGCGCCCAATGTTTTATTTAGGCTGAATTCCTTTTTAAACCTGATTACTTCGGACGCTGCTAACAGCCTACTGATTATGCTTGTGTATCTTTTGTTGATGTTTGCTTTTTATAGCCAGAACAAGTCGAATCAGTACCAGATCTCCCCACTCCCGTGGAGTTGGTCGGTACAGGGCGATCTGATGAGTTCAGCTATGGTGAGCTACTAAACTCTGTTGTCAACGTTTACCAATCGACATTAGCTGAGGGTTCAACCGATGTAGTGAGCAGTCGCCAAGTGGAAGAGTGTTTAAACAGCACTCGACCTTTGCGAATGGATTACGCAAATGCGGACGACGCTTCGGATGGCCAAGTTTCAGATTTCGACGAGGATGATGATCAGGACGACGGTGAAGAGGACGACGGCGAGGGCAATGGCGATGGCGAAGATGACGAGGAGACCGAAGATGAAGATCCGGAAGAGGATGGATACAACGACGATGATGAAGACGAGCTGGTCGAAGGGGAGGACGATGACGATGACGACGATGAAAACGATGATGATTCCTCGCACCACAGTGATGTAAGTCCGATGACGAACTTTTGTTACTTTCAGTGGGTGATGTTAAAATGACCACTATTTCATAATCACATTCTTTCCTAGATTACGGTTAACTCGCACCGCTTACTGCGGTGTTAGCGTGTTTTGCGATCAAGCGCTCGTCAATTGATGTGAAGTGTAGAGCGATTGTAATATAAGATACCGTAAAATTCATGCGAATGCAATTGATTAGTACTTATGTAAGTTTGACTTCTGCCAAGCTTTTAAAGGTTTGCGCTTAAGTTCGCAAAAGTAAAATCAAAATTGAAGTGACAGATTTCACATTTGTTGAAGATCTTGTTAAGTGATGCAAGCGGCACATCGCTTTTGAATTCAACATATGAAGCCATGGACTTCAAGCCATCTGACCCGGTAATTGTCACACTGTTACCTCTTTATCTATCTATCTATCTATCTATCATTTCTCTCTCTTTATATATATATATATGTGCATTGTGATTCCATAAATGAATCTCACTGTCATTTGTTATTAATGTCATAATTTCATCGCGATTTTTGAGTTCGAATGTAAATTTCTTTAGGAAAGAGAAACTGAATGACCACCATATACCGGGGAATGTGCTGACGTTCTTTCAATAACACACGTATTTATTAGTGATCAATATGGAATTACGCGTACCGACGAATAACAGCTTCTGTAATCGGATTAGGTATCCCCCTGAATTGATGAATTCGAGTCGTTGTGTTCATGCCTTTAGACGATTGCAGTGCAACAATAGTTGTACGGTGGGTAGCGTGTAGCATTGCCTCACTCCGATTCTGTTGTTTTTCTCCATTCGGCTTTTATTGAGAAAAGACGGCACAGGATAACGGTTAATTCAGGATCACCGGTTGACCAAGGAGTCAAGCTGACACGTCTGCTTTCCCATTACGCTTTCTTATTTTGCTTCTGTTATTCTCCGAATGATCATTGTTTTTGATAATGTGTTAAGATGCTTGTTTTGCGTTTGCTTTGTCTTAAATTAGGCCTCTAGTGTCGATGTTGGTAGTCGCTCTACTTCGCCCACCTGGACAACATGGCACCGAAATTCTGTATTCTCACGACTGAGCTCGAGAGGTCAATCATCTAGTGGTAGCGCAGAGGAGAACGCCACTCCTGTCACCTCATCGTCCGCTGGTTTGACTGTACCTAGTCGCCGTATTATGAATGCTGAATCGATAAATGCTTCACAAAATCCGACGACTGCAAGCACCACGACAGGTACTACATCTGGTGGACAACAGTCTACAAGAACCGGTTTAAACTCCGGAAGACGTACTGTTCCATCCATAATCAGTTTGTTACCCACATCGTCTGCTTCTAGCAATTCACCTGCCTTGATTGTATCAACCAGTGGAAACTCAGGTGCGAATGCTGCACCTATTGGGGACTCAGGTTCAACTTCTGAGGTGGGTCATTTCTTTTGCTGTGTAAAAACGTCAAAGAAAAGCACCCGAATCCCTTGATCTATTGCCAGTTCGTTATCGTTTTTCTCTTGATTTTTGTATACGAAGTTCGTCGCGTCAGTCCTTAATTACACACGGGGACCTGCTCATTCATAAAATTACCTTTTAGCCAGATAACAACTATGTACAGTGGAGCAAATGACGTGAAGACAACTAAGAATGCAGTGGTTTAAGATAAAGTTCTGCTTCCTCAGAATCCCATCACCGTTTTCTTGATCACGTGGATACTATATATGCATTTATGTACAATACCCACAGAATTATGCATTGCAGTGGGCCTGAGCGTTTGAGCCATATCCTTTTATCTGCAGCCATGCGTCAAGCATGTCGTACAAAGATTCGTTTGACAAATTTGTAGATTTGAACACATTGCTACTCCGTGGAAACTCATATCAGCACGGATACAAAAAGTAGGAACGTATATATTGTCAAGTGAACATCACCCTCATAGCTCAGACGGGGTTTATAGATCACAAGTTTTTGCTGTAATGAAAAAGTTACACTAGGAAATCGTGCCTCCCATCACTACTTTGCAAATTTTGATTGTCCATACAGAACGGATGTGTCATACATACTCAAGTCCTGCTCAGTCGGGCATTCGGTTGTCTGATACGCGTGATTGCCGATCTAATAGTGGAGCTGCATGAGGAACTCATCAATATGAGCACAATGCGTCGTTGCGCCTCGGTCCCAGCTGCAATGATTGCAGGGCCATCAGTGTATGAGCAACAGCGTCAACAGCATCCCTATAATACCGGTGGTAGTTGCAACACTAATTCCAACAACACACCAACGTCCTCAAGCAATACCAATTTACATCCGCTGACACTTCTTCTGTCCTCGCCCATGTCGTCCAGTAACCTGACTTCATCCGTAACTACATTGAACTCGCGTTCTTATGGTCCTACTATACCAGATCCTCAACGTGGTCCGCTAAATCAGTCCGGCCAGACGTCCGGTTCCTACGGTTTGAACTTTGGCTCTTCATCGTCTTCAGCGTTAACTCGTTTGACTCCTACATTACGTTCAACCCACGGTGCCCGAAACTCACTCGTTTCTCATACAGAATTGGCCGAGTTGGTGGCCGCGATTGGTGTCGTTTTATGTCCAATATGGCAATGGTTGACACATGCACTAGACAACTTGGAGGCACAGTTGCGTTACTCGACTGCATGGAACGCACAGTTTCCCGGAAAGCAAGCATCTAATGCAAATGGAAATTCTATTTCAACTGCAAGTGATGGTAAGTTGTGTGTTGCTGTCGCGTGTCTGTTTTATTGTCGATTGGATTATTTCATTTTAATCTTGCTTTTTACGAGACTTACTTTTATCCAGGTGTCAATTTCCACTTGGCATTTTACAAATTTCCTCCGCCATTTCATCACCGTCGCCAACATTTCCCATAGTTTTAGTGTTATATGGTTCACTTAACCTAAAGTTTTAGTCATATCGGTTATCTACCCTTTTTCTGCAGTTGGTACGGGCTCGAATTCGACGACTCGCCGTGAATGGTCAGCCTCACAAGTAAGTCGAAAATT
>LUCM01006404.1:17152-31502 GCA_008360955.1 Fasciolopsis buskii
GCAAAACGCTTTCACCACATCTCTTTAACATCTGGTCTCACACTGGCAGAGCGTGCTGTACTCAAGCGCTTGCGTTGTTCTCTGTATCCTCTTGACGGCACTTTTCAGTTTGCCCATAAATCTAACAGGTCCACTTTGGACGCTGTCACCTCCCTCATTTACCACATCTGCAAGTCCTTAAACGCATCAATGAGGTATGTACCTTGCACCTTTCTAGAATATTCGTCGGAATTCGATTCTGTCCCACGGCTCTTCCACTTCACAAGCTGGAAACATTTGGTTGTCCTAGACCTCTATTAACATGGCTATCTCACTATTTTACTAACCTAACTCAGTGCACACGAATCGAATGTGCAACCTCAAAACTGTTGGTTGAAAACTCAAGAGTGCTTCATGGCGCTGTTCTTTCATCGTTTATCCTCTCTACTTACATCAACGACTTATCAACTAGTGCTCTTTGTCATCTGTTTCAGTATGCTGATGATGTTGCCCTCTCAAGCCGTTCAAAAAATGATGATTTTCAAAGTTTTTCCCACAACTTAACTTCTCTTTACGATTTCTCTGCACGAGCTGGTTTAAGTCTCAGCACGTGTGTTTCAAATGTCTGTCTATTCGCTAAGCAGAAGAACGATTAGGGTTCTCAACCAAAGCCTTTGGTTCTGACAAGAACCTGACCGCAAGTCAGCGGGGCATAGTTGAGTGGAAGCCCATCTACTTGGATGAACTATTCTTTCACTCGTTTTCCGACTGAGCTGCCAACTCAGATCAACCGCCGACTTGGAGGACCAGGAGACTACTTCATCAGGTTACTACCCATTAACGTTCCAGACATGATTGGATCTTAGGATTGACCGTAGCCATCGTGTATAGCTGGTTGAGTAATGGCGGCACGCTAGCCGTCACACCACGTCAATTAGCATTCTCTTTGTGACGGCCCTGCTCGTTGCGGCATCTGATCATTTGGGACCTTTTTGTTGTACGTCACTCCAGTCGGCTGAGTCATGTTCGCAGCCCCCCTCCCTCTATTATGGGCGTCAGCGTCCTTCGTGCATGAAACATTTGAAAATTTATCACTAAACATAACTGGATGAAGCGTTCGATCCCTGAAACCGTCGTAACGTCGTTGCGTTTTTATAGAACTATTCCTCTATCGTAATGAATACCAACGTAGGATTCGCAACGTCGTTGTTCGTTAGAATGCATTTGGTCCCGACTGCCGTGATCTCTGTTATGCATTCCTTTTCACATAGTCTTCCGAATGAATGTAAAATTTATATGGTTTTCTTCGCAGCCCATATCCAATCGTCAGTCAGTTTCACGCACTGCAACAAACCGTTTACCGACCGTCAGCAATTCAGCTACCGGAGTGAATTATGCCTTGGATGGAGAGAATCATGGATCCATTCAAGCGACAGTGCTCGGTCAACGCCAGGAATTCTTATCTTATGTGTTCTCGCTTATGCGTGCCACCAGTGGTGATCATGGCGATAGCGCTCCATTCATCGGTGTTCCGATGCATAAACATTTGGCTTACGTTTTGGATGCCCTAGTTTACTTTTTCAAGGCTTTTGAGTCTGCCTGGCCATCTGGTGTGATGCCTCAGTTAGTGGAGTTGAATCACAGACTGGGTGTGGACGTTTCTCCCCATGCTAGGGATGTTACTGCTTCTCAAGTAAGTTTTCTGGTTTCGTTGTTGTATTCCTTACGATTTTATGGTATGTTGCTTTTATCGCCACATTTGTCGGTTCAAGATGAGTTTGAAGTAATGTTCCTTTGATACTCTTCTTTAGCTTTCTGGACTTGGGTCTGTTGGTGGTTCAGATCAGTATACCACCCCTCGCGATTCGTGTGTTTCATGTAAGTTTCCATTGTTTGTTCATTATAAAATAGGTACGAATACCTCATCGGCATTTTAAAAGAATACCGCCAAAGTCTTGCATTTAGTATAGTTATCACGTGTCAAACGAACATGAATTGATATAACGTCGAACAATTTATTGATGAAAATGATGAAATTATTAAAAAAACATTCGCTCCTTACTTTTGCTTGCTGGTACTGGTTATTATATTGTTCACTGCACATTGTTCTCCGTTTCGTTTCATCTTCTGGTTTTTAGTGGCCGGCTTAGAAAATGCCTCACAAGCGTTAGTCGGACGTATGGCCCAACGCGAGGACATCTTCTTCCAACGCTCTGAGAGTGTTCTTTCCCTTTCCGGACTTGGATTGGATTTGGTCGAAACGGCGCTAACAGAGTCGTTGCCCTTGGCTTTGCAACCGCATCGATTGCATCCGACCTCAACGCGAACGGAGCTGTTTGGTTCTGCCCGGTAAATCCTACTGGGTTTGGACCCATAAAGTTCACCTTTAGCTTTTGGTTCGATAGCCATTGTAAAGTTTACCACAACACCGTCTGATTTGTTTGAGTAGCGAGAGCGCATGGTTCCTCTTTTTCTGACTCATCAGCATTCAGCGTAAACAACAGAAAAGGCGCAACCGGCAGTGCCCTTTTCTCTTTGAGTTGATATTCTATGAGTGAATTTTCAAGAAAAGCCAGGAGTAGACCTACGAAAGCAGGAGAAGAGAAGAATGCGGTAATAGTCAATAAACGGAACACAGTTTACGTGTACAAACGTACGCTTTCAATCATTCTGATTTTATAAAAAAATAAGAACGCGATGGCCATTTTTCACGGTTCAGTGCCTCTAGCTAGCTAATTGACGGATCCGCCAGACCCCAACCACGAAGATGCGAGACACCTACTTTACTCAAGTCCGCTATACATTTTTTTATTCCACGTTGCCACGTGATGTGTTGACCTCAGCATGGCTTCTTCCATTCCTTGGGCGGAAGGCAAAAAAGGACATGGCACGGTAGACGAGTGTTCGCCATACACAACACGTGACTCAACCAATATAGCCTACTAAGCTACATACTATGGGATAAGATACCCTCAAAACCGGCACCTGATACTTGATTCCTTATCTCCGCATTACTCACGCGGTCACTCCATCCAATCCTGGTGACAACTACGTAGGCGTGGTTGGTGGAAAACTTCCCAGGCGATGAACATTGCCGACCGGCATGTCTTGCACCCATACAGCGGAACTGAACACATTGCGGTACAGTACACACGATCTGTCAACTTTCGTAAAATATCAGGCCGCCATCACAACTAGTCATTTTGAATGAACTTGAGAGTCCACCGTGTACCCTTACTCGACCACAGGTGCGCAAGTGAAGCGCTCGCAATGGGTTCACAAACTTCGCTGTGATACCGTTCTGGCGGAGAGCACTGAATAGCACTGTCCGATCCACGGAATCGAACGCGCTTTTCCAATAGAGAAAGACTAGGATCGTGAGGTGGCGGTGTGTATGTGGCGCGTTTCAAGTAACTGAGAGAAGCATCGCTTGCTTGGTTTCGTTGCAGCGAATTTCCATATTGTTACTCATTGAGTTTTTTAATTCGTAGGATAGTTTTTCTGCATAGCTGTTGCGAACAGCGTACCCAAACGCGTCCGGATCCCATCTGGCTCGTGGTCTGCGACGATAGCCGCTCTGGACAAAACCACATCAACGGTTGCTGACTGCAATATAGTCAACCTGAATCGCATTATCTGTCGAGTTGGAGCGCGATGTAGCTGTGCGATGCGAACTGTGTCGTAAACTCGTGCTAGACAGGAATAAGTTATTGTTTGCACAAAATCAGAAAAGTCTGTCCCAATTATCTGTTCGCTGAGCAGACAAGGCACAGCGCCCACCTAACCAGGCTTCCGATGCAACAAGTTTTCCAGGTTGTGCATTAAAATCACCTGCCACCAATACAATGCCGAGCCTTTGCTCTTCCGAACAAGAGTGACGAATACGTTATAAAGCCTGTCTTTTTGCGTGTCAGTGCTGCAGTCTGTTAGGGCATATGCCGAGATGAAAGATCAACGGCCCTTTGCACAACTATTTTTCCTGATGTCGATTGATCCTTGCAGTGTTATGGCGTACAAACCACTGTTAATCAGTATCGCTAAACGGACTTTCCTGTCCCGTCACTGTCATCCTGGGTTTTTTGGATATCCCAACGCTATCGTAACAAATTTGTATATTGCCCCTTTTAGCTTACAGCAAAATGTCACATCTTTTTTCGACCATTTTCTGCTATCTATTGTTATCTTCTTGTGGATATTGCGCATCCTGTTGTGGGTGATTTCAATCATGTACCTATCCTACCACTTACTATATTTGATTTGACTGATCTTTGCATTTCTCCCACCAGAAGCTCCATTTTCGATAGAGTTGGCATCAGCCAACCCGATTTTTTTCCTAAAACAGCATGCTTTTATCGCAAGTAGCGATCATTGGTTCTGTTAATGCCCTAGCTATACCCTGGGTCAGCTTTCCATTCCTTCAGGCGAACAAATCAAATTCAAGTTCGTCTCCGTAACTTTTCACACGACAACCTTATTTTTCTTCAGAAATTCCTTTAACTCGCATTTGCCTGTTTCTCTTTTGAAGCAAGGAGAACTTTAACAAACCCCGTAATAACTCATGCGCGCGATATATTTCTAACCTAATAAAAGCTGAGACTAAACGCATCGACATGACATTCGCCAGTAGACTTTTGAGTGGTAACAACAATCGATTCCTATGGCATGGCATTCCTCGGTTGTGTGGGCAGAAGAAACGTGTGAAATGTTCCGCAGATGTCGACAAAATCATACTTTCATTCATCCTTCCATCGGTCAGATTTGGACAGGGTGGTGATATGACAACTACATGTTTTTCTAAAGAATAGGTGCTCGACCTACTCCGCACCATTAAAATTACCGCAGGAGTTGGTCCTGACAGTCTGTCATCAGCTCTTTTAAAACATGGTGCTGTGGCTCTGACAGGTGTGTATATACTCAGTTTATGTGTAAATTCTTTACATTAATCAAGCGCATTCGTTTACGTCTATGCATGTCGCACCTGACCTGATCCCCAAAAATGTGCCAGCGGTAGTTGGTTTCTCGTTTTGTTTGTAGTCCATGATTTTTAGCCTTAGCTTTTTTATTCTCCATAGTGGTGTTTTTAATCCTTGGATAATCAGCCGCTTTTCCATTGACTTGTCAAGTTCATCACCTGCGACGTCTAGATCGTGAAGCTCAGTGGTCAAGACCGGGAAACGGTTGCATTGATTCGTCGGTATCCCTATTCATTTAGTGCAGCATCCTATCAACTAGAAACAATCCTAAATGGAAACGACTCTTCCTAGTTAATAGGATGTAGCAAAACCTCGTTTATGATGTGACGTTCTTGTTTCAAATGGCGGATCTACACAATGTATATTTTTTATTTGGAGAGGACCTTTTCCTACTTGTGCCTCATTGAAAGCTTGGCTAGCATTGGTCAAGCGGATAAGGTCGAGAGTTCAAATCTTCCCACCTCCAGTCAATTTCCCACCTGGCAGTCCTCTATTGGGCGCGGTCTCCTTCCTGAAAATGATGTACACGGATGTTTCATTAATAAAACAGTAAAGATAAGGGTGACTGGAATTTCTTCAGGTTCTCACTGGCTTCCTATTGGAATCTGCGAAAATAATTCTCGTGCCTCATCCAAATATGCGAAAAGTTGAGATTTCAAACTCGTCACTGGATATAGATATGGTTCTATTTGCTCCATTTCCGTTAAACTCTGTTATCACGTTTATGTTGTTGAACTGTTTTCCAACGTCTTCATACAAGTGAAGAGTTCAGTGTAGCATCCTACCCCTTTTCAAGCCAGACTATCGCATGGGTGACCGGACCCAAGAAACGAAGAAGGGTTATCCGAACCACTCGTACGAAGTCGATAAATGCTACGAAGGACGATATGGTGTTTATGTAGCCTATTCGAACTTCTCTTTGTTGGCATCACGACTATATTGTATCTGACCAAATGGGAGGGTTCTTTCACAAAGACACTTTCTCTCCGAGTAGCTTAAGGAATTGTTTTCTAGACGTCATTGGTTGCAATCAAAATGCCCGGCCATTTGATTGTTAACCACTTAGATCACTGTAATCCATGTGAGAAGGCTAGTTTTCTTGGTTCATCAATCAGTATTTTTCTTTTGGTTTATTTAGATTCCAGCCTACTGCTTTGCGGGATTCTTCGTTTTCTGATGTATCATCCAGTTGGCCCTTGCAGTTGAACAGTGTATTTAGTGCTTGGGGTGACCGTGTGCTGACTGGTGGCAACCGAACGCTCACGTCAGACGAAAAGCGTCTATCAACTTCTAGAGAAACGAAGTCCCATATTGTAAACCTGGAAGATGAACAATGTAAGTCTTCATAAAAATAGTAATAGAGTGTCATATTCATTGCCTCAAAGCAGTCCTACGATAACAGGTTATTTCTGTTTTAGTGCTAAGCGGCGGTGGCTTCTTGGATTCCATCGGTCACTCGGCCACTCTGTTGTCACGTTGGTGCTTGTCACTCGAATTTTTTGGTCGCCACTTCTCTGGTGATGTGGGAGCCGAGCATCGAAGTTATATACTAGAGCTTGGCGGTTTCACAGTGAAGGAAGCTAGATTCCGTAAACACATGGAACGACTTCGCAACAGTGAACGACGTGACCTTACACTAGAGGTACGTTCTTCCTTACTGCCAGCAGTTTTCTCTCCAGTTGTTTTAATTTCATTATTTATTGCAGCTCCATCATACCCGATTTTTTGCCTGTTTTAACCGGCTGACGCGTCTAAAAGTGTTCTCTATCCCTTTTCATTGTTATGTGTCGCACTTGGTTGACCCATAGATTTCTTTCCTCGTTTTATCTGAACTACCGTCCCTTTCATCAGGTGGAACGTGAGCGTGCCTCCCTAATTCTTTGCACCGTACGCCAATTGAACGCTGAGTATGCCAAGCGACAATCCCAGACCAACCAATCGCCGGTCTCTGGAGGATTAAGCACACCACCAACGGGGATTGGTCGCTACTCCATAAGTTACAATTCAGTTGGGCAGCAGTCGTCGTCTGGGGCTGGTGGCTTACGTGCGAATACCTCCGGAAACACTCCCGTTGCTGTGGCCTTTCTGTTGGGGACGACTACAGACTCTCCTTTGCTGGGAACTTTGTTTGGAGCCAGTCCAGCACCAAGTGCTTCGCTTGTATCATCCGCTTCATTGAACCAAATCCAACCGGCTGTTCTGTCCTGTCATCGAGTCAAAGTCACGTTCAAGGATGAACCCGGTGAGGGCAGTGGTGTTGCACGTTCGTTTTTCACCGCGTTCTCCGAGGCAGTTTTGTCCCAAGAGTCCTTGCCACAATTGAATGCTCTTCTTACTCCCGTGAGTACATCTGCGGCTTCGTCGATGAACACACCAACAACTACAACAACCACCGCCGCCATTACTCCACGTAAGTAATCCTGCGCAGTGTGTTGTCATTGATTGTTCTGTGTAGAGGCAACAATTAGAAAGTACCAAAACAATAATCTAAATCCTCAATATTAGTGATTTCTCCCGCAGTTTTTAAAATATCATTTTCACCGTTTACCTCCCTGGTCCCTCAACACTGTCTTCTGATTTTCAGAAAACTATGTCAATACACCGTTTCATCATCGACACTACACTAGTCCAAGTCGACCTTATGGCTCATTATCTACTCCAACAAGCCGAACGTCGATGGGTTCAACGACTGTGACTTCGACGTGTGGTTCTACCCCAAGCGTCACCCTAACGATGAGCACCAACTCGAGTAGTCCAATTACTGCAATGGTTACCCGTTCTAATAGCCCCACAAGAGTTACCTTCTCTTACTCAGTGCGGCCCTTAGAACCCGGTGTGTCCCTACCCGTTCCAGTTTATTCAAACCATGGAACAAATTCTATCAGCAGTCGGTCTTCTGGCCGAGCCAGAACGAGCGCTTGGAGACGTGCTGGCGGACTTTCTGCACAAGCACCTCCATTCTACCCAACCACAACGACTGGGTCGGTAAACTTTCCGGCGCCACCTCTCCCTCCACCCCCTCCACCACTACCTCGGTTACGAATTTCTCGGAGCCGCTCTCCAGTCACACTAAACCACAACTCATTGCCTGCTTCGCCAACTCATGCAGTGGCGTCTACGGCTTCTGTGGAATTATCGTCGGCAGATCAAAATGTTGCGACTCTATCCTCTGGTACGTTTTTGATCAGTTTTGTTTAATCAGTCTAGGATCCTTGTTAATGATATCACTTAGTACCACCTCCACATATTAACAAAAAGACACTAAGGCAATAAACGGTTGTTTTGCTGCGAAGGTGCAAACTAGTTGTTCGCGAACCATGAAGTATTTTGCGTGGCTTTTGTCTTCCCTTGTGCTACACCTCTTATGAAGTACCTTTTTATTAGCGTAAATGAGCTTGTTTATGCAAGACTTCTTGGTACACCAAGCCCGAATTGAAAATCGGTTTATTTGGTGCTTTTTCGTTGACGCTAATCCTTGCGGTCAGCACGAAAATCGCCCATATTCACTTTCTCTCTTTACACTTGCACCCGTCAGCGACTGCCGGTTCTAGCGCGGTCTCACCCACGCCACCAATTACTCCAACTGCATCATTGAAACCAATGTCGCCGGTTCAGATGCACCAAGAGCACTCCGTTTCTACCCCATCAGATGTTAATCTTCTCGATCAACAATCCGTGGGCAATCGTTTGTTTTCTCAAGTCTACATGATCACAAGAAACACCGGACTTGCGTCACGCATAACAGGTATGATTTTAGAATTGCCTGCAACAGAGCACATGGTGTTGTTGGAAAATGATGACGCGCTTATGAACCGAGTGGAAGAGGCTCGTGCTGTGCTTACTATGGCCGAAGCGGGAGAACGTGACAGGTCGAAGTAAGTAGTCATTACGCGTAGTTGTTCCTCTATCCCGTTATCCTCGAGTTTTGGCAGCCTAGTATTTTGTTTTTATATTGTTTGCATTTTTTATTTGTTGTTGAAGTACCATCGAACAACCATTGTCCCCAGCATCTACATCTCAACAACAACCGATCTTAGAACGTTTGGTTAAGTGGCGCGGCACGTCAGGTTCCGCCACAGGTGCAACGGCAAACATACCAACCGGTCCATCCAGCACTAATCCATCTTCGGCTTCCACTGCCGACTGTATTACTACGAGTCCGGAGCGTGTTCCTCTCTTTTGGCAACCTGGATTACAGGGATACTATTTTCCTCGTGCTGTCCCCGGTATCAATGTGACCCCGCCCGTTCCAGTGGACCCTGTAAAATTGGCATTCCGCTATTCTCTATATCGGTGAGTTATCACAATTGATAGTTTCGCACTCATTCTCGGTGAGCGCCTATCGTCGCATCAAAGATGTATGTGTACGTTTTGGTAGTTCTCCACACGAGACC
This sequence comes from Fasciolopsis buskii, assembly GCA_008360955.1. NCBI lineage: Eukaryota > Metazoa > Platyhelminthes > Trematoda > Plagiorchiida > Fasciolidae > Fasciolopsis > Fasciolopsis buskii. The sequence continues at coordinate 26,499 of LUCM01006404.1, forward strand.
GTTTGTAGACCGCTTATTAGGTAAAATGGTCCTTCACATTTGTTTCGGATCTCGTCAAACGGTTTGTTTCTAGGACACTGTAATAAAATGTGATGAAAACCAGTGCACTTGTTTTTCATCAGTATGATCATTTGTCTTGTTGTAATCATTGCAGTGGAGTTGGTCGAGTGATTGGTCTCTGCCTATTGACAAACGAAACTTGTCCTCTACATCTGAGCCGTCCTGTGCTGAAGTATATCCTTGGTCGTGTCTTGCATTGGCACGATTTCGCCTTCTATGACCCAACCACATTTGAAGGGTTGCGTCAGCTACTACAACACACACTACCCGACCAAAAGGAAGTAAGTAGCACACATTTCGGGCATGGTCCTTTTGATTTGACCCTGTTGCAACTAATAATATGCACGTTCTCTTCGTATACAGAAACTCGAAGGATCAGTTGCAGACTACAACCTCACGTTTTCGCTAATTCCGGCGGTAGAAGAAGGTGGCCTGAACAACGAACCGGGGCGAACGACATCAGTGAATTGCTCGCACCAGCTAGCACCCCACGGCGATGATGTTGAAGTCAACGAATCCAACGTGTACGAGTTCGTCAAACGGTACACTGAATTTAAAATGATCGAAGCAGTCCGTGAACCTCTGGAAGTAAGTGCATCGGGATGCATTTTGGTGGCGTCCTCACAGTTAGGCTGGTTTGTGAACCCTACTTGCTTGTCCCTAATCCGGCTACGATAAAAGTTTATAATTATTGCACTACGACCCATCGTCGCAGATGACTGCCGTGACCACGATTTCCAATGCCGTACGATTTGAAAGATAAAGTTAGAATAGATAAACTGAGTACTATGCCACAGTTTAAAATTTTTTTTCCAGTCATAACAGAGATTATTTAATGTGCATTTCTCTATTTTGTTTAGCAAATGCGTCTGGGCGTGTTTGATATTCTTCCTCGTAATGCGCTGGATCGGTTAACCGCAGAGGACTTACGTCTCTTGTTAAACGGAACAGGAGAAATCGACGTCGATGTGTTGGCCAGTTACACAACATTCCACAATGAGACTGGTGCCAGTTCGACCGATGTAGTCAAGTCTGTCGAGGGTGTGGATGGCGTCGCACGGTTGAAACGTTGGTTCTGGATCACCGTGCGCAACATGAACAACAAGCAGCGTCAGGATCTCGTAAGTAACCAATGTTTATTTTCACATTTTCCGTCCTTACTACAACTTTTCATTGTTGAGTGTGACCCTCACCACAACGGAGAAAATATACAGTCTCATACTTTTATTCTGATATTGATAGAATACGAAAACTCTTGGCATACAGATAGATTGATTCGGAGTCGCCTGCTCAATTCACAAAAGCGTATTTCCATCTCACTCTGTCTTTTGAACAGCTCTATTTCTGGACCTCTAGTCCAGCTTTGCCAGCCAGTTCACAAGGATTCCAACCTATGCCATCGATAACCATCCGACCAGCTGACGATCATCACCTACCCTCGGCCAACACATGCATATCCCGTCTCTACCTCCCGTTGTACTCTTCCAGACATATACTCCGTGAGAAACTGCTTCAGGCGATTGAAGTTAAAAGCTTCGGTTTCGTATAAGTTGTCCACTTTCATCAGCGCCTGTGTCAACCCACCATCAGCCGGTTCGTCCGCTTATCGACTTGTATGTATGTATACACTCGAAAACAGGTTTTTTATAGCAGTGTTACTCGCTGTTAGATATGTATACACTTTTGTGACTCCCAACGATAAAGTCATACAGACTTGCGAAATACAGTTCATTGAATATATTTTCTTTTTGAATGAAAAAATGACTGATAAGGAAAAGTGATAATTAAAGTAAAGCGAAAAATTTTCAAGTGTGGAGTAGACATCGGTTAATTGGCTGATCTCTGCACAACAGCACTTAGCGTTTGGAACTCGTGCTCGAGACGGCTCAGTTCTGAATTACAACGCCGAGCTTCATCTGGGTCGTTCCGCGATAGTGCTGACATTAAGCGAGAAGAAACCTGGTCCATTGCACTTGCAAGTTGGGCCAGTTTGTCTACATTCGATTGATCGATGGGAGTTAAGTAGTTGGGCTCTGTTGCTCTCATGTAACCGGCTGTCGTGGTCACTTGGCTTTCCAGCTGTTAGGAATGAAAAATTCGGATGCATGATCCACCCCGTCATAAACAGTGAAAAATAATTACAAAAGACATCCGTTTAATGAGTGCAACAAGTTGACCGTTGCACTGATCGCCTGGCGTAGCCTTCAATTCGATTAAATTTTCATCCTTCCCTCCTCCACGTCTCCCCAAGGTTTATTATTCTCTCAAGTGTGGCTGTGATTAGTGCAACTGCTTTCTTACTTGCACGGGTTTACCGAGCGCACGTACAAAGTGAAAGGATGCAGGAAAGGACAATTTATGGGCTGGTTTTTTGCAAGGAAGGTAGTGAACTGCTCAAATGTTTCATGACGCTGGCACAAAGCTCTGGTCACACACCATCTGACAACAACAAACGTACCGATATGACACTTCCCTGGCAAACAGGAGTGATGAAAAGCTGAAGTTTTCACAAACTATTTTTGACAGCTAAAATTCACGGATATTCTGGGACGAAGAATGCTTCAGTACATGTGAATCATAACAAAGGTCAGTACGTTGGGTTCACGTCCTTTGTTTTCTGTCGCACCCTAGGATTAGTCGGTGGGCTTAAAACGCAGTAGAGGATTGCATAGGGGACAGTGCCCTCAGCAGCTAGGTATCGGTAAATCCTTCTGCTGCAAGTCTGGGGTCGGTTTAGCATGCTCTTCACGATTGGTTAATAAAGATCCCAGTGGAGTGCTGAGTACCTGCGCTTTGGTCCAAACACTTCTGCCACGAGAAGATGGTTAGAGGGACCTCCCTAATAAAGGATGTTCAAGAAGCACGGTCATCTGGGAAGATTCCTAGAGGCGTCCGAGATCCTGTGATAATCAACTGTATGAAGACATTTGCGTCAGGGGCATTATCATGAAAACCCTTTTCTTACACGAGTGAATGGATACGCCGCTAGACAAATCGACGTCGTGGGTTTTATTAGCCCTAAACCGACGTGATGCCAACGCAATAGTGATGAGAAAACTATAAGGGATTTTCCACTGGATAAACTGGTCAGCGATTACGGCGATAGATCATTTGTTTCCACTCAAGGTTTGATATTTTCTCTGGTTTTGTGTTGTTTACAAAAAAATCTAGTCTGTTGATGATTGCTCTTTCAGGGGTCTTAGGCCAAAGGAACTACTTCATTTGTGTGGTAAATACAATGGACTTTCATCGCCTGTATCCGCAACTGAGCGAAACGACCAAGAAGTAGACTACTCACCTGGGCCAGAACACGATCTTCCTCCTCCCAACGAGCAGTCAGTTCGTCTTTGCGTTGTGCCGCAAGTGAGTCGTACTGTTGTACTGTCGGTAAAGCTCGTAACGGTGGAAGATTAGTCTGAAGGAATTGACGGGCCATCTGAGCAATGGTGCGAGCCAGGCGAACCGAGGCTAAATTCAACGGACCAGATCTCTTAACGCCCTCTTGGCCAACGGCCTCACTGACTAGGCTCTCGAATTTTCTCCTGACACCGATCAGGCGTAATCCAATCGGGCACGAATTATGCAAGATCAGTAAGAAAAGAAACATCACTGTGCTATTCGTACTTCAGACAGTTGGTAATTTTTACCATGACAGACTCAGTTTGATTTACGAAATCTAACTGCGCATCATAACTGCCCTATCAAATCAACGTAATCATAGGTGGTTCTGCGCTTGCATACCACCAAATGCTACTAATGGTTGTGAAAAAATGGTGACTTCTGTGACTATTAAAGTTTGCGCTCCGGACACAAGCCTTTCATCCGCGGTGGATGACACAATGATTGTTTTCTAAAAGGTGTTGTGTGACCGATAACGATGCGTTCTCGTTTCTCTGATGAAGTGGTCGGTGAGAAATCGGTTTCCATTGCATTCCGTAACCACGACGGTATACGTCCTGTCGGATTAAAAGGGATAAAACCCAATATCTGCTGGTTAACTTCATCTAACAGTGTCAAGCTTTCGAAAAGTCCCTTGCGTCTTATGCGTTCCTGGTTCATAATATCGACTTCGTCTAGACTGAGCTTGTTCTTATTGATGCTTGTGGACGAAATTAGTAACAACCCAGTAAAATGAATGCATGCCTTTTGGCGGGGTTACCTAAATCAGGGACGAAATATTCGCAACCTAAGCGTCAAGCTCAGCGACTATAACCTCACGGAAACTGGGTGATCCCTTACGTGATTCCTGTCCGATTATCATCGTTCAATTTATTCGCTGTACCTTTACCTGATAAACGCGTCAACCTTGAGACGTGAAGCCGGATGATATACTAAAAGAAAAGTCCACTTGTGCTTTGCTAATCCAAAAGTCGATTTTAGGAGCCGAAATTCAACCGGCGACTTTCCAAGCACGGTGCATATGTTCGCACTTCGGTTTTTACGGTTTGTGTTTAAAAGGAGCTTGAGGACCATAAGCCATTAAATTATTTACTTTTGAATTTCCTACCAATTCTTCCAAAACTTGTGACGCAGGTGCCGTTTTTTCGGAAACTCAGCATCCTTCATGCTTGACATTTGTTTTACAGAGTTAATGTTTCCAGACTGAGACGGATACAACCAATTTTTGACAGATCTCAAAGAAACCGGATATCTAACCATTAATATTTCGCAGCGTTGCCAAAATAAAATGAGAGGATCCTGTTAGCGCGGGATTAGTTTAATCCCGACAGTTACTAACGTGTTAGCTTCGATAATGCTGCGCCGTTTGACACCGATTCGCGAGAGTAATATCCGCGAACAACAGGCCGGATTTCGGCCAGGTCGAGGTTGCATCGACCAGATATTCGCCCTTCGACAGATACTTGAAACGCGCCACACGCACCGCTGCCCTACGATCGTAGTCTTCCTCGACTTGAAAGGTGTTTTCGACTCCATGGATCGACC
>LUCM01006404.1:31977-85728 GCA_008360955.1 Fasciolopsis buskii
ATTGGATGGAATGACCGGGTGAATAATATTGAGGTTAGGAATCTGGTATTGGGTGCCACTTCTGAGAATAGCTTGTTTCAGCGTATGAAACTTAGTAGACTACGCTGATTGGGTCACGTGTTGCGTATGGCGAACACTCGTTTACCATACAGTGCCCTATTTTGTGTTCCTCCTAAGGAATGGAAGAAGCCATGTGGAGGCCAACAGATGACGTGGCAACGTGGGATGAGAAAATGTACAGCGAAGTTAGGTAAAGTAGGTGTCTCACGCCTTCGTGGTTAGGGTCCGAAAGACTCGTCGACTTGCTGGCTGGAGAGACTGAAGGATATGGCAGTGAACAGTGACGATTGTGCTGTCATTTTCTGTCGAATCAGAATGATTGAACGAGTGCATTTGTATAGTTAGACTGTGTTTCGTGTGGTGGCTGCTGCAGCATCTTATCTTTTCGCGCCTGTATAGGTCCACTCCCTGTTCCCCTTAGATATTCACTCTTTTTATAGAAACGTGTAACTCTGGGGAAAGGCAGCGGTCAATGAGACTTGCCTTGCTGTTTAACGCTGAATGATGATGTTGATGTTACGCGTTGCATGTGATGAACACTCGTTTACCACACCGTGACCCATTTTGCTTTTTTCCCATGGAGTGGAAAAAGCCCTGTGGAAGTCAACAGATGACTTGGCAATATGGAATGAAAAAATATACAGCGAACTCAGATAGAGTAGTTAGGTCGCATCTTCGTGGTTGTGGTCCGAGTCGTCAATAAGTTGGCTGGGAACTGAAGGATGTGGGGATATGGCAGTGATCAGGGAATAGTGGAGATCTTGTTAAGACTGGAAACACGTGTCAGCAAATTTGGACTATATTAGCTTCTACGGCACTCCCTTCCTTTTGCGCTCTTATAGGTCTACTTTCTTTCCCCTTAAGTATTCCCATATCGGCTTGCAAAACTGGCAGAAGGACAGTGGTCGGTGGGACTTGCGGTGCTGTTTAACGATGAGCGATAATGACGGCGCGGGCTTACAGTAATGTGTACACTTTAAACTCCCACTTAGGGTCCGCGGTAACCTACTGGACGGCTGAGGGCGTTAGGTGCTATGACCAAATGCTAATATTAGTGCACTTTTGTTTCCGAATTCTTTGCTCGTCAGCAAAGTTTTTCAAATTAGTGCGTAAGGTTCCTATTTGCACTGTTCTTCGTTCAATTCAGTTCCGTGAGGTAGCAGAAAAGGCCGAAGCCCATTGGTACGCGTCTATTGCTTGTCCAATGTGAGCAACGACAAAAGGGTAAAATGACTTCGGGAGCATGCGACCTATGTCACGATTATAAAGATACGCGTACGCGTTATTATCCTAACGAACCATTCCTACAGTTCCATTCTTTGTAGTTGCATATTCCACCAAAATCGCATTTTCGGATATAACTAACATTGTTCGTTCAAGTTCACATTGCGATAAGGCAGCATTAGACTGGCCAAGAAAATGATGGAAAAAACAACTAAGTTGAAGGGCCAGTGCACTCGAAACTTACCTCAAAAAGTCAATATTTTGAAGGGATTCAAGTAAATCATGTCGCATATTTCTGGCCACTTCGAGCGCATACTTTTGTTCTCCTGTGCTGCAGATGACCAAATAGACAGAATTGCAAAAATCAGACTATAACAATTCAGATGAAGAGTAGCCGGCGTATACATACAGGAAAAGGTTGAAGTTCTGAAGAGGAAAGTTACCAGTATATGCACATCAACAGTGCGGTTACCGGGGTTGTTATAGCCATTAATCTTGCACGAAGTTGATAGGTTTTGGTCGCTACTTCAGCACTGTCTAATCAAATGCAAAAAAGAGAACGAAAAACAACAAAAGACTTATTGCAAAATAGTAAGCTGAAGAACTATACAGATGAAAATATTTGGGATGCAAGAACACCAGTGATCGTCGCACTGGGCCACCCCACCTGTTGCCTACAGCTCCCAAACCAAGCAGTTCAAGTGGACCTAGACGAATCAATCCACTGTCTAAGAGTTTCATTCCGCTTTAGCGTTCCATCCACCGCCTGTCTTGAGCCATATCACAACCAGTACATGCAATAATGCGATCGTTCCGTCGGCATGTGCAAAGCATGACTCAAACACAATAGGACGCAAAACCATACGCGTATACCCTTAGTGATAATTCTTCCGACACCTTACCAATACTACGACGACAATGGTGTTCAGATATCAAAAGTATTCGCATATCTTCTGCTCTTAGCGGACGTTTCAGAGGCGCAGAACAGAACTAAACTTACCGCACCTGGGTATACACAACCTATGACTTCTGAGCCGGTGTTAAGTTGACGTCATCCATATCTCAAGTGAATGAATGCCAATCGAGTTTTTTGCATGATTTCATCAGGTGCACGACCATGAGCTTAGATGGAACGTCTTTCAAATCACCTCTGTCAAGAACAACATTCGACTTCGAACCAATCCATTCCTGCAACACGATTCTGCACTTCCAAGATGCAGGATGCATACCAAACACACACTATCGTTCAGACGATCGACATAAACCTTCAAATTACTTAATCTTCACTCGGTAGCACAACATCGTCCCCGTATTCTACGTCTGAGATTCCTGTGTGACCAAATATCAATACAACTGTTCTCATATTAAGAATGGAGTACCTCCATAGCCGACTCATTGGCTGTCGAAAAGAAAAGGTAATGAACATCACCTCTTATGGTGAATTCGGCTTTGGCTGTTCGCATACAGAGATTGAATGAGTGAAATAAATTGATTTGGCACACTCTCCAACGAGAAGCAGCAGCACAGAACCGCACGATCGACTGAGCCGAACGCCGCTTTCAAATCAACAGAAAACGCTCTAAGATCTGTCTCAACCTCGACCGGAATGGAACCCAGCTCGATTATCACGCATATACTTCTCCCGAGTGCTAGATAGTCGGCGCATGATAATACAGGCCAGCAACTTGGATGCAAAGATTGCCCAACTATTTTCTCTGAGATTTTCACACGAGGATCTATTACCCTACTTGCAAATCGGCACAGTCGCCGATTCATACAAGTCCTTAGAAATTTCTTTCCTTGCCCAGGTCGATCCCACGAGTTCTGTAAACTCCGATGTTAGCACTTTGTCACCATCCTTGAAGAACGATGGTGACAGACCATCTAGCCCAATTGCCTTATGCTTCTTAGGAAAACCCATCTCCTTGACTACCTCCATTTCCGATGGAGGACTGGTATCCGTCCGCAATGGTTCACCTACAGACTGTGGCTTTGAGCCAAAATAACTGTCCTAGAGTGCTCTGCCCAACGAGCCAGCTGACGGTCCTGAGACTGAATCAGGGTCCCGTCGGATTCTTTGATTATCTCGCTTATACGGCTTCCGTGGGCCAGTATTCCTAATCAGTCGGTAAATGTTTCGGCTATACCAGATAGTCGCAGCTTTTGCCATTTCACTATCCCCCATTGCTTCTGGTAATTTCTCAAACCTCTAGTTAGCTGACGTCTCAGACATCTAGGCGTCTTACTGCGTGTGGTATCCGCAGAGACAGATCTGCTAACATCTAACGGAGTAACTGAAGTCGAGGATACCTACCGTTTCTGAAGTTTACGTGGCAACCAGTCCTGATATCTCCGTTTAACCACTCGGTAAGTAACTAGAAATTAAAGACATCGCTGTAGGACATCATTTAGGTCAAAGGCAGATTACAAATCGAACCTATGGTTACGCAAGTAGTAGGTACATGGTTCACGTAAAAGCAACAATCAAAACTGACTCACTGGAGACTTTCTGCCATTTCGGTATAGACAGGCAAGGACTCATTAACCTTGTTCATATGTTTTTTAAGTTCCTGGAGAAATTAAAGTAAGGTAAAAATAGCTTTAAGTGATAATGAAGAACTTGGACAGTCCATTTGGCAGCAGTTGTTTTGCCAAACTGAAAACCCACCTCCAGTATAAACCTGCGACCATCCAAAAAGTCAATGACGGGCTGGTGCTCAATCATGTGGTGACAGAAGTCAATAAACAGTTGACAGCCAACCCGGTTAGTTTGATTCTTAAGGTATTCAACTCATGATCATTCATTCCGGATTCGATACGCAGTTGGAGCATGATAGACACGCATTGACTCTTGATAAAAACAAAGAACTTCAGAGTCCCTCCATGGCTTCTAATAGTAAATTGACTGCAGTTGCTACAAGATTCGTAACTCCAATGAATCCTTCATTGTACATATTCACAAGTTTTCTATATCTCCCTCCTTTTTCTTTGGTTTTCAAATAAGGTGAGCAAGTCACGCTCGAAAGACAGCGAAAGATCATCAGCCAATAACCAAGCGTCTTTATAGGACAATTGGTAATTTTCATAAAAGCCCAAAAAGACTGACCACTCCTTATTTTATACGTGGGAATAAGACGAGACGGACGACCGGTTGCGCTAAATAGTTCCAGATTGTCCTAAACACATCATTGTTCACTGCGAAACAGCAAGGCAAGCCCCGCTGACCGCAGCTTTCCCTCCAGTTACAAGTTTCTTTAAAAGGTGTGAATATCCAACAGGGAGTGGACCTACACAGGTAGGAAAAGATAACGTTACACTGGCCAACATAAGGAACACAGTTTCACTGTATTAACACATTTTTAATCATTCTGATTCGGCAGAAAATGACAACACGTTTGCCACTGTTCAATGTTATATCCTTCAGTGTCTCCAGCCACCTAGCTGAAGGGCATTTCGAGTCCCAGCCACGAAGACGTGAGACACCTACTTTACCCAAGTTCGCTATACATTCCACGTTGCCACGTGATGTACTGACCTCCACATGGCTTTTTGCACCCCGTGGGAGGAATGCAAAATAAGGCACGGTATGATAGACACACGTGACTCAACCAGCGTAGTCTACTAAGTTTCAAATGCTGAAAAAAGGTAATCTCGAAAGCCGAACCTAATACTACATTCATTATCTCTGCATAACCCACGCGGTCACTCCATCCAATATTGGTGAAACTACGTAGACAGTGGTGGTTGAAAACCTATAAGAGACGAACATACATGTACTCTATGTCTCTCATTCATACAACGGAACTGGGCAAACTGTCGCACAGTACAACCGACCTTCCTGCCTCAGTGAAACATCACGTAGACCCCATAAGTGAGCCAGTCAAAGGTAAGCCGCTCGAGCCTTCGATATACGCGTATTTACCTCTACTGCCATTGTTCTATACGCAAGGTATGTGAAACGGTCCAATCGTCAATTCCCTACATTCCAGTACCAAGACCGGGACTCCGTCACGAGACAGCACCTTTACGTGATGTGACGGCTAGCCTGCCGCCATCACTCAACCAGCTACAAAGGATTGCTTACCTCAACCCGAAGATCCAATCATGCATGCAAGGTCAATGGGTAGAAGCCTGACGAAGTAGTCTCCCGGTCGGAGATTGATCCGAGTTAGCAGCTCAGTCGGAAAAACGAGTGGAAGAATAATTCATCCAATTAGATGAGCTTCCATTCAACTATGCCCCGCTGACTTGCGGTCAGGTCATTGTCACAACCAAAGGCTTCGGCTGAGAACAATAATCGTTCTGCTTAGCGGCTGGACTCCCTAGAAGTACCCAGCCATCAATCCCCATGAGTTGCACGCCTACGAATAATTCCATACTGCATCGGTCGTCGCGCAGGATAATCATGACCGCGCTGCCCATTGCATCGAGCGCAAGTGGGGTGGGTAGTGATAAATATGCTACTGCTCAGACTTGCCTCTCTCATTCAATATATCTCTTCGATCCCCAACCGAATCTCCATGGCCACTCTGATTATCCATAATGTACCCATTGTTCACACGCCCGATATTCGCAACGCTTCGTTGTCAAGTAGTGTACCAGGTGGTTTTCAATCTACTAGCTCACATTTTCTCAAGCCTCGCCAGCCTCTGAGTCTCGGTTCTTTCAATGTGCGCACTATCACGCAGGCTGACCAACATGCGTGTTTGACTCTGAAAGTGGACTCACTTTCGATTGGTGTCTGCTGCGTCAGTGAAACATGAACTCAGGATTGGACTTACGTAATTCAGCCAACTGTATTTCATGTCTCGTCAAGGTATTCCCCCAACACTTCAGCAGATAAAGCAACTCAAGCTGTCGGTCAACATGGTGTGCGAATAACCTTAGATGATCTTTCATCTCGGCATATCCCTTAACAGACTGCAGCACTGACACACAAAAAGACAGGCTTTATAACGAATTCGTCACTCTTGTTCGGAAGAGCAGAGGCTCTGGCATTGCACTGGTGGCAGGTGATTTTAATGCACAACCTGGAAAACTTGTTGCACCGGAAGCCTGGTTAGGTGGGCGCTGTGTCTTGTCTGCTCAGCGAACAGACTTTTTGGAAGAGGTAAGCACAGTGACTATCAGTTGAATTAAGAACTTCGACGAGCAGCGGGAACAAGTCAATGAGGCGATGCATTTGGCAGCAGTTCTCGCCTGTTGTCCTAGATCTAGCGCTCATCAAAGAAAATGGATCTCTCAAAGGTCGGTGGGTCTAATGGAGCAAAAACGCGAGCTGCCTAACTGCAAGGAAATGAATAAGATGCGTCCACAGTTACAGCCTCAGTTGACCATAAGCCTTAGGAATGACCGCGAAAACTGGTGGGTTAAGTTAGCCGAAGAGATGGAAGTGGCGTCCGCTTCAGGTAACAGTCAAAGACTGTTTAAGCTTATACGCGACAGCGGTGGGCGGCGAACTGCGGTTAGTGAAGTCGTGTGCGATAGGAATGGAGAGCTCATCCATGGAAGACAAAAAAGGATGGATAATTGGGCAGAACATTTCAAGGATCAGTTTAGGTGGCCACACGCTAACGTATTTAGTCCGACGTCTGGAGCTGTGAATCCTTGGGAGGTGTCACTTGATCCTCCAACGGAAGTGGAAGTGGAGTCAAATATTCGGCTTCTGAAGAGGGGAGAAGCTGCCGGTCCCGACGACCTTCCGCCAGTTCTTTTCAAAGTGGGTGGAGAAGTGCTGCTTAAATCACTTACCTCCTTGATTCGTGATATTTGGAACGAGGAGCGTATCGCGCTATCGCGGGGTAAGTCACTGATTTTACCCGTGTTCAAGAAGGGAACCCGGAGTGACTGCAGCAATCATCATGGGATTAGTTTAATTCCGATAGTTACTAACGTGTTAGCTTTGATAATGCTGCGCTGTTTGACACATGATTCGCGAGAGTAATATCCGCGAACAGCAGGCTGGATTTCATCCAGGTCGAGGTTGCATCAAACAGATATTCACATTCATCTGCTCGAAAGGCGCTACGCACACCGACGCCCTACGGTCGAAGTCCTTCTCGACTTCAAAGGCGCATTCGACTCCGTGGACCAGCTAGCGCTATTCATCTTTTTCCACCGGAGGGGCATCACAGCGAAGCTCGTGAACCTGTTGCGAGCATTGTACTTGCATACCTATGGTCGCGAGAGGGCATAGGGTGAAGTACCAAGTTCATTCGAAACCACTGCGACGTTCCTGTTTAACTTTGTCATGGACGAGCTGAAGAAAAATGCTTTAAGGGGTTTCCGGGATGTAGGAATCGAACTGGGAAATGGAGGAAAGCAATGTGACCCATACTACGCAGATGACGTCGTGTGTCTGTTCGAGTCTGCGGACCATGCACAGAGTGCGCTAGATGGACTCTTGACATGTGTTTTGAACCTTCACAGTGCAAAGTGCTGTTACAGGACTGGACGACAGCAGCGCCGAACTTGGAACTGGATGGAGAAGAACTAATGACTGTGGGCCGTTTCACCTACCTTGGCAGCTGCGTGTCCAACGATGGAAGCTCAGCAGTGGAGGTAAACACGCGTATATCCAAGGCTCGAGCAGCTTACGCTGGATTGAAGCACTTGTGGCGTCGGCCTGATATTTCACTGAAGTTGAAAGGTCGTGTGCATTGTGCTGCAGTGCGTTCAGTTCTGTTGTACGGTGGCGAGACTTGGAGTGTGCGTGTGGGAGATGTTCGTCGGCTAGAGGTTTTCGACCACCGATGTTTACGTAGTATTACCAATATTGAGTGGAGTGACCCGTCCGAAAGACCTTTCAGCTAGCTAGCTGGGGACATTGAAGGATATAACAGTGAACTGTGAACAGTGGAGATCGTGTTGTCATTTTCTATCGAATCAGAATGATTGAAAAAACGTGTTTGTACAGTTGCACTCTGTTTCTCGTGTGTTCGCTGCAGCAGCATTCTTATCTTTTCCCGCATGAGTAGGTCCACTCTCTGTTAAACTTGGATATTCACTCTTTTTATATAAACGTGTAACTCTGGGGAAAGACAGCGGTCAGTGAGACTTGCTTTATTGCTTACCAGTGAATGATCATGATGATGAAGTTTGGTACTGCTGTCGTTTAGTCTTGTTAACAACATTTTACACTTTGAAAAGTAGAACAATCGTTGAATGAGGCTGACGGACTTTTTAAGAATACCTTTCCGGCGAAGTGCACTGAGTGGCACTGCTCAGTCAACCGAGTCGAACTCGCCTTTCAAATCCATATAAACTACGGTCGTAGTGCCGCAGTTTGCTTGGCGCGTTTCCAGTAACAATCGAGGGGTGAATATCTACGCGACCTTGACCCGGACGAAATTCGATTTCCTGTTCACGAAGGTTACTCTTAAAAATTGGTGTCAAACGGTGCACCACTGTCGAAGCAAAGACCTTAGTAACTATCGAAATTTAACCAATCTTGCCATGGTTGCCGTAATCACTGCACGTGTCTTTCTCGAATATGAGCGCAGTCATCCACTTACCCCGCGATAACGGTATACGTTGATCGTCCCTAATATCACGGAGCAAGATATTTCTATGAGGAATGCACTATGTAATATGAAAGGAACAGGAAAATGAACTTTTGAGGAAGGGGAAGTGCCAAGCACTTATCACACATTGGATCTGAAACTCAGAAGAGGAAATAAAAACTGAATGAGACTAGTATTTTGAGTGTGATGTAGCAAAATAGAACGATAATGCCCAGTAGGCTTTCGTAAGGGGTGCGTGTGAATACACACCACATTTTGCTTTAAGAATCTATGATTAACTGTACATGAGTGACTAGATTAGGTCGGTTGAGATGCGGTTTGAGCATGACCACAAAACGGTTGCCTCGTTGTACGCTGTTCTCCAAGGCACGTGATGGTCGAAAGATAAATCGCCGTGATCACTCAACAACATGGTAAAAGATTTGAAAAAATTAACCAGCTGGCCGGTTGGTGTAAATTAGACTACCGGGTTGAAGTTCACGGAATGGTTGAAGAGAAGAGTTTATGTGGCTCCGTGCCAGGCGTCAATCAGCCAGAATTACAAAACCAGCTTTCTCCAACTCTACATATTTCAATACGCGAAATCCTCATGTGGACTTCATGAGGATCCAAAGCTGGTGTTCAACGCCTCTGATTCTCTATCGCCATTGCAAGGGTTGGGTCAAATAACAAACACTCGGATATACGATGCGGATTGTCAGTCACAACCCCAAAAGAATTGTAGAACACAAACACGGAATGCCTGCAGGTCTTTCGCAGCTCAACACTTTGGTCTCATACATCGTTTTTCGCAGTTCAAATGCGGTAGGCTAGGTCACATTCATTCCGGTTGCGAAAGTTTGCAAACCTATGCAACGAACAAGTTTAGTTCTAACTTAACCGCCTAATTGGGATTCCAACTGCTTTCGTTACCCGTCACCACTTCCAACTCGTTTGGCCTGCGGTGACCAAACGAATAAGGTCGTGGCGTTTGGACATCAAGGTCGCGGGTTTGAATCCTCCCACCACCGGTCAACTTCCCCACTTGGCACCCCTCTGCTGACCGCGGCCCCCTTCTTGAAAATTGATGTGCATTGTCGTTTCATTAATAACGGAAAAGATTAAAAAAAATATCACAGAAATGCTTCTCTTGCCAGCAATTCTATGCGTCATCGTTTGTCTAAAACACTGTGAGTATAGATAGAAAACTCGCTGGTTCGGAATCTTTTGCCCCCTACTTATATGACATTTTCGGTGGATATCAGGAAACGTGAAACACCTGTTTTGATGTCATCCAAGCTATCCTTAACAAATTTGAATTCCAAAACACATCAGCGCCTTTTCTGTGTCATCGAGTGCCCACTTTCTATCACTAAACTTAACTGCGTGAAATTGTTCAAACATCTCGTGTTATTTTCAATTGATAACCACCATTCTCAACTCCGGAAGTTCATTTGTTGATTGGTCCAGAGCGGCGGGCGATAGTCAAATTTAATTGGTTACTCTAGAGGCTTCGGGATCCGCAACCTTCCGGAACTGTTGCATCCTTCCCCTTGGGTTACGGGAACCAGTAAAGAACACAATATACAAGTTAAAGGACAAGGGAATTTTTACCACCTAAAAAGGATGGAATAATCTGGAGAATTCTCAGTGACTCCCGGATTAATGGAGAAAAGTTCCCCAAACAGACAAATTATTTAAGTCCGGAACCCGAAAATATCCATCATGAATTTCACTAATCTAAATTTTCCTCCAAGCTCGAAACCAGCGATGCATTCCTATAACTATCTCTCAGCGAGACATTTCGTGAGTTAACAACTATCAACATTCCGTTTAGACCGTTTCAATAAAAGGTTTTACTCTTTTGTCTTGGTGTTTCTCTTGCGATTCTTCAGAACGCAGCACCGCTCGAATCTCTAGAAGCAGTGGGTTATTCACTGGGTTCCCTCAACTATTACCTTTCAAGTGTTTTCTGTCATAGAAAAATCTATTTTTGCTCTTCTCATCCCGAAAAGTCATTTGTTTAATCGTCTGTACATACCTTTTACCTTCTTTATTTCCCTTTTATTAATGAAATAACACTGTACATCAATTTTTAGGAAGGGGGCCGCGGCCAACAGAGGGCCGCCAAGTGGGGAAGTTGACCGGTGGTGGGAGGATTCGAACCCGCGACCTTGATGTCCAAACGCCACGACCTTATCCGTTTGGTCACCGCCGGCCAACAGTAGTGTTGTTTTACGTTTTTGTTGCGAAAACTGAAGTTGACAGTCATCACGACTGTATTCTATCCACTAGCTCTGGGGTACTGCAAGAACAAAATGACCTTTCGGTACTGTAATTCACGCCGATTCAGTCTTGTAGGACGGAGGTATTGTTAAGCCAAACGGCAAACTGTGTCGTAGACGTGTCGATCAAATTGTTTTTAATCCTATGTCTGATTTTCCGTATAAATGCTGATATTCATGTTTCAGAATTTTCTTCAAATATCAATGGTCATAATAAAGAATTCGCACAGAGGGAATCAGTGTAAACATCAAGGGGTCATCGAGCAAAGAGCGTTTTGATTTCGAATCCCGAGACATCATTCAAAATGTAGCGAAAATAATGAATGTGCATAGCCGTATACTATCCAATTTTAATTAATCTAAGATCATTTGTGACAGACTTATGTATATTACAGCCGTATTCTCCTTGTTCGTCAGCTTTGGGTCGTAGCTTGTTCGTGTTTAGTGCCACCATCTCACGAGCTACCCTTACCTTACGACACTGAATTTTGTCTAACGTGGGTCACGGGAGGTCAACAAACAGGTCGTAAAACCCTCGGGTCACCTCCATCCAGAACCTTGTCACTCAAATTCGGCAATTCTTATGGCCTGAACGAAACGAGGAGCACCAGTGGAAATCAATACTTAAGCTAAATTCCTCATATTTGTGGATAAAATCACATTCGGATCCCTTGTTAACAATCGCACACGTTTTATCTAACCTACCCACCTCGTAAAGATAAGTGGACGCTTAATAGACGGTCGTTTTGTCCGAACTGTCATGATTAGTGCACGTGGTTGTGTACATCTGACAAGTAACCATTATCCTGCATAACAATCTGGTTGTTATAGGCGGTGACCAATTTAGCGTTTTTGGCTTCGCAGATTTTAAATCTATTATCATTCTACAAACACATACTTCCCGAGATATTTTGAATTTAACCTTTTTTAAATGTTGCGTGGCCGAAAATTTTAACATGGCCGCAAAAAGGTTCACAGAACCTCTCTCTGTGATTAGTTGTTTCCCTTATCGACAAAGGACACCCCACAAAACTATATAAACGATAGAGCTCACTTGACTTCTGACTTGTATTGGTGGGTCAGCAATAAATGCGCGGCTGTTGTATTAGACCTCTCTCCCTCGCTAGCGAGTTGAGATAGGAGTTCGAATTCCGTGCCTTGTTCCTGTGTGACTGTCCAGTTAAAGGGACATTTGGTCCGCTGCATTCCGTTGTGCAACTACGGGGTTTGAAGGCCCAAGGCCGTATTATTGTGTCTCCAGCCTTGGTGTGTGTTAGTTTCCTATTAGGCTGTCGGCTTGTGCTGTTGTGTGACATCTGACGTTTTGTGCTTCAATGATATGTGTTGATCAACTCAACTAGGAAACAACACTAGTGTTTACACCGCATTTATTATGCACCGAATATGCAACATGCCCAGAAAGGGGCGCGGCTTTTGAAACCCTGCCAAATAGGGAAGTGACCGGTGTCGCATCCTCAGCTGTTTGATCACCTCATTACTCAACTGATATTTCTACGAAACAAGTCAACTCACTTGGCGATATGAGCAGCTGAACATGGAAACCCACCAAAGGCCATATTTCCATAATGGTAAGGCAAAACGCTGTGGACTGCGGTACATAGCCTCTCCGCATAAGAACCATTAATTACGACGAAAACGTGTGCTTTGAAATCGTACGTTCTTTTTCTGAGAACTGGCACTGCCAAAACGACGAAAAAACCTCCGACGAATCACCGTACAATTTACAAACAGTCTCATCGGCCGCACAGGCTCCTAATGCTTCATGTGAAACTCCAGTGACAATCTAACAATTTGTATACAAGGATCAGAAAACATTTATCCGGAAATGCTTACATGGACATGTGTCGACCCACCTCGTGCATATAAACCAGTGGAGATGGCTGTAATCGAACCTCAAGACGATCCAGCTTTCGTCCCAACAAATCCTTGCAAACACCGCAAATGCGCAGCAAATATTCTTTTTGAGAATTCCCAACATCCGAATATGAAGGATATGGAAGAATCACATCGAAATTATGAACTTTTGCGACACAAATACAATAATACTTCTAGAGATTGCAGAACATGGTGCGCATCAACACTAGGCGTCATGTGAGAAATGCCTTGGAACTGGGAGGGGTTAGTAACTACGAGTTTACCGTTTTACTGAACATTAGATTTAATAAAGGTGCCATGAGACTGGCAGGACGAGGTAAACAAAGAATGGTTAAGCGAATCGGTGGAACGAATATCCTTAGAATAATCTGCAAACACGAAGCAGAGAGTGAACAAATCAAAAGTCTCACCTAGGTCATGATGAGCACACCATGGGGTTTGTTAAGAATTGACACAATAGCTATAAATTATCAGTATTCAATGAATACGTATACTGAAAATGTATTATGACAAAACTATCAATAGAAAACAAGGTCATTACATCCCAGTGGGGAAAGATGAGCAATCCATGATCACTATGGGTCACGCGACCATTGGGGATACAAAAATCGTGATCATGAAACTTGCAGTAGTCTACAACCGAGTGGTGTCTTAGTGGGTCATGTATGATAGCCAAGCGGGCGGAAGCGGACTGTCAACTACGGCAAAGATTAAGAGACGAGGGACAGAAAACTCTTAGGTCATTATTAACTTTATTTTGCCACAAGCAGAAATTCGAAGAAATTAGCTGTATTGAGAATCCGACCATCAAAAGTCGGACACTTACCCTTAGTTGTGTCTCGATCCATATCTAGCAACGGCCGCGAGATTTCCACAGACTTGAAAAACACAGGCTTATGTGTTATCCCCTCTTGTTCTACACAAGAAATCGGAACATTGCACGAAAGTGAAGTTAGATTGGATGTGTTTACTAACTCCAAAATGCGCATTCCGGAATCTTTCGAGAGAAAGAAGCTGCAGTCTGCACAAAGAACGTGTCCACAGAGGCGACAATGATGTCTACGACGAAAAACAGGATTGTAATCCAGAATTGCGTTAGTGAACTCTGTCAGTTTCTGCTTGCTTTTTTGAGCAACAAGCTGAAACCGTTTGACGTCCGAGGATGCTTGAAGTGGAAAGGAGGACTGATCGGCTTTTTCTTCTAATGCCGGAAACGCTAACTCCATACCAAGACCGAAGGCTCCACCACAAGATGGACAGAGATCGACCTTAACATCAATCCATGGAACAACAGACTGCTCATACTCTACGACCAAACGAACGGAACTAGAAAGTTATTCCGGTATCTTACCCCTGCGTTCATCAGCAGATTTGCAGTTACAATTGAGTAATTTTTCAAGACGGATTAGTAGACTGTTTGCCTCGAGGGCATCTCGAGAAGCTCGACATCTCCGATACCGAGTGAAATCCGATAACAAGGAGCGGGTCTGACCTACAAATTTGTGTCCGACGTTCAGAATAATTACCGAAAGGTTGTGCGGAAACTTCCTGATCATAAAACGCCAAACTGAGAGGAACAGAGTCAGATCGTCTGATAGACAAATTGATTCCGGTCTGGTGTGAATTACGATAATGTCCAACGTGATCGCCATGCTTATGATCCGAATCGAAATGAAACTTTAGCAGTTCTGCCGTGCCGAAGGATTTCATACAATTCGGGCAGATGAAACCCTCGATAATTGGCTCAGAAACTGTGTGTGTCATATTGCTTGTCATCATAAAAATAATCCTCGAAAATTAAACCGCACCTGGAACAATAAACATGAGGAATGAAAGCAAGTCCGTAAATCATCAACTCAGTCATTAGTCTCCGATCTTAAACTGCATCTAAGATCGACGTTAGCCGAGCAATACGTGACAACAGGTGACTGAAGTAAAACCAATAAATTTGTGAAACCGACTAACCAGCGCTTTATCATCGTTTTCGTCCAGCGAGGCAAGCCACACTGACCGCTGCCTCTTCCTCCGTGTTACATGCTGCTATAGAGTGAACATGCAATTGGAACAGCAAGTGGACATTCAGAGGGCGGGAAAAGAAAAGTGCCACAGTAGCAAACACGGAATACAGCCAGGCTGTACATTACACTTTTTATTCGTTCTGATTAAACAAAAATGATAATCTCCACTGTTCACTGTCATCCTTGTGTCTCCAGCCAGCTATTTAACGAATCTTTCGAACTTCAACCACGAAGACGTGAGACATCTACTTCGCCTAAATACCCTGTGCGTCCTCTCATCCCACGTGGCTTTTTCCATTCCGCGAGAGGAATGGAAATTAGATCGCGGATTGGTGGACCAGTGTTCAGCACGCAATCCAACCAACGCAGTCTTTCAAGCTTTATACGCTGCAATACAATATTATGGGGATGCGCAAAAAACATGTCCCAAACGCATCAGCCTATTCTGATCCAGTGCTAAGTCTGACGACTGAACCATAAGACCCAGTAACTCACCCCTAAAATCTGTTACTCACAAAATTCTCCCACCATATTGTTTCAATACCGCACAGAAAACGGTGTTCAAACGCAAAAGATTTTGCTTATCTTCTGTTCTCAGCGGAAAAGTCTCGGACCCGTAGAGCAATACCGACTTCATTGCTGCCGTGTATGCCCGACCTTTGATACATAACCGGATGTCGAGCTCACACCACAGATGCCTCAAACTGGCAAACAAATAGAGGCCTTTTGTATGCGCGAGGACACTTCACCAGATATACCACCACCGAGTGAGATACAACTACCCAGGTAACCAAATCTATCAGCGTCACCTAGATGTTCCCACGTAAGAATAAGATACACAGGAATGACAGGTTGAATAAAAGAGAGGGAACGCTGAACAGTACCATACTTATCACTACCCACCCCACTTGCCCTCGATGCAATGGACAGCGCGGTCCTGATTATCCGGCATGACGACTGATGTAGTATGGAATTATTTGTAGGCGTGTAACTCATGAAGACTGGTGGACGGGTACTGCTATGGAGTCCAGCCACTAAGCAGAAAGGCGATTATTGTTCTCAGCCGAAGCCTTTGGTTGTGACAAGAACCTGACTGCAAGTCAGCGGGGCATAGCTGTCCTATGTAACAGTTTGAACTGTCGGTCGCAGCTGGAAGTGTCTTGCTGTCTATTTGAGCTCTGGCTCTGCTGCGTCTGATTTTGCTACCGCGGTCTTTGCTTTTGGCACAGCCGTTGCTTTTTCAGGCGACCGTTTTTGATTGGTTCGTGCTGTGGGGTCCATTGTCCTTCTTTACACTTGGACGACCTCGCGACCCATCAGGAACAATACAGTATTTACCGAAGGAACTCGCTGCAACTTTGAAGACCCCAGCTGATTCGCCGGTGAACTCCATCAGTATATGCCTCTCTAATCAGTTGCCTTTCTTGAAGAATGGTGACTTGTGTACGCCTACTGTTTACATCCTCCTTATGTCCGCAGGAAGTGGAATGCCTGAGTCGCAATGCATTTTGCAACTATCTACGAACCAGTTCTCTTCACCCTTTGGCTGCCAGTTTCTCGCGGTTTCGGACCAACGAGCAACGACTGGGCGACCAATTCACTGATTAGGTCTGTATGTGCACGTCCTCACCTGTCTCGCTTGAAGTTTCACCCCAAAATGAAAAGGCTGTAGAAGCTTCCCAGTCATATGACTTAGACAAATCTTTTTTCCCACGCTGTTGTCAACTCCTGTCATCATAAGAAAAACTTCTGTTACCTTGTGCAAACTCAGTGAGTTTTTTGGTCCTGCCGGTGATTTTTATCTATGACCTCGGCCTAGTTGTCACGGGTGTTGCCGTCGTGTTTTCGGGTCTGTACAAAGGAGTTTGCTGCTGCTTCATGTTACTTCTCCGCTCTTGGTAGGCAATTCACGCGGTCCACTTCTAGAACCCACAACTTCCTTCACCTTACTGCGGCTGGCTCATCGAAGAGGATAGACCGGCTTCTCATTGCAGTTGATCATGCTTAGCGGTAAGTACCTGGCAGATATCGGTCAAGTTTAATTTTCACTGGCCAGTGGCACACATCAAAGGAAGGCCAAAACAACGGGGAAAGACTTCTCCAATTCTGTGCAGATAATCATTTATTCCTATCTAGTACGAATTTCCGACACAGTTCGCGTCGCACAGCGACCTGGCGTTCTAACTCGAAAGGCACATTGAGTCAGATTGACCATATCGCAGTTAGCTACCGTTGGCGCAGTTCTGTCCAGAATGGTAGGTCGTACTGGACCGCGTACGTCGAATCGGACCATGCGTTAGTTTTAATGCGATTTTTGCTGCAGCTCAATGGCCATCGACCCAGGCCACAAACCCGATTGGGTGTCGAACGTTTGTCCGATTCGGCCGTTCGCAACAGCTACGAACAGAAACTGTCCGAGGAACTAAAAACTGCGACCAGTGGCAATGTAGACGATCAGTGGGATCAAATTAAGCAGGCTATGCATTTGGTAGCGGATTTCGCCTGCGGTCCCAGATCTAGTGTTCATCAAAAAACATGGATCTTCGCAAGCGTCGCCAGTCAATGGGAGCAAAAACGCGAGCTGCCTACTGCAAGGAAATGAATAATGGATGCGTACCACACGTTCAGCCTCAGTTGACCATAAGCCTTAGGAATGACCGCGAAAACTGGTGGGTTGAGTTCAGCCGAAGAGATGGAGTGGCGTCCGCTATCAGGTAACAGTCAAGACTGTTTAAAGCTTATAACGCGACCAGCGGTGGGCGGCGAACGTGCGGGTTAGTGAAGTCTGTGCGATAGGAATGAGGAGCTCATCATGGAAGACAAAAAAGGATGGACACATTGGGCAGCAACATGTCAAGCGACAGATAATAGGGGCCACACGCCTCTAAACGTATTTAGTCCGACGTCTGGAGGCTGTGAAGTACCTTGGGAAGGTGTCAGCTGAATCCCCCAAGCGGAAGTGTAGTGGAGTTCAAAATATTCGGCTTCTGCAACGAGGGGGAGAAGCTGCCGGTTCCGACGACCTTGTCCGCCAGTTCTGTTTCAAAGTGGGTGAGAGAAGTGCTCGCTTAAATCACTTACCTCCTTGATTCGTGATATTTGGAACGAGGAGCGTATCCCGCTATCGCGGGGTAAGTCACTGATTTTACCCGTGTTCAAGAAGGGAACCCGGAGTGACTGCAGCAATCATCATGGGATTAGTTTAATTCGATAGTTCCTAACGTGTTAGCTTGCGATAATTGCTTGCGCGTGCACGTTCGAAGATATCGCGACATAAGCCGGATTTCTCGGCGAGGGATGACAAGATTACTTCGCAGCTCGGAAAACGCGCCACACGACCGTCCGCCCTACGAATCGTTAGTCTTCTCGACTTTGTAAGGTTGTTTTGCGACTTCGTTGGATCGAACCGGCAACTACGCAGTGGCTCTCCACGCAGAAGGGGAGATGCCAAGCGAAGTTTGTTGAACCTGTTGCAGGCAATTTGTACTCGCATACCTATGGTCGCGGTTAGGGTATACGGTGAACAGTTCCAGTTATATAACGGACTAGCTAAGCGTTCGACAAGGCTGTACCCATCTCTCGCCATTTCTTGTTTCAGAGCTTCGTCATGGACGAGGTGAGGATCAATGCTTTAGGAGGTTCTCCGAGGACGTGTAGGAGTGGAACTGGGAAGTGGAGGAAGCTATTGTGACCTAGATTAAGCAGACGACGTCGTGTGTCTGTTCGAGTCTGCGGACCATGCACAACGGGCACTAGATAGACTGTCGAGATCGGTTGCTCGGTTCGGCATGTGCTTTGCACCTTCAAAGTGCAAAGTACTGTTACAGGACTGGACGACAGCAGCGCCGAACTTGGAACTGGATGGAGAAGAACTAATGACTGTGGGCCGTTTCACCTACCTTGGTAGCTGCGTGTCCAACGATGGAAGCTCAGCAGTGGAGGCAAACACGCATATATCCAAGGCTCGTGCAGCTTACGCTGGATTGAAGCACTTCTGGCGTTGGCCTGATATTTCACTGAAGTTGAAAGGTCGCGTGCATTGTGCTGCAGGGCGTTCAGTTCTGTTGTACGGTTGCGAGACGTGGAGTATGCGTGTGGGAGATGTTCGTCGGTTGGAGATTTTCGACCACCGATGTTCACGTAGTATGGCTAGGATTGGATGGAGTGACTGTTATGGCCGATGACCATTCGAAGGTTTTTGGAGCCGTAGATTTCATTTCTGCCACCAATTTCCCAAAAGAATCTATCCCTTTCTTAACATTTCGAAATTGACGTTATTTTAAAAATTTCGCGGCTGAATATTCCTATATCCGCGAAAAGATTCATAAAAGCCCCTTCTGTGATTGGCTAGTCCACACATCAATCAAGGCCACCCAACAAAACTGTATAAACGATAGAGCTCACTTGAATTCTGACTTGTGTTGGTGGGTCACCAATAAACGCGCGGCAGTACTCTGTGTTCGTCTTCTCCCTTCCGCTAGCGGGCTGGGCTAGCTGTTCGTATTTCGCGCCGCTTATTATTCTGTGTGGCTGCTCATTCAAGGGAGCAGCAGATCTGTCCCATTCGTTGCGCGACTATGGGCCTTGAGTCTTGAGCCCGAACTTTTGTGTCTCCAACCTCTGTGTGTGTGTTCCTGTCCTACTAGACTACAGGCTGTGCTCCTGGGATATCGTGCACTGCGAGTACTTGTGTCTTGTGCTTTACTGTGTGCATAGACCAACCAAACTCGGTAACATAACAGTGACCGGGCGAGTGATATAGAGGTTATGCATCTGATATTGGGTGCCACTTCTGAAAATAGCTTGTTTCAGCGTATGAATCCCAGTAGACTACGCTGGTCGGGTCACCTGTTGCGTATGACGAACACTCGTCTACCGTACCGTGCCTTATTTTGTGTTTCTCCCAATGAATGGAAGAAGCCATGTGGAGGCCAACAGATGACGTGGCAACGTGGGATGAGAAAATGTACAGCAAAGCTAGGTAAAGTAGGTGTCTCACGTCTTTGCCTTCGTGGTTGGGGTCCGAAAGACTCGTCGACTTGCTGGCTGCAGACACTTAAGGATATGGCAGTGAATCGTGAACAGTGGCGATCGTGCTGTCATTTTCTACTGAATCAGAATGATTGAAAACACGCGCGTTTGTACAGTTAGGTTGTGTTCCGTGTGTTGGCTGCAGCAGCATCTTATCTTTTCCCGCCTATGTAGGTCCACTCCCTGTTCCCATTGGATATTCACTCTTTTTGTATAAACGTGCAACTCTGGGGAAAGGCAGCGGTCAATGAGGCTTGCCTTGTTGTTTAACGCTGAACGATGATGATGATGACTTTAAATTTGAGGGAACTTCTAAAGTCCGGTCATTTAGTTGTGGGGGCTGATTTGTGATTATCAGATGTAGCGTACATTTTGATATTGCTGATACTGATCTCAAGACCAATCTCCGATGTGCATTCGTTAAGTCCCTCAAGAGTCTCCGGAATATAGTTAGATCCTATGTGAGCGCCACCAAGTCGTCAGCACATTTGAGGTCCATAATATAACAGTCTGTGGAAATGTGGACCTCTTGGTAACCATCTACTGCATATTGCATAACCCAGTCGACAGCAAAGTTGGACAGAATTAGAAACAACGGATATCCTTATCCTACCCTAGATTTCAGTTCGAACGGAAAAGACTCTTCACAGTAGGCCCGAACACGTTTTTGATGGACTACAGAACGATTCTATCAAACATGCCAGTCTGGAGGAACACCATCCCCAAGCATTATCTTCCACAGTCCCTCGCGATCTACTGAACCGAATGCAGGGCGAAAGTTGATGAAGCATGCGGCGGTGGGACGTTGGAATTTGTGTCGGTGTTGCAGGGTAG
Organism: Fasciolopsis buskii; assembly: GCA_008360955.1. Taxonomy (NCBI): domain Eukaryota; kingdom Metazoa; phylum Platyhelminthes; class Trematoda; order Plagiorchiida; family Fasciolidae; genus Fasciolopsis; species Fasciolopsis buskii. Next base: position 52,828 of record LUCM01006404.1, read on the forward strand.
TACGAAGGTCGATACAACCACTGCTCAGGCAGAAGCCTCCCTGATAGGCCGAGCGCGTGCATGTAACGATTCAGCGAAGCGATTCAATACAAGCTGGGAGAATTTTTTGCGGCCGCATCTAACGGAGGGATTCCTCTGTAGATTCCGCACACTATTTTATCACCCGTTTTGAGAAGTGGCAACAAAGTCGGAATGTATCAATCGGATGGATATTTTTCGGTTTCCCAAATCAGCTGGATCAAGGTATGAAGTGGCCCCGTGATCCTGGGGATTTCGTCCTTACCTGTGGCCTCCCCAGACTTCAACCGATGGATCACATCGGCTATGCTCTCTAATGACGGCGGGGCGCAGTTAATGCCATAAGAGGCCGGAGTCGGAAGTAAATCCACCGGTCTACCTAGTAGGCGATTAAGCGGCTGGTCGAAATGTTCTACTCATCTAGTTATACCTGCAAACCTATGGTAGAGCAAATGTGCATGGTGGACTATCAAGTTCATTTGAAACGATTAGCGGTCTTCGACAAGGGTGTCCTATCTCGCCATTCTTGTTCAACTTCATCAAGAACGAGGTAATGGACGATGCGTTAGATTTCCAGAACGAGAGCTGTGTGACCTAGCTTATGAGGACAACTTCGCGCGCTTGTTCCAATATACGGAAAATGCGCAGCGCACATCAGACACACTCGCGATTTCGGGATGTGAGATGCACCTTCAAAGGGTAAAGTGATGTTATAAGACACCTTAACAATAGTTCCAAAGCTGACACTGAATGGAAACGAACTACCAATTGTGAACCGTTTTAATTACCTCGGCAGTTGCATGCATGAGGATGGTAGCACGGCAGTAGAAGTAAGCACGCGCATATTCAAGGCAATCGTTGGATTGAAGCATGTGACGCCGATTTAATATTTTAATGAAATCGAGAAGTCCTGTGTACAATGAAGCAGTGTGCTCATTTCTGTTGCATGAATGAGAGACATGGAAATTCGTCAACTAGCCGGCTGGAGACACTGAAGAATATGGCGATGAACAGTGACCAGTGGCCATCGAGCTATCTTGAAGCATTCAAGCATCACTCAGGATCGATGCTTGAAGAGTTGGAGTAGCCCGCGGGTGCAAGCCGAAGCCCGTAAATCCCAGTTTTTTAACTTTTCTTGTCGGCAGAAGTATGGGCTGAAACCAGATAACCTAGGGGGAAGGCCATATAGTTATCAGTGTCATCACGCCAAGTGCTCTACTAAATGAGATGGGGGCGCTATGGAATTAGGGAAATAGTTGATATTGGAGGAGTTTGAAGGGTGGGGTCTAAATGAACGTCAAGATTTCTTTTGAAGATGGCTTTACTCTAAAAATTGGTAACTTCGTCAAGCAGGGCATTCCAGCGAGAAATCACTTCGTGGAGGAAGAAGCTACTTATAAGGGAGGTGCCAAGTGAAGCCTGAGGATCTTTCTCGAATGGCCTCTGAGAAACAAGGGTGGGCGCAAGATAAGAAATTCGCCCACCTGGCCTGGGGTAAAGGTTGAACATCAAGAATAAGTCACCCCTGTTACGCCTTACCTCCGGGGGACATAAGTCATGTGGTCGAGACGAATAGGGAAGATGGGAAGGACCGATTGTTTTGCTGGCAGCTCTCTGTATCCATTCTAGGCACTGTCGATCGTGAGTCCATACTGCACCATTTGGCTACTGTACTCCAGCATCGGAGAACATACATGCCGTGTAATTTGAGGAAGTCCCCTCGCGAGATTCATGAGAAGGATTGTTGGATCATGTTTAAGACCAAAAAAGCCGTTTTTCTGCAAGTTGCCGATGATGCGAGGACAGGCAGTTATCTAACCGGAACCCTAACACTTTGTAGCGATCTACTCTGGGAGGGTAACGCTTTCACCAACAAGGAATGATTGGTCAGATCCATCACTAAATGATTCGCTGACGCATTTATCATCGTTCATGGGAAGGCTCCAGTCGATTGACCAACGCTTGGCTTTATTTATAGCCTGCTGGAAGAAATTTCTGTGTGCAACACATAAGGTTACATCGTCTGCATACATCGCAATGCTGGATGGACAGAACAGAGAGAGGCCGTTGATACAGGCTAGAAACAACAGGAGTCCGAGAGCTGAGTCTTGACGGACACCACAGGAAGGTTTAGAAATAGCGTCGTTTAAATTGACGGCAAAACTGCTGTGAGTAAGAAAGTTACGTAGTGAATCTAGTAGATCTTTTATACTTTTATGTTTCCTTCCTTTATTAATGAAATAACAAAGTATATCGTTTTTCAAGAAGAGGGCCGTGACCGTCAGAGGGCTGCCAAGTAAGGAAGTTGAACGGCGGTGAGAGGATTCGAACCCTTGGCCTTAACGTCCAAAACCCACAACTTTATCGGCCTGACCACCACCGGTCTCATATGCCTCAAGTTTATACAGTACTTGGGCATGGGGAATCCTGCCAAAGACTTTCGCAAAGACTATGAATATGGCATGTGAAATCTGTCCGCTACCATAGGCTATGGTGAGGCCATCCATGGAGTAAGTACGTTGATGAGGAAATCGTGCTGGGGTGGAGGAAGAATCGTATTTATTTATAGACTTGAAAGGATAGATTGCCTAAGTACCCGCTGGAAGACTTTGCTGGGGATACTGGTAAGACTAATTGGTCTGTAGTTAGCGGGTAGGTCCCTGCTATCCTCTCTGCAGATTGGTGCCCTAAATGCTTTTTCCCACGTGGAAGAGCAGGTGTCGTTGTCCATGCAAGCCCGAAATAGAGAAGTAAACGGAGCGGCTAAAGTCGCAGTGTTTTAATCCAGAATGCGAGGATGAAGCTGATCGGGTCCGATGGCACAGTATTGGTTTAGGCAGCGGAGGCCCTTTGGAACTGCTTTTGGGTTGACTGGTAGGCGATAAGGAGTAGAGGCCAACGGAATTGGATAAAAGGTGGGGTGGGACTAGGTTGGGGCGACGCTGAAGTTGGTGCTGAAGTATAACTCAAAAGCCTCAGCTACCAGGTCGGGAAACGTTATCGAAGATCCGTGTGAGTTCTTCAGGGCTAGGGGCGATGGCACCAACTTTTTCAGTCCCCTCATGTACTGACAGGGGTGAGCCTTATTTTTTCGACCGCGAGCGAGTACAGTTTGCTGTTTTGCCCTGTGGTAAGCCTTCATTTGGTCCTTACACTGGTTTTGAATGAGGACGAACTTCCATGCGTCCTGAGCGAGACCTGTGAGCTTGAACCTAGCACAACCGAGATCTCTTATCTGACGTGCGTTTTACTAGAGGGGTAAGGAAGGCCTCCTGCGGCTAAGGACTTGGATCCTTGGAATAAAGGTGCTGTCAAACGTGGAAACAAGGTTTGTAGGCCAAGCAGTCATCTCCACGGCATTCGGTCTTGAGAAACCATGATTTAGACAGAGGCTCAATAAGCCGTCGAGGGCTTGGAAATTTGCCCTCTTGAAGGAAAAAGTAAATTCGGGTGCGTTGGGAATTGGTAGCCAACTGATGATATAGTCAAAGCGGATAAGTACATGGTCACTTTCACCTAGTGGATGGGGTAGTGAATCATATCAACCTGGTGCTTATCGTTTGTTATGATTAAATCCAGCCGGATTGGGTTTAGGTCCTTCCGAAGTCCGGTGCACTCCTTCACGTCTTGAGTCCATGCCCTTCCGATAGTAAGTTCTAGCAAAGACCCTCCAAAGGTGAGCTCAGGGCAATCAGCCCTGGCGAGTTGAAGTCGCCAGTGATTGGGAAAGGGGTGAAACTTTCCTATTGTGCTAGTGTATCAAGAAAGTTCAGCAGTAGAATGTCCTGGGTATTGCAGGCGGAAGGTCTGTACATTACGCCGAAAAATAGCCCTCAGGCTAGAGAAAAGTGACGAACATACAGTCAGCTTGTTCAAAAGTCGGAAGGTTTGAGATTAAAGGAGGGGAAGGGAGTTGCAGTGCGACAGGATATCTCCAGCACTACCTCTGCCTGAGTCCTGCCTGATTGCTTAGAAACCAGGAATGGCTATTTCAATGTCGCGAGTGTCATCAGCAAGCTAGATTTCTGTGACAGCAATTAGGTGAGGGTCATTTTCTAGAACCAACCGCCGAAGTTCTGGCACTCTGTTGAGACTTAGGCAGTTGCAGTAAAGACATCTAAGCTGCTGCAAGACTGTTAGTGACAGCTGGTTTAGGAGTTGGTGGAAATGATATTGGGAGTGGGGTTGAGATGGCAGAGGCCCTGAGGTAGTAGAGTGCTGGGGTAGTGGAGGCTCGAGGTATGGCGAAAGTGATAAGTGATACCAACCATGAATATCCATTAAAACCTGGATGGCAGAAGGCCCGGGATCGATCTGCTCCCCTAACTTTCTGAAAAGGCCGGATCAACAGTGGTGCTAGGCCTGTTTGAGCTGTTTCGCCACTGAGGCACTGCGATATTCTTGGTATATCGAATCTCTTTTGCATTTGCGAGAGGACATCCGGGATCAAAAATACTCTTTGGTACTTGCCTCGACGGGGAGATTCTCATCTGATGCTCGCGGCAAAGTAAGTTTCCCCGTCCTCGGTTTTCTTCCCAGTGGGGATCCTTTTCGACTGTTCAACTGACGCAGTTGGTGTGCTTACTGCGGCGGGGAAAGGTACACCAGTAAACTCACAGGGGTGGAGGCTACGGGTTTGGGTTTCGAGGCGGTGCATCTGCACCACAGGACGCGCAACTAATTTCGGATCTTGGACATTAGTGACTTTCTCTTAGTCACGTGGTTTCGCACATGGAGGGATTTATCCGTTGAGACTCCTCTGAGCCCTCCAATTTTCCGTTCGGGTCGGTGCGCCATTGGAATTACTTTCGTGACACAATCCGCGAATCCAATGTTTACAAGGATACCATGAACTGTGTCGGATTTCTAGAAAACTAACCAGATGCAGTGACCCTTGATGAAGTGTTGGAGTTTCAGGCGGTTGAATGTCTACCTAAAAACATCCTTGAGAAAATATATTTAGGAAGCGTCCCTCAAGGATAACTCTTCTGGTGCACTTTTTGGTCTCACGCATTACTTTTGTTGCGTCCGGAATATCCTGTTGAGCCTGGGCTGCGGCTCTTGAGGATTCGAAGTCAGCTGTCTGAGCTTAGAAGTCTCGTGTCTTAGTGGGGCTACTGTTGCATTAACCGAGGAGATTTCTGTCTGTTGGCTATATATGGTCACAGAATGATGTCTGTTTTTCTTCCTCAGAAAGCAGGACTCGGGTCGCAGTACTCATATTTAGGATGCATCTTATTAGGCCACCTTATATTGGCGATAGCAGTTAGTACGGAGAAAAAAAGAAGCTCACCCTGGAAGAGATCTACGTGGAATGAAGCGAGGCCATCCCAGTGCGGTGTAGCGCAGTGCGTGTTTGGGGGTAGATTCCAGTTCCAGTTACATTACATGACTACAAGCGAGATGACCGGTCGTCCAGGTTCTTGCACCGAGAGCCCCTTGGATCAGACGATGCTTCGAAAACAGGAAGTTGGGCACCCTATTCATTTTTACAATGGGGTGGGCAATCGATAGGATGCTTTCTTCTCAACTATCTCCTCGGTCCGAAACCGCATACACTGTCCTCTCCAAACACAGATAGCCGTAAGATACCTACAATCCGCTTTTATTTGGGTAGTGATCCTATCTCACCCTTTTCATGTGGCAGCTTTTTCCATTCATCCACCACTCGCACCGTAAAGGATTTGCTTCCCAACCCCGTTGTTACATACCATCGCACAAGCTTTTCACTATTCCGTCAGAGTTTCATTCCTCGTTAACTGGAATGGAGTCCCCCAGTGACTTCGTATCTCGGCCAGGCCCTTAACGGCTTAGAAGGCAAGTATAAAGTGACCTCTTTTCTTGCTGTAAGTCCGACTGTCATAACGCGTATCTTGTATTACGTTTACTTGCCTTTGACGGTTCTGATCACTTCTGCGTCACTATTACTCGGCCCTGGACGACTGCAATACCGACAACCCTCACACCTAACTAGTACAAGAAAAATACAGTCTGAGGCGGGCTACGGTTGAGCTCATTTTATCAGGAGCGTGCGATCGGTGCTTGCGTGAGCAACGCACAAGTTGCGATCGCGCCCTGCGGTCGACGTTCGGGTAAACAAACGATCCGGAGGAACAACTCCGTGTTCCGACATACTACGTCTTTCCAGGAATAACAAGCCAAACTCCCTCAACATTTGCTTATGACCAATATCCCTCAAATTTCCAAACCATCCAGTGAAAACACCCTGAACCTATTCAAGCTTTTCTTATCTTTTACCAAATACGGTCTCCATGTCTGGATACAGTGCGGTCAGAAAAATGCCTTGGATACTGGCAGTAGACGTTTTGACTTGCCAGATCTTACAGTCCTTTTAGGTTGGTGTAATGCATGCCAGGCCTTCTTAGCCACTTTCTACCTTTGCAGACTACATTTGAAAACCACGCTCACCACTATCCCGAGGTTACTCGCTGGGTTTGGTCCATCGCGACTTGATACGGAGTAGGATCCAAATGGTGAGCGGCGTTTACTCGACTCTCCCTGAGTCGATGGCACTTGCTCGAGTTCAACGGAGAATCTCATTTACCTGAACACAAAGAAATACTGAGATCCCTCTGGATAGCCCGACTGTTTGCTGACCCCAATAGTTCGATGCCTTCAGTAAACAAGAAACACGGATTTCCCAAATCATTGGCCATGTTGCCGATGTACATCAGGAACAGCTGTGTCTCTGATGCACCTGGATGCATAGCAATCTCCTGTCTGATAGAATCCAGCTGGCTATTACCCTTAAAGAACTACTGTACAGACTTCGTGCTACCCAGATTTTCGCTGTTTGGGACTTCCGTTGAAAATGCGGCATTTCATTTCTGTCTGCCATGTACCTCAGTTAGTCTCGGAAGTCTTTTCTACCTTTCAACCTAATTAGAGCCCTGTGATTCTGCTTCCTGGCTCTCGTGAACCCAGCATTCAACAATGGTGGCAGCCCATTTCGTTTGTTCATCTGAAGTGGTACATCCAAGTCAGTTCTTCTAAAAGGTCACCCCAAACTCATAACCTATCCTCGCCGCCATTTGTAACTTTATAACCCGAATTTTATACTTTGCATGCTTCCTCCAGCGACGATATGTTTCTCTGTTGATCTCCTTACGGCCGCGGTCCAAAGATCCGGTTCATTCTTTTGCTTTCCTTCCTATCTGTGAGAAACTCCTCCTAAGGCTCGTAGGGGCTTTTCCTAATCCTTTGGCAGGTTCCTTTTATGTTCGTGTTCTTGATGTCAGTAACTCAGTGCCGTATTCCTGCCCTGGTTTCGGGGTTTCTTGCGTCAACCCTCCAGAAATCCCTCTGCAGTGTTTTAGGGCCCCTGTTCTGCCTAATTCGGAAGATAAATTTATTTATTACATGATCTCCGGTACCCAGTTGTGTGTGACAACGTAATCACAGGACATCATTTTCATAATTTATGATGGTCGAGTCGAGGAACGATGACTGTTAGCCTTACCTAAACTCAGTGTTTTCTCTCACGAATTAAGGTAGTTCCCTATCCACCCGCAATTCTATGAGCATGTTCCCCGCCGTACTGTGCGCATAGCCTCTAGTTTCCCACTCACTCCGGGGTGATTAAAATCTTCGACGCGCATCAACATCCCTGATAATTGCGCTGGTACCTGTATCATTTGTCGATATTCACCCTCGCTGACACTACGCCTTCGGTGGACACCTGCAATGGATGTCTGCCTACTTGGGAACTTAAAGTAGACTGATCACATATGAATTTTTGCGGCTCCCGGAATTTCTTCCGATTCACCGCGTACCAGCCCTGCCCGTGTTTTTAGGGCGGTCCAGACCCCCAGCAACGTAATGTCCGATCCGGTCAGCATAGAGAGCACTGGTTTGCTCTAACACGCAGGATGTGATCCGTTTCAGGCATCCAAATATTTATAACTTTTAACACCTTCAGTCTGTGTACTCCTCGCTTCTCATGTCATCTCATCCTCTTCACTGTCTCCACAAGGCTGAATATGCCGTTCTCGAAAACCTACAACCACCCCTAAAACTGATACCGTGGCTCAACTTCAGTTACCAAATTTTGCGCAATAGAAGCACCACGTTGTAGGTCAACTGTCTACGGTTCAGTAATCACCATAAACCCACGCTGTCACTGGAGCCAGATTACTTCTATTTTTGCGTTTCAGATCCCGCACCTATTGTAGATGCGTTGTTAGCGGTTCCATCCTTGTAACGGAAATTCCAAACCTGCTATCTCATCAATCCTGCTAGGAACCTGATAGCTAGAACTGGAGCTCGAGTGTTGGCCCGTTCAACCGAAGAATATCACACTGGTTACCTCAACTCGGATCATTGTAATTGGGCAAAACAGCGATTACTACCGCCTCCGGAAAGGCTTGCTCGCCTCATTTCCCATTCTTACTGCTGAATAAGACCAAAAGCTGCGACAACAAAAATGACAGCATAGAGGACATCCTTGGCTAGTGTATCCAAGGAATGCTTTTACACAAAATGTCCCTTATCTAGCGCCCGTACCAGTACAGCTTACCGCCAGCCACATGTAAATAAAATCAGCAGCCCTGGGAGTTCCATATCCAAAGCTCATAAAATATCCTCCAGAGACAATCTTCGCAGTGTTCCACCGCGTTCAGAATTTTTCTGATCGTTTTTTGTTGTCAACTGCATGCCTTATCCACTTTCCATGAAGTTACGCCTAATTTCCACTGCTTTCATAAAACTAGCATATTACCATTGTTTCATATCGGTTCAGCTCCACCTCTCCGTCCGTTACCTGACCCTCTGGTCATTTTGGGGGGCTTCAGTCATATCTCGATATCTGCCGGCGAGCTGCGGTCATGTTTTGCGCCAGCGACATGCAAATTTACTGCACTTAGACAGGAAATGACTCGTAGTTCATTGTGCTCAAATTATCCCAGGGAACTCTGCATAGTCGCGTGAAATTATTTTTCTAGTTTTGGTTTCTCAATGGAACACTTTTACATTCAGATTGCTTTGCAACATGTGATTCCACTTTCCAGTATGCTTCTGGAATGAATAAAGATCGCAATCATCCCTTTATTTCTCTTGCCTTCTGTTATGCACAATTCCTCTGCATCATCCTTGTAAAAATTTGAATTTGCCTCGGCAATCTTTTCCCAAATCGAGAAATATACACTAATAATATTAAAACCAGGTGCGGCGCGTGCATCACGTCAGGTGTTGAGTGAGTATCAACCTGTATCGGTGGAAATGGTTCAGTGTTATCAGATCATGAATGTTTATAAACAGAGATTGCTTCCAGCAGTGTAAAATTGTGTCTGGAACGATAAGTCGTATTGAGTCAGACAAGAACGAAAGGTCTTTGGTGGAAAACCATTTGACGAGTATTTCCCGTTGCTTTTGATATACCAGCGAGAAAATGGTTTTACGCTGGTTAGCTTTTTCACCATGCTTCCAGATAGGGGGTGCCCATTTGCAGGTAACCACAAAAAATAACTTTTCACTTATACATTTGAAGATATGAATGGTGGCCGTGTCACATAGAAATTGTTCGCGGTTCTGGGAAGGACGGCCGGGTAGTTGTAATGAAGAACATGATACCTCAATGCATCAGGTGATAAAGGATGATTTAGACTGATGTCAGGCTTTTATCGGTATTGCACTGAGGAAGTTCAAGCCTAAATAAGTTCATCGCGCCACCTGATAGGGCTAAACTATGGGGCCTGGTTAGGACACGACATAACACGTTGCTAATATTCGGGATTGACGGAGGCCAGGCTTCCTGTTTTGAATCATTTTGTCTATGAGTGTAGCAGCACCGCTGCCTTGAAGGACGTCTGCCCAGGATGTCAAGTACATCGCTGAAAATTGTTGGCTTAAGGCTTGTGGGGACGCAGTGGTGTAGGGTGAGGCTCTAGACTTACTGGCTTTGGTGACTGTGCTATGGACTTCGCCCGAAATGAACGGAATTTCGGTGTGAAAGACAAAGGAGCGGTTTAAACTGATTACTTTGGTTCCTCTGGAGGTTGTTTAGCTCTCGGGGCATCGGTGAGGCATGCAATATTCGCGATCGTAATGTACATTTGTGCAGCAGCAGCGAGTCAAACAATAAAAAAAGAATATGGTTACATGATCGCAATGTCAAAGAGCTATTGGACATGCACGAAGCATTCAATTCAACATCGGCTGACCGGTTCGTTGCTTAACGTTTAGGCCGCCACATCCATACCACGCGGCCACATGGTTAGCCCTTAAAGGGCGTGGATGGAGAAAGTTCCCAAAAAGACCATAAGTAAAAAGCATTATGACCGGCTTACGGAAATCCCGAACTAAGAAGACGAGGTCAAATGGAAGGGGAAAACTGACGAGAGACTACTGGCGTCGGAGAAAAACAGACGAAACCGCATAGGCCAGAATTCCTGTAGGTTTGTCCAATGAAAGCTAGGTAACTAATCATGGGTGAATAAAGGTAAATCAATTTTCATCAGTTTCGTAACTTTGTCATTCTTTATCAGACGGAAGCTTTTGGGCTGAGCTGAAATATTCAGGTCTAAGACAGCCTGGAATGTTAAATGCCGCCTGCAACAAAAACTCTCTGTTTGGCTGGTGAATTTTTGAGCGTTGTGGCCATAGAAAGCCCATTTCAGATGGTAAAAACACTTAAACCCATCGCCTTTTAGGGCAATTGCTCAAGGATTAGATTGTTCTCGGCGCATGTGATGAGTTCTATCTGGAGAGGAAATTTGTCCATATTCATTTTTAGGCGGCGAAATTGCAGCAAGGATTCTCTGTTTGTTGATGAATTGCCTCGCTCAAATTTTTCTTTGAAACTGCATCATGGCAGGACAATTATGGAAATGGTTCCTCTTCCACAACCGCGTCAATTTACTCTGTATTTGACCATACCGCGCGCGGCCAGGGGCGAATCAGTGAGATTATTTATGTGAGTACGGTCGGGATTTTAAAGACAATAGTATTACATGGCTTCTTCATTCTGTTTACTGTTTCACGGCAAAGCGCATCCGGGAAGCGGCCAGCGAACACCAAGCTGTGATTACCTCACCGAGTTTCAGGGTTGGTGATGTGTGAAAGAGGCGCAAGCTAAGATGCTGCGTTCCGAATTGCCAACCTGGTCTATTAAACTCGGCAATTTTCTTTCGAACATCGGTGTCTCACTAAGGAATTTGCTCGGTAGGCTTCTAAAAATAAATGGAGAACTGGCTTAGTATTCCCAGCCTTTTATTTTAGATCCCTGAGCTCTTCATTGTCATTTTTCATGTTCTTTTACTTTGTTAGTTGGAATTTCCAGTTGGGTTATCTCAAAGTTTACGAAAAATGATTTTGTCTTCAGGCCCATATTGTATTTAGGTCTACCATTTATGCTTTTATTTTCAGAAGATGTAGAATCAGATCTGTCCTAGAGCATTCCGGACCACAAGTCTACTAATTCAGCCCAGTGGTCGCGAATCGCCGTCAAAGGCTGACACCTCTGGCGTAGGCAAAAGCACTCATTTTCTGGTCCCGAGAAATTTCGTAGCCGACAGCGAACGTCCCGGATTCCGCTTTCCACAAATTTTGGAAGCGCACCTACATCGGAGTTAGTGAACCACTGGTCTTCCGTCATCCCAGCTGGAAGGTGGTGGTACTAAGTCTCACTAAAGTGATACCAAACCGTGAAAATGTGGAAAAATTTCAAATAAATGGTAAGAAGGCATAATAAGAAATGGTTTTAAAAAAGGCACTTTTAATGGCGAAAGTGGGCGGGTCTCACATTTTGGGCGACAAAGTTTGCCTGACTGAAAGCAATACGCAACTACCAATCAAAGCATAATACCTTATGTTATTTCACTGATGAATGAAGTAGAAAACGTGCTCAGTGATTGTTGGGAAAACGTAAACCAAGTGATAGGGGCCAAGCGGATATGCTCTCAGTGTCTGGATTGAATTTCGCGCGTTCACGTCCTCGCACCGCCGGTCAACATTCCCACTTGGCAGGCCTCTGTTGGCCGCGGCCTCATTCCTGAAAAGTGATGTGCACAGTCACTTCACTAAAAAAGATAGCAAAAGATAAACGGTAAATGGCAAAAAATAGAACTACAACCGTTGATTTACAGCTCACGTCTGACGCTACATATGCAGACAATTCCGGAGAATGAATCTGTAGACATCCGGTGACATAGACAAGGGAAAAGCAACGCTATCGTTTATTAGCTTGTGTTTGAGCCATCGCTAGTCCTCGATGGCTTCAACCTTTGGGCTCGTGCAGTGGTAAAATTAGCAGGAAGCAGTGGACATTTGGGAGCAACAGGCACTTGGATGAGAGACATTTCCGCAGCAAACCTCCAAAAGTTATCACAGTTCCGCCCATGAGCTTCAGTCTTTGGGGTTCCAGTCAGTGTTAATAATATCAGGCAAGTCACACAAATGACGGAACACGGATACTAGTCTGATCAAATGCCTGATGTTAGATAACCTATCAGCATAATTGCGAACGACGCTTACCCAGATGTCCGCAAGCAAGAAACTGTCAGTGATTCATTCGGAATCAAACTTCAACGAAAACAGACATTTCATGCACCCATACAAAAACAGCATTATAAATGATTGCGTTTTTACTTGATGAAAAGGGATCTTTTCCGCTTATGTTCATTCATGTTTTGTTGTCACAGTATAGAATGACCTAAGTTACGAAACGAGGGAAATAATTCACCCGGTTTATGCACAAAACGATGTGCATGCGTATGAAGGTTAAATATTTCGTATCCCCGTTCAAAAGCATGGCATCAGCTGAAAGCATAAGTGAAAATCACTTATCTCACCGACACGAGTAGAGCAGGTTACCAAGTGAGCTTTCCTCGATATATGAACTGACGACACAACATATCCCATGAGCTGGACACATTCCTAATTCTCTACTTTATAAGATGACTTGTCCCATTTGGCACCTCTAAGGGTCTTGAAAGATTTTGCTGAATTCTGTTCCACCAACACGTTACTCACACCGTTCTATCTGCCAAAATGCTCCTTGGCAAAGTTAGTCCGCACCTCCAGCCTACAGGGTTCCTTCCAGAGAATAATATCGTTGCTTATAGTCCTTAGGTCCGTTGACTTCAAAAACACCACCGCTATTTACCTCTTTAGGCCGCTCAATATAGAAAATTCCTATTATGTCCACCTTGCTCCGATTCTTCTACTGAAAGATGGGTCATACATGTTAGTCTCATCTAATAGTTCTCTACTTACCTCTCCACTATTTGCGGTGTTAGCCTTTCTACGTGCTTCAAACAGGTCAGTCTTCTGTAGAAATAGGTAGCAAGCCTACGCATGTTACTTTATTTGGGGCTTAATTATTATCCCAAGATAAGGATTAGATGTTTCCGGCTCCCTACACCATACAGTGAACCTTAACTTGAGACGCACCAGAAGCAATGTTTTGCGACCTTGCCTCACAGTATCGCTGACCTAAACGCAACCGTCGCCATAACTCGAACATCAATATTTACCTGGTTGCGTTGAATCGAATAGCTTCACGTTCTTCCAGAACTGTCAGTTCCTTTCGGAGCCTGAATGAGAGGGTGACACTTCCTTCCATTCAGCCCACTTGATAGTCCGGTCAAATTTTTAAATCTCTCGCCAAATTGTCTTTATCGCCAAGTACCGACCATCGGTTGCCCAAGAAAATAAAACACCAAAGTATTGCTACAAACGACAAGTCACCTATGTAGAGAAGAAACAGCAGAGATCCAAAATTGATCATGAGTAGGCTGTTTTACACGGAATTCACGTTAGCCACATTGAAGCTGAGGCGCCGGTCTTTAATGGAGTCTTTCACCTACTAGTGTAATACCCCCGATATCACAAGCATGCCTAGTTTGTACAGCAGAAACCTGGGATTTGCAGAAAAGAAATCTTTGCCACAGTCGGGTCGAAATAATCCAACCACTCCTATTTTATACAACAAAGCAGTTACCTAATCCAAGGAACTAAGCAGGACTGCGAGGCACGACCCGACTGTTTTGGGCCCCGTTTAACAGACCACGCTCTCTTCATATTAGCCCCAGACACCGAATATCCGCAACCACTACCAAGTCCGGGAGCGTCTTTTACAAATTAGCAAGCTGGGCTGTTTTGACTGCTGCTCTACGGAGCCTTGACTGGTCCGATTTTTTCCTTTCATTTGACTCCCAAAAAAGCTGCCGAAATACTATTTGCAAACTTAGAATCGATTATTAACAACCACATTCCTCACATAGCCCAACCCCGGCCAATGCGAACAAGCAAAATCTGCAAATATTAAGAGAAGATTCTTAAGCTGCAGAATGGCTACACTTACACCTTAGACTTCTTCATATTACGTAGGATAAATCGACTTCAAGGCGAACTGCTTGCTGCATTCGAGGACCAACTCTCTAATCAGGAACTAACTCTCTTCGGCAATTGAATTCCGGCCTGGATGTTGCCAGACGTCTGCGCTCTCGCACTATTCGCAATAAATCTAGTACCCCTTTGTTCATCATATACAACAGCCAGCAGCTCGATGATCGGAAGGAAATTTTTGATGGTTTTAACTCAAACGTCTCCTCCACCCTCATTACCCAAATCGCCGCCAATTCCTTCACCCTCGCTGGGCTAACAGATCAAACACTCGTCCATCGTGTTTGATACACAGAAAATAGAGAAGGCTCTCGGAATTATCGAGCCATTTTACCAACCTGGATCAAACGGTATTCGCACTACCCTTTTCCGCTTCGGCAAGTCCGATGTTGCACTTCTTTTGTTAAACCTGTTTGCTACCTCCATGTAAACTGGGGTATTTCTCGTTCAGTGCAGAGTCTCTTCCATTGCTCCTCTCCACAAAAATGGACCATTGTACGAAAAAAAATACTACTGTCCAATAAACCAAACACCAATCCTAGCCAGACTCAAGGAGAGAATGGTCACTGATCAGTTATTTGACCTTCTCTCGACCAACGACTTGAGTGGTTTATTCCAGAGTGGTTATCTCAAGCGTGGATTCTGTACCTTATGCCATTTTGCTTTTTTGATCTGATCACTTTAATTGTCGATAAGAAAAAAGCCATTATAATGATTTCTTTTGACATGACCAAAGCGTTTGAACTTGTGCCTCATGAACGATCGTTATTAAAAATTAAATCCTATGGTGTTGTAGATCCGCTTTGCCCTTGGTCAAACCACTATCTCTCTGACCGCTCCCAAGTAGTCAGTATCACTGGAACCTTATCCCAATCCCAATCAATCACTAGTAGGGTAGTGTCCGTTGCTCCTTACCATTCCCACTCTGCGCGAACGACATCTTTCGAGCAATATTCCGTGGCACAACTTTCTTATTCGCCGACGATATCAAGATGGTCTAGTCCTTCGAGTCCTAATCTCAAACCATGGCCAGTATCATGGAGGATTTAAACGCATTAGACGAGTGGTGTGGGCCATGGGCGATGAAATTCTCTGCCACCAAGAGCGCTGTTCTGGCTATAAGTATCAGGTTCCCCAGGTAGGCTCTCTAAAAACGGCTTCTCAATACTAACCACTCGGTTTGTAAAAGACCTGGACTTACAATACTCCTCTTCGTTCCACTTCCACGAGCAAGATATCTCCCGGAGCGCAAACGCAAATAGGGCTCATGGCCCGATCGTTAAAACATTCCGCTCTCCAAGATATAAGGAGATGCTATACAAATCACATCATGGACCGCAACTAGAGTACTGCCCAACAACTGTCTCGAAAATGCTCAGAGTTGATCGTGCTGCAACAGAAAAAGTAAACCGGGCAAGCACAAAGAGCTCTTGGTCGGACATTGAGCCTCAGTTGCACAGAACGATGCGAGCTGCCACAGCTTGACCCCCTTTGGTTACATCGCGTCAAACTTAACCTCAATTCCTCTCCAAGCTCGTAAGCTCTAAAGCACACAAGTCTGGAAACCCCATCCGGTTCGCTAGTGGGTGTTTTCCGCCCATCGGGAATCGACCGTTTTCTTTTGGAGTACCACCTTCAAAAGTGTCTTTCAGGTAAAATTTCTTCACTTTACTCTCTACTCTACCTTGTGGAACAGATTACCGGACCTTTTCAGGTCCTGCCAGAATCAAACGCAATTCAAGATTTCACTGTCCAAATTTCTCAACATATCCTCATATCTCAGCTTAGCTGGTACAAATGTAAGTCCAGACCAAGCTTTCGAAGGCCAGCCAGAATTTTAGCCCAACTTCTTGGCGCATATTTTATTCTCTCAATCGACTTCATTTATGAACTAGTTTCTCTCTCTGCAAACATTCCATCAGAGAACACATTCGATATCCCCCTTACTCTTCCTTCCTACTCATTTTGCTCCCCAGTGACCTGCTAGCTCGAACCAGGTAGACTCTTTCTTCTTGAGTACGTAGCCTAGGTTCCTTTCAAAAAATCTTTCCGCGTCACACAGACGATCCGATTCGCTTACGCATCATTCCGGTCCACATTAGCAGGTTTCGAGCAGTACTCGTTAATGAAAGCAAGACACGGCGTTGCCGATGATGAAGCCGTACGTACATATCTGTGTTTTACGGCATAAACCACCGTACTCCGTATGCGTGCTCATCCCCACTTTGGTTGTCGTTAGTCAGTGCGTGCGAAAACCCAAATGACTGCGACAGGTTTGCTTCAGCGTCTCCGAACGTGGGAAAAATAGACCACCCCAATACTTGCGGGAAAATGTATAACGCGGAAAATAAAGGTCAGACGGAGGAACTATGGAAAGTAACTATACGTGCTCAACCATTCATCTCTTAGGAAAATAGTTTCTGCTGGATCAGGTATGCCCCAACAACCAAAATGTATTCGGGCTGCGAAGTAATGGACCTCCTTTAACAACGAATATGTAAGCTATCAGCCTGGACCTGACCCTTCGAAAACGTAAGCCCCACACCACCCTTGTTCGGTAGATAAGCATCCGGTTGCTTTGTTGGACGGTCTGGTAAAATAGCGCGGCGGACTGTCCACCTATGCCTTGCCACCCACCGCTTCATTTGTCAACACACCACTGTCCTCCTAACTGCACACCTGGTACGTGTGCTGACGCCTGTAACAGCTGCCGTCGTTCTTCTTTCTTAATTATTCATGCACGCTCACTGAAACTATTGTTACAAGTTGCTAAAATGGTTTTCAAACAATAATTGCTGATCCCAATATTCTCATGCTTCTCCCCACTCCCCTATCTACGACTTTTGGTGGCAAATTCCGTCCTAGAATCTAGCTTACGCTGCCATCCGCAAGCCATTTCAGTGGTGCCCTTTCCTGGCAATTTGGATTATTGAAAGTAGGTTGTAGATCAAATAATCAGTTATAACCGCTTCCCTGTTGGATGAACAGTAGGCCCTTAGGCCAGACTAGTCCCACAAACAGAACAAATAGTGACCTTTAATCCCCAACCCTCGTGCTAGCCATCTCATCGGACAACCGTGATCCGTACCTGCAAACATGCCAAAAGATGAGAGAGCAACATGCAACGAATAAAGACCACGCAACCTGGGATTGACTGAGCCAAATACCCTATGGGGAGTAAACATGAGTTAAGTTTGTTGAAAACGTCCCGTCATCGAAAACCTCCCTCTTGCGTATTTCAAGGAGATCGTCTGAACCCTGTGTTCATCGTAAGAAACTGAGTGTTATCACCGTTTCCATTTTTGTTTACTCACAATAACGCCAGCTGGAACAAATTCCAGATCGTCCTCTCTCTTCCCGACTCTTCTCCAGGCTCGCCAGTGATCACAGATGCAAAGCAAACACATGGCAATAACCTTCATTTCATCCAATGCACTGATTTCCTACCCCTGTTAAGAAGCTGTCATCCGGGCCGCGTAACCCTAAAACAAACCAAGCCACCCCAATGAACTCCCAGCGAACCTCATCTCAGATGAACCATTACGACTGGCTAAAACACCGGTACTAACACTACTGAAATGCTCCGCAACCCCCTAAACCTCCAAACACCTACCACCACAGAACACCACAACCCCGATATTAAACATGGACAACACATGTCGTTCATGGCATGTGCAGGTAGGGATTGATTGTAATTGATACACGTACTTATTCCCTTCCCGCCACACATTACAACTCGTTCCTTGCCGCATTATTCCAGTGACCATTCCTGTGAGTCCCATTGTCCCTTCGTCCACAATTCTTGATGAATTTTTGTCCGTAAATTGTTTGATGCAGCCTTGATGGTCTCCCGCCGTTTCATCTTCGGCATTGCTTTGACTCTTGTTAATTATCACTCTCCATCCAGAATAGTTTTGGCTCATCTCCATTCCGTTATCACATCCATATTGATCTTCATCTTCATCATATAACCCTTTTGATTTTCGGGGAACCGGCCATATGACGGCGTCCACCATCGTTTTCCAGCCCAATTTGCGCCGGCGATACGCACCTTTGATGCATTTAAGCATGGATTGACTAGCAATGCGCGATGGATAATCAGCCCCAGAATATCTTGGCGTCGTATGATCTAGCTTTGATTTAAAAGCTCGAAAGCTCCTGTTTAACCCACCACATTGCAGGTTATGTTTATGAGAGCACCTTCACGTCTGATTTTGTTTTCTGTGTCTTCATTGTGTCATCCTTGTATAAATTTCATTTTATCTTGCGCAGGCATCTCGGATGTCGATAAATATGCACTGTATGATATTACAGTAGACGCTCGCAAGCATATTTAGTAATCGGCTTCTTCAAGCCCTTTCACAATTTGTCTGTAAGGCTTACCAGCCGATAGCTACCAGTCAAAAACGGCTGTCCACACTTGTAAACAGCTACACCCGTTACTCTCTTATAATCGTTTTTCTTTTTTATCTTTCACTTTATTTTTAACAAAGTAACAACCACACATTATTTTCAATAAGGAGGACACGACCATACAACCAATACCAAGTGGGCAGGGTGACCGGTATTTGATAGATTATTCCTGCGCTACACCGTCCGTCGTCGTAAGATTTCATTTTAGAGATTTTTTGGTTATTGTTTTGTGATTCTGGCATTGTTCGCTGCGTTGGAATCATTTTTCTGGACAAAAGCAGCATAAATTATCTAAGCATTGAAATTTTGAATTAGTAATTGTCATTATGTTGCAAACTTTTGTCCAAGCTTCCGCAGTCACACCTCGAACTCAATCGAACCGCTTAGTTGTTTTAGAAGTAGATACATCAGTCAGCCCATCTACATATTTCTCTGTCCACATTATTCCATAACCCCAACGCCACACTGCTATTCAGACGTACAGCGTGACTCAGGATGTTTTGTTTTACGTCTTATATTCGTATATTATTTATTTTAGCGAGTCATTTAACGGCAGTCAACTATAGTAGGATATAATTGTCTTGTTAATTTATCTTCAGGTCCGTTTCGTAGACTCATAGCTTGCTCCCACCGTTGATGTTCAATTGGTCTTGTGAAGTATTCACAAGTACCGTAGTTTTACAATGTTCCTTAGCATTTCTCCCACAAAACCGATTAAACACATTATCTCGCCATCACTGTATTCGTAGCAACCAGGAGTGGTTAGCTTTCACAAACTTACGCATATCTTCTTCCCAAATTTCAAATTTTCATGCAAAAGCGGAATGGCCCGTGGTGACCGACAGCGAGCTAAAAGCATCAATGACAGTGTTTGCGCAACTAACACTACATTGCGCTCCGAAGTTGGGGACAATGAGTCAATGCTCCGCAGCACTTATTGACCTGGTGGGTAAAGCCCGTGGCAAGGCATAGATTTTCGAAAGAAGACCATCCAGTTCACTGGACGACGTTACCAATTTGGAGAGGGTTATCTCAAAGCTCGCTCCCCTATCCAACCCCAATGATTAGTTTAATTCCGATAAATACTAAGCTGTAATAACAGCTATAGCTTCGATAATGCTGCGCCGTTTGACACCGATTCGCGAGAGTAATATCCGCGAACAACAGGCCGGATTTCGGCCAGATCGAGGTTGCATCGACCAGATATTCGCCCTTGGACAGATACTCGAGACGCGCCACATGCACCGCCGCCCTACGATCGTAGTCTTTCTCGATTTGAAAGGTGCTTTCGACTCCGTGGATCGACCGGCACTACTCAATGCTCTCCACCGGAAGGGTACGCCAACGAAGTTTGTGAACGTGTTGCGAGCATTGCACTCGCATACATATGGTCGCGTGAGGGCATAGGGTGAACTACCAAGTGCATTCGAAACGACTAGCGAAGGTCCTGTTCAACTTCGCCATGGACGAGATGAAGGAAAATGCTTTAGGAGGTCTCCGGGATGTAGAAGTCGAACTGGGAGGTGGAGGAAAGCTACGTGACCTAGATTAAGCAGACGACGTCGTGTGTCTGTTCGAGTCTGCGGACCATGCACAACGGGCACTAGATAGACTGTCGAGATCGGTTGCTCGGTTTGGCATGTGCTTTGCACCTTCAAAGTGCAAAGTACTGTTACAGGACTGGACGACAGCAGCGCCGAACTTGGAACTGGATGGAGAAGAACTAATGACTGTGGGCCGTTTCACCTACCTTGGTAGCTGCGTGTCCACCGATGGAAGCTCAGCAGTGGAGGCAAACACGCGTATATCCAAGGCTCGTGCAGCTTACGCTGGATTGAAGCACTTGTGCTGTCGGCCTGATATTTCACTGAAGTTGAAAGGTCGTGTGCATTGTGCTGCAGGGCGTTCAGTTATGTTGTACGGTTGCGAGACGTGGAGTATGCAGGTGGGAGATGTTCGTCGGTTGGAGATTTTCGACCACCGATGTTTACGCAGTATGGCTAGGATTGGGTGGAGTGACCGGGTGAGTAATATTGAGGTTAGGAATCTGGTATTGGGTGCCACTTCTGAGAATAGCTTGTTTCAGCTTATGAAACTTAGTTGACTACGCTGGTTGTGATCGGGTCACGTGTTGCGTATGACGAACACTCGTCTACCATACCGTGCCCTATTTTGATTTCCTCCTAAGGAATGGAGGAAGCCATGTGGAGGCCAACAGATGACTTGGCAACGTGGGATGAGAAAATGTACAGCGAAATTAGGTAAAGTAGGTGTCTCACGTCTTTGCCTTCGTGGTTGGGGTCCGAAAGACTCATCGACTCGCTGGCTGGAGACACTGAAGGATATAGCAGTGAACCGTGAACAGTGGTGATCGTGTTGTCATTTTCTATCGAATCAGAATGATTGAAAACACGTGCGTTTGTACAGTTAGGCTGTGTTCCGTATGTTGGCTGCAGCAGCATCTTATGTTTTCCCTGTTCCCCTTGGATATTCACTCTTTTTGTATAAACGTGTAGTCCTGGGGATAGGCAGCGGTCAGTGAGGCTTGCCTTGCTGTTTAAAACTGGACGGTGATGACGATGATGAATCGTGAATCAGGTGGTCTTGTTAACAGGTGAGCCGCTGATGAACAGCGGTGGTGTCAAGGACGTGATGGACTTTCGTCTGGTAAGCGTTTTCTGCATGAATTATAGAGGTCCCTTACTTATACTGCGATACAGCGAGTTTGGCTGGCACTCGATTGTATCGTAGCTCCTTGCCTCCTTCTAAGATTTATTATTCTGGTAGAGGCGTGGGAACCGAATTTTTCGATGAACTTCTCTGCCGTAATCCACGAGGATCTCTGGGGTTTGCTATGAAGCGATCAAAGGTCTAGGACCTGGACTGTCGATCACCGTATTCCAGTGGGTCATGTATCCCGTGTTCAGCTTTGTTTTTTTATGGATCGGTTATTTTGACTGAAGGTTGTTGGTGGGGGGCTGTTAAGTAACTTTATGCTTCATTTTGGGTAACCGGGTTTTATAGTGAACTGATTGTGGATTCCTTGTTTTCCTTTTCCGCAATGGCTCCAACAGAGCAGTGTATATATATATATATATATAAGAACTTCATGTAGGAGCGATATATTGCGATTTTCAGTTATTGGACGTTCGAATATCAGGTATCCTTAAATATTTGATTTTCAGAAGAAAAACAATGGGCGAGGGAAGTGCGAATATAAAGAACAACTTGTTGAAAGAAATGCGTATCAACACTCACACCCTTTTGCAGAAATATGAGGAACGGCGATTCGACTATGTCACCGAGTAAGCGCGTACAACGAATTCAAATCAATATTCCCAGTAATCTTATTACAGCAAATATCTGTTCAGTGCTAGAAGCTGTCTTCCTTCACTGTACCACACAGAAGTCACACTCCTTCGTAAGCGTTTTTATAAATTTTTAAAGCCGAGTTTTCAATTAGTTCAATGTGTACTCGTCACAAGCAGTGGACCAGGTGAGCGGCGTGTCATCAGTTACGATGCATATTGCTGTTTCCAGATGTCTTTTTCCAACTTTTTGAAACATTTTGTCCCCAAGAAGCTCCTACTCGGGCTGGAACAGCAAAATATTCAAAGAACAAATATTGGACGTTGCAGAGTTGTATATGCACATTTTCAGCTTACCCTTCGTCTTCAAAATATTATAGGTTTGGATTCGT
Organism: Fasciolopsis buskii; assembly: GCA_008360955.1. Taxonomy (NCBI): domain Eukaryota; kingdom Metazoa; phylum Platyhelminthes; class Trematoda; order Plagiorchiida; family Fasciolidae; genus Fasciolopsis; species Fasciolopsis buskii. The sequence goes on from LUCM01006404.1 coordinate 75,320, forward strand.
GCTTGCTTGAACGAAGCAAGCTTGCACAGTTATTTGATACTATGCTCACAGGAGCCAACCAGGTTGAGGTAGTTTTTTTGCTGGGTTCTTTTCACCGCAACTCAGTCAATTGTATGCTCCAGATGCCCTTATCATGGATGGAGAGTTTCTGAACCAAATGATCACTCATGTTGAATGTAAGGTCATTTTCGTAACATCGGTTATATTAGAATATTCGTTTACAGTACTTGAAGAATTACGGTTTCGTCTAGATCTATCATCTCCATTGTTGAATACATGGGATACTTCCAATGCACTACAATGGTTGGGACTGAAACCTACACTCAGTGCGTACGATTCACTGGCCAGCTGTGGAGTCACCGACTGCCTGGAACTAGGTATGTCATCACTTTCCGTTGCGACCAAGGCAATAGATATTTCCGATCACTCTTCCTCATCGTCATCACCTTGCTGTGCCTTGATCGATCCGACTACCCGAGACGTACATAATAGGACAAGGATTGCTGTAACACCAACCGGGAAAAATAACTTTGAACCGAATACTCATATGAAGAATTCTGGTGATAAATCACCTGTCAAAACAAGGTTGATGGCGGATTCCGCAGATGTATCTGACTCTTTGTTGTCTTGTATAAAAACGGTTGCGGTTAGTTGTGTTGAGCTATTTATATTTCACTTTTAACAATAAATCGCCGCAGGTCGCCCTCCCCACAATAACAGCGCCGAACGCTGGTATCAGTTTTCTCTACTCGGTTATCCATTATTCCACTGGTTTTCTTAGGGTGCCGGACCTGCATTGGTGAAGATGAAAGTAAAGTACTGGACTGTTAAAATCGTTCTTGGAACCAAGCAGCTACTTACAACTGACGTTATTCCTTTCAAATTTGTGCTTTTTGCGTAAACTCTTGCTTTTGCGTTATCTCCAATGTAAGATTAGACCGATCTCTTTTTGTCGCTGGTAATGACCGCCGAAGCGTTACAATCTACGACAAGGTTGAAATACCGTGAACTGTTTTCTAATAATTGTGCTTTTTGATGACTGTCTGAAGAGCCGGAGGTTCGTGCACTTTGGCTATATTGAGCCAGGTCTCTTACCCATACTCATCTTGTTACACTCCTTTTAATAGTGTTCCTTGTTTCCACGATGCACGGACGAAATGTTTGACTCACAGAAACTATTTTGCTACTTTTACAACACATGAATGGGGAGTTTCAAAATAATAGCTTCCGCAACTCAAAGTGAGTCACGGCTGTTTCTTCCTAACCATCGTTCCCTTTGGCAATGCCATCATCGTGGAGTATAGTGCACATCAGGTAGCGATTCTCTGACGATTTTTCGTGTCCTACCGGGAAAACAGTAGCTGGAAAATGCCATTACCGAATTCCGGTATTATATTACCATACTGGAATAGTACGTTTAAACAGGGAGCAGGTGCGGTTATCCCATTCGCATTGCATTTAGGCAAAAGAAACTATCAGCCGAAGCTCAATGAACGTATCGAACAGTGTTTAACTCAGTTAGAAACGAATACGATGCGTTGCAGTCAGCTCATTACATCGTTCATTGTCAATCCGTTGGCAGCTCCTAGGCCCTCAGCTGAATTGAACAAAAGGCGTGCGAACTGACCTGCAGATCGCCGGCTTCCACCGGTTTGTTAATGCCATTCCCTGCTTTGCAACTTTGCAGACCAGGTCTTTTGGCCAAAAGTTCCGGTTTGTTCTCTAGGTCCATTACCCTGCTGATTGATGAAGTGATACAGTAGCGATGGAAGAATATTGATGATGTAACGCTAGCGATAAACCGTTCCTAGCATTTCGTTTTCTCCCACTTTTCCTTTTCCGTCGTGGTTCCGATGTGATCAGTTCTACAGTCAGACGTATGGAACTTACAAGCAATCCTTTGGCTGCGGCCCGACTGTATGAAAGGCGCTAATCCTTGTATGTCGTAAGTCGTATTGAGTGGGAATAATCTGGAACAACTGGTGCGTGATGTACTCGGTGAGCGTTTGGGGGCCAATCAACCATTCCCATCAGCCTCTGAGAACGGTTGGTAAGGTGTCGGCGTTTGAAGTCTGCTGGTTTGATGCTACGCTCTCATTTGTTGTAATCTTTCACAAACAATCCGCCCATACGACTACCAGAATACCGCACCCGACGGAAAGCGAATTAGAAGTCTAACTGATTCAAAACATGAGGGTATGCATCGAATAAATCGTTTGAGCAATTTCATCGGTTAATATCATCTTGGCTAATAAGCCTACCGCTCTTGTCTTTTTCGATGCTCCATTTCAGTTTTTCAGCAGTTCAGTGTAATTCTGGGAACTCTTGGTTATCTCTTCCAGCACTTGAGTTAATTTCATGATAATCTAGTCTCACTTTATTTCGGCCTTTTTGGGCGAATGGTTTTCTTTCCAGAGATACATTTTTTGTTAGTTTTCCTTTTTTATTGTGGCTTTATTCTTTCATTATTTTGCCCTATGATCTTCAACTGATAGACATGATTTTTCATTTGACTTCATGTCTGGAAATTATCATCCGGTTCTAGAAGAACGAACGGGTCAAACCCCACGTATGCGAGCCTTCGACAAGCAAATCACTGAAGAACCGGAAAATTCTACACAAAAGTAAACAACTATCAAGAGAAAGTTCAGATACTCAGGTTCACTCTTCAGTGTTTTGGTTTAACGCTGCGATACCCATTGGATCTAACAGTCTTCTGGCCGGTTCTTGGCGAAATTTGCAGCGGCTCCTGTCAGCCCATGTGGAAATGGACTCTGCTGCGTCGGGATCTGATCGTAAGTTTTCTCGCATTTTCTGATGAACTATCATGCGAACGGAATACAGTATGTGTGTGTATGTTGGTGTACACAAATGTCTAATACGAGATGGTTAGAGACGGATAAGTGCCGCTGTCAGCAGCGTTCCTGCAGTCACGTAACTGCTTGTTCATCGATGTTTATTCTCTGGCTGTTGTGTCATCGGATTAGCTCAGCTAGGGTGACACAGAGAAGAGACAGGCATTAACAGCAGATATCGAAAGGATAACGCAGGACGTCAACATTAGACTTCTGGAAATAAAACTGGTTGACGCAGTAACCGAGGGTGCGAGATCCCATTAGCTGGATAGAGAACACCGAGGAGAGTGACATGAGTTTATTGATCCCGGTCAACATCGTGAGCAAGCTTGTCTTACGTACAATGAGCCCTAGTGTATGTATACAACTAAGAGTCAGAAGTAGGTGATGAAGTAAAACCGTGGCAGTCAATCAATGAGGGCCAAAGTTTGATTAACCAATCATAAATTGTTTAATAGGTAACCGTTTTTACCAGAAATAAAAGTGCGTAGAAATTCCTAATGCCTCCACAACACTTGCCCATTATTTTTTTCTCCATTTTATTTTCGGATGGACAATGTTAAGAAGTAGAAGCAAAATCTATGGAATTATAGGTGACGAAAAAACCAATGTAATCGAACATATTAATGCCCATGCAATGGTCCTGCTGTTTGGCGATGACCGTGTGGACTAGGCCTCTGTCATCGTAAAAAGGTCAGTGATTCGAATTCCCAATCTGTTGGCCACTTGGTGGTGAACTGCAACCCCGTGTTGTCCGGCTTGTTGTCTCTCTTGACTTAATATGACCTTATGCGGTTTCATGGCACACCACGTTTCAGAGTCCCATCCTGTCTTGTAATGGGCTCTGGTGGTAATAGATTATGCACCTTCCTCTACACGTGCGTGAAGCATGTCCCAAACATGCAATAAACTCTAAAGAAGGACGGTAAAATATCGACCTAATCTGGTTCCTACACCTGTCAGCCTGGTATTGTAGTTCACTTATTTAAGAGTGATATGAGCGAGTGAATGGTGGATAAAGAAACAAAATAATAACTTAAGCAATTATATCGATTTATAAAAGTCTTGAGATATGGAGAAATGGCTGTTCGGTATTATTGCTCCAAGCATCCAGATGTGCAGTCGGAAGTTTGACGCTTTTGGTTAAACTAGGTTAATATGAGTGCAGTAGTTTCGTAAGCTTGAGAGAGAACTAAAATTCTGCGGTTTGAATAAAGTTCATTGTAAAACAAGTAGATGATACTAACCAGGAACAGGCTTGGGAGTGAAATGGAAAAAGAATAGATAAGGAGGATATTTGAGGCGGACTATTAGCAGAAAATGAGGTTGTGCAAAGGCGATCTATATACGCATTTTGGATTTCAACAAACGAATTCGCACAAATTCAGCTTTGTCCTTCCGTGGTTGCTGAACCTGGGTGATATGGCTCATTCCCACAGTCAGTGGCTTTCCTGCATTGATAATTCTTCCGTATAGTTCTTCAACTTACTAATTTCCAGTCGATGTTTGGCTATTTATCGTTTTTTCTCTTATGAATAGATGGCAACCGGAACCAAACCACATTGATACTTAGGTTAACGGTTGTAGATGCTGAACCGAATTAAACTAAACTCCGTACAGCCGTAGGACCATGTATCTATTTGCTTCGGCCGCACTGTCCTACGTTGTCTGTTCTATAAAGAATTGTCCCTTCGCGCTGTGATGTGCAAACTGTAATCATCTTGTGTTCCTTGGACTATCTCACCACTGGTTGCGTATGCGTGGATGCTTCCGACTCATATTCAACATTGGAGGATTTTGCTCTCACCCATGGTAAATCTAACTGACGTTTTGCCACCATCAACACTTTTGTACATAAATTCAAAGACTACGATTGTACCTTACATGTTGCCCAGTGTCAATTTCAATGATTCTATTTTGACTGATTTTTCCTCATAACTTTAGCGGATACATCGGATATCGTTGCTGACCACAATCTACGGCATTCGCCAGTCACTGTAGCCAGTGGGGCTGAAGTAAGTGGAACACATATCATGCCCCCAAATGAATATTTCAGAACTTAATTCCAGCACCAATACCTGCAAATGAATTTCAATTTTTCCTGTGTCCCTTTGAATCCCGGGTTTTTGTTGAACTGTGGGAACTTGAAGCAATGTCATCCGAGGAATTCTTCGCTTTGCTTACCTGCCATTTTCAGTGCTTATTTTTGCTAACATTGTCAGCTTGCTGTGTATTTTTTCTTCTTATCAAACTGACGTCAAACAATCCCTTTATGTGTGTCTGGGAATGCGTTTGTTGCAGATAGCTGCGGAAAACGATTGTTCTTGGCAAGTTGTCGGTGAAGACTTGTTACTGGTGCTCACGGAACAGGTGAGTGCTTTTTGTCCATTGCCTGCTTGTTAGAACAGGATTTTATGGCTGGGAATAGGTCGAATGGCAATATTATTGGCCTGTCTGAATGAGGTAAACTATCTAATGCAAGTCACAATACAATTCAACCTGTATTAAACGTTTATCTACTCATTTGAAGTGTTCCATTTTCGAGGCGCGTGGTCTACATCCATTTTGGTTAATTTTTGTTTCTATGATGTTTATTTTTCATCACTCATTCTGTCACTGCTTGACTGAGAGCCCTTCGGAGTATAACTTTAATGCACAAGTATCAGGTCACTGGCCAGCCTTAAGCCCGGGAAGCATCAGACTCGAATTTGGCTTTTACTCGGGCTCGCTGAGATCCCTATCGTTCATCGCAGCCAGGGTTTGAACCCTGAATTTCTAACTGGAAAGCGTGAATGTTACCACTGCGACCCCAGCTCCCATCCGGGCTAATCAAAATTACCGATTTATGTTTTTCCAGATGTTGTCCTCACTGTGAACCAGCAGTGCCGGACAGTTTCGAAGGGAAGCCTGCCGAATGTCTCGTTTATTCCAACCGAGTGTTTCCTCCCGGGTTTTCTCCACAAAATAATCATGTGTTCCCACCAGCCTGCTTCGCATTTAATATTCAAATGGATATCGATCACGATTACTTGCCAATGGTGTGCGAGACTGATGTTTCTATGCTTGGCTGACTGTTCGAGTGTAAGGTTGGCCGGGTGACTTGCCGTTTGTGCTTGAAAGCTGTGATTCAACAGGGAGTCTGCCAAGCATAAAAACGTCATTCCCGCACACTACTCATAAGTAATTGCGAACTAAATCCATATTAGGCCATCTCTAAAATAGCGAAGAGGTTTAAAAGTGCACGTTAGAAGGGAAACTTCATGTTTGTTTTTCTTTGTCATCGATATAAATTATCTACTCATTTACGCCTTTAGTGAATCAGTCGAAGAAGACCCTAGAGATACTCCTTCGGCGTTCTTGTGCTTTCAAGCCTGTAGCCATCCTTCAGCATTAAACACATGGCAAACCTTACTGACCGCTGCCTTTCCCCAGAGTTACACGTTTATATAAAAAGAGTGAATATCCAAGGGGAACAGGGAAAACATAAGATGCTGCTGCAGCCAACACACGGAACACAGCCTAACTGTACAAACGCACGTGTTTTCAATCATTCTGATTCGATAGAAAATGACAACACGATCACCACTGTTCATGGTTCACTGCTATATCCTTCAGTGTCTCCAGCCAGCGAGTCGATGAGTCTTTCGGACCCCAACCACGAAGGCAAAGACGTGAGACACCTACTTTACCTAATTTCGCTGTACATTTTCTCATCCCACGTTGCCACGTCATCTGCTGACCTCCACATCTACTCAAACCTTAATGGTATCAGAATTCGGTGGGTATCAACTCGGCATGACCTTAACCTATCAAGGTTCGGGAATCGAGAAGTAAAATCCACTTTGTTTAAAAAAAAATTTTTTTCTTTATTTTTACGCAGTCCCTCTTGCTGAGCTTGGCGTTTAGATCGCAAATGTTTCACCACCGGTAAAATTGACATCGTCAGTGCACCCACCTGAAAACCAACAACCTGAGCTACAACGAACACCAATTCCAAATCCAATAATATGTTCTTTATATAACATGCTAATTAACCACAGTTGGACAAGTGCTCAGAACGTGGTTGTCAATCGTCTCTTGGATCTATCCTTTCAATGGTTGCTAGGCCGTCCCATCACTTCTTGAGCGGTCTTGTCGGTCCTGTCCATGGATCGTTTTCGCCTGTAGTTCCGTCGTCCTCTTCTTTAACTACGGTTCTCCATGGTCTCATTAGGATCTTCTTTCCTAAGATATTTAGGATGATTATAAGCGCTGGCTCAGTTAAGAACTTAGCAGATGATATCTAATCAACAAATGAACTGCGGATTCCCGGTCGTGTGCATTGAGCTCGTAAGCCATTGACTTGCCGGTGTTGAAATCCTCTCACTTTCAAGCAATACGCTCTTAAAGACTGAGCCCGGTATCTATCAAATTTCGATGTTCCCATCCCTGCATTTTTCACTGTGCACGTGTTGGACCGTAGTTCTACGAATCTTGCGCCGATTACCTATAAAGTTGGTTCAACCAACCTCATTGCTCAGTCGAATTGAATGTTTCCAGGCTACACGTTCGACAATTTTAGTCTCGATTTATCGTCAGACTGAATACTGGTTGCTTTGTCGAAACTTGTTCTCTCGGAGGTCATTCATCTAATTTGATCATCGTAATCATTTTTTGTCAGATCCACTACAAACAACCTTCCACCGGTCTCCAACAGCCGACCTGCGATCTTGAATGGAGATGACACTTTTAATTTCTATTTACTTACAAAAATGACTAGCATTGAATAGAATAATTGGGATACTTTCAAAATGAAGCAGCAGAGTTTAGTGCGCGTTTGATCCTATGAATTTCATCAATATCTTTGGTCCGGTATGAAAATCGAAGCGTAAACACACCAATTTTTATTGTTTGATCAAATATCAGTTTAGCCGGATGTTTCCGGATGTTCCCTTCGTTTTTTTCATACTTACTAATTTTGTACCAGGCTGCTTTGAATTTAGGTTGCTATCTCGCAACGCCGTCCAATCCGAAAGCGGAAGATTGGCAGAAACAGCAAAACATCAGCTGGAAAATAGTCAGTTGAAGAAATGCCTGAAGGACGGGGGATTTCGAATGCAAGAATTTCACTGACGTCGGTAGCAAGACGTATCGGCTAATGCTATCCGAAACAACGGTTACCCGAAAAAGTTTATTAAGAGCAACGTGAATAATGCAAAGGCTGCCAAACAGGAGATGTTCACGGCCGAAAGGAAAAGGTTATTTAGTAGGTTGATTATTTAACAAAAATCCTTTCTAGAATTCTAAACGTAACGACTAGACTCATCTTTAACGCCGCAATATTCCGTGGTTCACCCAAGGGTTCCCCCATGATATGCATATGGGATAAGGACAAGTCGCCTATGCTGACAGTTTCTATGGTATATTCATTGAGGTGCGTCTGTGGCGCACTCTTTGTCGGTCGCACTGGCTCAATCAGGGTGGATCAGGAACGATATCTAACGCTGTTCTAGCACACCTAGTGGACTCTGGTCAATGCATGAACCTCAACTAATCGTTTTGAGTCATCTGCAAGTGGCACCTAATCTATCCAAGCATATCCGAGATTGCTGAAGCTTTGGAACTCCTTTGTTGAATCCTCAGCTGCTGTGCATAAAAGCGTCTGGTTCATGGTCTACACCTACCACACTGACAGTGATTTTCGTAACGCGAACCTAGTGACATTCGTGACCTACTCACCCTAACCTATCTATCGGCCGACCTCACATACACAACAATGAAATGACCGTAATTAATCCCTACCCCCGGGGTTCATGTTTTCTAAAATGCAATAGCCAGTTTGAAAATTTCGAAAGCAATTTTCTGCTTGATTTGTGTTCCTAATACGATACTGGGCATATTTCATAACTTCAAATTCACAATACCCCTAATAACTCTCCCAAGCTGATAAGGTCGGGTGTAGCACACTGGCGCTGGACACCAAGTGGAGGTAAAATAGAACGGTTGCACAGTGCTCCTATTGGCTGATGCACCAAACAAGCGCACTAGATTCAAAGTTAGGTCTCATGCGCTTCGTTGAGAGCGGTGTAGGCATATAAAACAGTGACGCGAGTGTTTAAAACCCTTGTCCGCGGAACCTTGGCTGGCTAAGCGGATAAAGACGTGGAGTTCCAATCCTCGCACCGCCGGTCAACTTCCCCACTTGGCAGCCCTTTGCTGGCCGCGGCCCCCTTCCTGAAAAATGATGTACGTCGTTGCTTCATTAATAAAGAAAGTAAAAGATAACAGTTCTAAAAATATATGGGACGTCACGCTCTTATGATTCACGGCAAACGGTACTTAAGTGAGCAGTCTGGCATTCAAACTTTGAAAGCAGCTTATCGTGCAATTAATCTTTCAAAGTCGCTGGTGATTCAGGGGCTGATTCATTGAGAAGATATCTAACGGATACCTCACTAAAACGTTTTTGACTGTTTGCATGGTTGTAAGTCATGTGCATTTCCTAAGCCTTCCAATAGTGCCCAGTGCATTTAATCTGACTCATCTGTTCCATCCTGTAGCATAGAAAACAACAAGTGCAAGCAAGATACTCCTTACGTTTGCTGTAAAGAATTATATCCGCAGATTCGACCGTTTGCAAGTCATGTGCAAAAAGAGCATTGTAGGTGTGACCTGTATAGAATGAGGCTCTGAAAATCGGAAGCCTGTTAGTATAGGCACTGGTACCTCTAGTTTCTTCTTGCTGGAACGTTTCAGGGTTATTCAATCCCTAAATCGTAGTTACTGCATTATCCGATCCTGTTCTCTGTTGTTTCTTCAGAACCGGCAGAGCGCAGCGATTAAAATCTTCAGCTATCCCCATGAGATAATGCAGTAAAGCCTTCTCAACTAATAATCGCCACTATTTCTTTGTCCACAGATGCGAATCGAGTCTAAGCCTTGTTCGTATAAGGAAAAACGCCCCAGAACTGGTTGACTGAACGACGTAAGTGACGTGCATCGCTTAATTCATCGATTCTCGCCAATTAAATTTACTTAAAAAGTTAGGGGAATATGTAATCATGATTTTCGACAGCTACTGGAAACGCACCACACATACACCACTGCCTTACGATCGTGGTCCTTCTGAACGTGCAAGGCTTGTTCAACTCTGCGGATCAGGCAATACTACTCAGTGCTCTCCAACGGAAGAGTATGCCAACGAAGTTCACGAACCTATTGCGAGCATTGCACTGGCATACCTACGGTCGCATTAGGGTATACGGTGAACTGCCACGTTCATTCGAAACGACTAGGCTACTGGCGTTCGACAAGGGTGTCCCATCTCTCTATTCTTGTTCAACTTCGTCATGAACGAGGTGATGGAAGATGCTTTAGGAGGTCTCTGGGATGTAGGAGTCGAACTGGGAAATGCAGGGAAGCTGTGTGACCTAGATTACGCAGACGACGTCGTGTGCCTGTTCGAGTCTGCGGACCTTAGTCAACGGGCACTAGATAGACTGTCGAGATCGGTTGCTCGGTTTGGCATGTGCTTTGCATCTTCAAATTGCAAAGGGTTGTTACAGGACTGGACGA